>JAGFMF010011623.1:6636199-6687593 GCA_019455555.1 Galemys pyrenaicus
TCCCCGCTCTCTGTGGTGAATCCTCTCACCCCCCCACACACCTCTGGCCTGTACCCCAGTGCTTGTATGCATAAATAAATAAAATCTTAAAAAAAAAAATAATTAGGGGAGGCTCGAGGAGCCCAAGTCCGCACTAAGGTAACCACAGTCGGTGGGGAAAGAGGGAGCAATGTGTTCATAGGGCACCTGCATCGGGAACTGGGCACCCCAGCCTGCCCAGACACACACCTTTTGAGGCCCGATCAAAGCTTCCTTGCCTTTATAGCTGCAGCCGGAGGAGGTGAGAAGACCCCAGTCCAGCAGTCAGGAGGGAGCAGAGACCTCTCCTGGACCCTGGGTCAGCACAAACTCCCAGCCCCAGCAGAGGGCCTGGCAGCAGCAGATGCTCAGTATTTGTCAGGAGCAGAGATGGCAGGGAAGAGACAGAAAGAAGCCTTTCCTCTTTGACACATAATACAAGCGACTGAAAACACAGGCCCATGTTCCTATAGTCTTGGGCTCAATTTTTGGTTCTGCCTTTTACTAATTTACCCCAAGCTCTTTACCTTTCTGAGCCTCAGTTTCCTCCTCTGTAAAACAGGGATCATCCTACCAGTCTTATAGATTCCTGGCAGGAATTAAACAAGATGGTCTCCCAAAAAGGACTAATGAAAAAGATGAGGATGGTGGCGGGGAACGTGTCTAAACCCGCAGCACAGTCCTGAGATCAGCCCAAGAATCAGTGTCTCACCCTCACAACTCTAGGGAGCGTTTTACAGACAAGGCAATGGGGACCAGAGAGGGTAAGTCTTCTACCAAAGGTCACACAGCGGACACACCGAATAGCAGGGATCCAAACGCAGTCAATATTCAGCCAAGCTGGCCTCCCCAGAGCTCGCTGGATGGCAATCTCCCCTCCCTCCCTGGGTGGTGAGACTCCCGGAAGCGTGGCCTGGGTGGGAGTGACCAACAACACCCATAGTAGCATAAGAGTCCTGTGAAGGAGTTGAAACCGGGCACCACCATTCACGCCTGAGCCTCCGTTTCCCTAAGTGCCAGGAGAGGCACATGGTCTCATTTTTGAGCTCAGGCTGCGCCACGCCAAGCAGAGCAGCAAGCAGAGCAGAACAGTCAACGGCGTTAGCCTTGCTGTCATGTCACTGCATTCTCTGCTCATGCTCCAGCCCGCTTTCCGCTTTCCTGTAGGGCCCTGATTTGCAGGGGCCAGCTCCGCCTCCTGGGCAAAGAACAGTTAACAGGTATTTCTAGTGACAGGTAACTTGACCCTCATCTCAGAAGCAGAGGCGAGGTGGAGGCTGGAATGTGAGATGGGCCCTGGGCCACATGCTCCCTAGTGAAATGGCCAGAGTTTTCACCCCAGCTCTTTCTTCTCCCGCCATCCAGAGCAGTGGTCATAGATATGGCGAAACAAGATCAGCCTCCAGCAGGACTGGGGTGGGGAGGGAAGAAGGAGGGAATGGGTTGAGGGTGTGTAACAGGAGCCCTCTCAATGTCCTCCCAGACAACTCTGATTCTGCCCTTTGCCCCCAGCAGCCCAGAGAGGTTAAGGTCCTGGGCCAGTATCACACCTCATCTGGATGACAGCTGGACTTTTTAAGCCTAGAGGTCCTTAATTTAAAGCTCCATAACAGCTTCCTCTGCAGCCCTAGGTTCCAGGTCACTATTCGGGGAGCCCAGAGGCCATGACAGGGACCCCTAGAGTTTTTCACATGGGTCTTAGGGAACCAGGCCAGAATCTCCAGTGTGGGAGGGCAGGAGCCATGAGGCAGCGGGATCAGGTACCAGGTGCTGCTGCTTTGCTCCCGAGGGAGGATCAGCGGCTTGGAGGAGGGAGGGAGGGCTAGAACTCCAGGTATGGGAAGCAGAAGTGGAAAGCCCTTTCCCCAGCATAGGCCAGGGCTCTGCCAGCCTTGCCTCCTTTATATCTTTGCGTTGCTTCTCGCCGGGCGCTCTCTGTCTTGCGGTCTCTTTCTCTCCCTGTTTCTACCTGCCTTTCTCTGCATCTTTTATCTGCTCTTCTCTTTCTAGTTGTTTCTGTTGCCTGTCCCCTGTGTCACCCCCTCTCTCCTTGCCCAGCCCTCCCTGTGTCTCTTTCAGTTCTGCCTTGCTTTTCCTCTGATTCTGCATTTCGCTCTCCTGTCCAAGGTCTCTCTTCCCCTCTGTTTCTCTTATTTCTATCTCCTCCTTCCTCGCCTTTCCTCTTCTTCCTCCCTTCCTCTATCCCCTTCTCTTCCTCCTCCTCAGTGTCTCTCAGCCCCAGGAGATGACACTGGGAGGAGATAATAGATCTGGGGGAGGAGCCTGCCAGGCACAGCTTGGGGGGGGCCAGCCAAGAGGTCTGAAGGAGGGGAGAACAGAGCACCCCAAAAAGAGCCACTGCAAAGGTCCGGGCAAGCACGAGGGCTAGGCGGTGGAGGGGAGGCCGTCCGTGAGCTCACAGGCACGCCAGGTCCGAGGAGAAGGGCCAGCTCTGGGCGACGCTTCCAGGAAGGGAGCTGCGGTGACTCTCAGCACGAGCACGAGCAAGGGGGCGGTTAAGACTGAACCCCAGGTCCGGGGTGGGATGGTGAGGGAAGGGGGCAAGATGGGCAGATGCTGAGGCTTGGCACCTAGCTGGGGTCAGCTTGGGCAGCGCCCTAAATGTTGACCGGACACCTGGACTCGAGCCCACGGGAGAGCGGTTTCTCATGAGTCTGATGAAACTCCAGAACGCTCCCCAGATAAAATTATACGCCCAGAGTTTGGCACCCAAGTCAAGTATTCTAGGAGCTTCTGAAGTTCCTCCATGGGATATAAAACTGGTTCTAGGCCCTGGGGAGCCCTGAGGGGCTGAGGTGCAGAGATGACGGCTTGAGCTCGCATGTGACCAAGGTGAAGCTGCAGAGGTGCGGCCTTCCCCGCCAGCGGGCCACGGGACTGGACTCTGCCCTGCCAGGCTCACCCTAGCCGTCCCTTCCTTCCCGCCCGTCCCACCCACCCGCGTCCTCCGCCCGGTGCCCGGGGTCAGTCTCAACCCTTCTCAGAGGCGTCCTTGTAGGCGGGGGCCAGTCCCAGCGAGCGCCGCCCCTCCCGGCCAGCCGGCCAGCCTGCAGTTTGCAAGAACCCGAGTCCTCTAGCCCATGCACAGGTGGGGAACCCGAGTCCCCCAGTCCCAGCGAGCGCCACCCCTCCCGGCCAGCCGGCCAGCCTGCAGTTTGCAAGAACCCGAGTCCTCTACCCCATGCACAGGTGGGGAGCCCGAGTCCCGAGAGTAGAGAGACTTGCCCAGTTATCCTCCAGCAAATGGGGGACCCAGGAGGGCCCCCAAGTGCTCTTCCGCCTGGGCTCCCGCCCATCACCCTAGGGGCGCCCGCTACGGCCCTGGGCACTGTGACGGCACCCCTCCTCAGGCCGCCCAGCCAGCTGCAGCAGAGCCCGTGCCGTGACTGCTACTCATGAGGTGCCTGCGGAGCCCCGACCCTGCCGGCCCCTGTGCGGATACTGTCACCCACTGCGCGGAGGAGGAAACTGAGTCCAGGGATGTTACGCAACTTGCCCTGGAGCAGCCTGTCGAAAGCCGGCGGCGCTAGGATGAGCACCGGACATGCCTAACTGCCCAGTCCAGGCCTTTCTGCTCGACCACGTCCCTTCCTCCTCCTGCCATGCTGGAAGTTCTTGCGCGAAGCCTGGGAGACCAGGCACGATCCCACAGGCCCCAGGGTCCAGTCGCCCCCTGGCTCCCGAGTGCCAGAGGTCAGTCTGAGCATCAGGGAGCCCTCAGCTGCCCCCCTCCCTTTAGCGGAACCGTAGGGGAATGAGACGGGCTGGTGCCCAGCATGCTGCCCGGGGCCCCCGTGACTGCGGACTTGCCACCGCCCCGCTCCGGCTGTGCCTCTGTTTCTCCCTCTCGACCTGTGGGTGTCAGTATCCAGGTTCCCCGAGAGCCTTGCCAGCCTGAGTGCCTGCGATTCCTTGGCTGGCAGGAGATGTCCCGGTGCCCTCTGGGCACAGGCTGTGCCAAGCGGAGGGTTTGGCAGGCCGTCTTTGCCTGCTCTGTTCAAGAGTGACCGTCTTATTCCAGAAAGGAGCCACCCCAGGGTGGCCCTCCAAACTCCAGTGACTCACTCGCAGAGCCAGGGGCAGGCAGGGGCTGTCTCTGTGGCTCTTGGCGGCCGCTGGAGCCCACGGGCCCACGGGCCCACGCCGGGCGGGAACTCGTGTCAACCGCTGGCTCCTATAAATCGCAGGCCTGGGACAAGGGGGACCTGTGGGTGCCTCAGAGAGAAAGCTCGGCCTGTGTACTCTGGGGAGGTGACCTGGGGGGACCCTGAGCGGCCGGCTCGGGGGCATTAACGAGCCCTGCCTCTGGTGCCATCCTCAACCACGAGCTGCCGCTGACACAGCATTTCGGCCTGCGGAGAGCGCGTGTGTGTTCCAAGCCTAGCAAAGACTCAGTTTTTCCAATCCGGAAAATTGTGTTCAAAGAAAGAAAAATTGACGCTGGGGAGCTCAAGATAGCCTGATCCATGTTTCTTTAGTCTGTAACTTGAATGGCTCGTAACGGACTACTCCCCAGTGCCTATCTGGGGGGACCCTGCTCAAGGAAGGCGCGACCTGGGGGGCAGGCCATGGCAGGGCTGCTCTGACTTCCCAAACCAGAGCTCTGGCATCCTGGGCCCTGCCTCGCTGTCGGGCCCGTGCTGCTGTCTGCCCAGCGGGACGTGCACCCCACAGATCTTGGACCCTGACTTGGCTCAAGAGGTTCCTATCTTAGGGGCCCCCCTAGTGGCTCAAGGGGTTGAGCTCTGCACTGTGGGGTTTCCGCGGCCACTGCAGCACGAGTTTGATCCCCGGCCAGGGAGGCGACCCACATGGCAGACCTCTCCTGCCTCGCCTGCTGCTCCCCTCAGCAGTGTGTTTCAGTGGATCTGCCTGTTCTGCTCCCCACTCTGTCTCCAGTGAATCCTCTCACTCCCCTCATCTCTGGCCTGTACCCCAGCTCTTGTGTGCATAAATAAATTTAAAAAAATTTTAAAAAACAAACAAACAGAGATTCCCATCTTAGAAGCACAACAGATATGCTTACTAGGAAGAGCCTAGACTCCCCCTTTGGAGGATTATCATCCTCGGGAGACAGGAAGGCGCTCAGAAGTGAAACCCGAAACACACTAAGCCTGACGCTTGCATGGTACGCAGGCAGCTCTGTTCTAAGGGTTTAATGCATAAGTCATTAATCCTCATGATTCATCATGTCTGACCCTCTGCACAGATGAGGAAACTGGGTATTTGAGGTTAAGTAACTTCCCTTGGCTGCACAGCTAGGGAGTTACAGAGCTGGGCTCAGACCCACCGCATGAGTCTCGAGTCCCCAGCATACGAGAAGACGTGATGTGGCGAGTGTTGTTCTTGCACTTATTCTGCCAGACACCAACCTCAGTACTGGGGACACAGTGGTGGAAAAAATAGACCAGGGTCATGCACTATACAAACTTAGCATCTTTCCTTCCTTTACTCATCTGTCTATCAATCCACCCATCATCCATCTATCCATTCACCCATCCAACCATCCATCCGTCACCTACCTATCCATCCATCATCCACCCAACACCCATCCATCATCCACTTGTCCAGTCACCCATTCATCATCCCTCCATCTATCAATCATTCTCCCTCTAGCCCGAGCCCGTAACCACCTGTCCTTGTCTGTTTTTACTTGCTATGGTTTCCCTTATGCTCAGTGCAGTGCTTGGCACAGAACGAGGTCTGAACCAATATTTGCTGAAGGAATAAAGAAATGAAGACAGATATGGGTTCTGCCCAAGGACTCTGGAGTCAAGCCCCTTCCCATCTCTTGGTCTTGGTGAAACTGGGAGTACAAACTGCCCTGCTCACCTCCTGCGGATCTCAGCAGACCCTAAGGCTGAGTTGGTCATGCAAACTGTAAAGGGCTGTGCAGACATAGCATCAGCTGCTGAGGTGCTGTGCAAGCACCAAAGCCTGCAAGACTGTGTCTTTCTCAGGTCTGGCTGGTGAGACCTGTCAGACGCTTCCCCTCAGTCTGCCAAGAGCCCCAGAAAGGAAAGGAAATTGACATTTAATGGGCATCCACCATATGCCAGGGCCTTCACACGCTTTAACCCTCTCTTCTCTTCTCTTGTACAGGTCGGAGCAATGGAAGCCCAGAGAGGTCTGCCATTTGCCCGGTGTCACACAGCCACTAAAGACATAACTCAGGCTTCACCCTCGTCCATTAGCCCCAAAGCCTGCGCTTGTGATCACACCCACAGGACATTCCTTCCAAGAGACACTGCTGACTTCCTGTGCTCCAAACCTTCTTAAGCAAATCCTCACTGTTCGAGGTCACACAGCAAGCTCCTGGCAGAGCCTTTTAAAGACTATTTCCATTTTGCTTTTGCAGTGATTATTTCCTTTTTGCTTTGTAGGAATTTCCCTCCTTTTATATGCAAAGAAAAAAATGATAAAATGATGTAGATGTTCTCCTCCCCGTGCACCCTCCCCCCATCCAGAGGTGGATTCTGTGCAGCCATCTGGGGTGCACGTGGAGGTCAGCTGCTCGTCAGGCTTCCTGCAGACCCTTTTCACAGACTCTTGTGATAGTTCACACGCTGGTGTGGCTGTGGTCCCTGATGCCATTGTGGTGGATGCCCCTGCCTCCCCACTTACAGGCTTCCTGAGACCCTCGGCACAGGCCAGCCTTCTGGGGCCTAAGCAGAAACCACCCCCAAAACCTAGAGCCCGGAAAACAGTCTTCCCAAGAACATAGCCTGTGCCACAGGCTGGGACAAAAAGAGGAACCGTCCACAGCCTCCGTGCCTGGCCGCCCACTGAGACCTGGCAGGGAGCTGGGCACCTCACCAGCATCTGCTCACAGCGTCTTCTTAACGGAAGGCTCATCTCCACAGCCCCACTGCGCGATGCGAGGGGACCTGAGCTGAGAGCAGGGTCACCCGCCCAAGCCTGCCACTGGCGGGGGCAAACCAGGCGGAACACAGGACCCTCCTTACAAATCACCTTCAGTCCAGAGCTAAACAGACTTCGTGCCTGCAAAGTGACAACATCCCTCCTCTGCGCCAGGGGGCGTCTGCTACCCTGGGGACCCCATCTAACAAGAAGCTGTGGGAAGCACGTCTATCCGCTAAAGATTTGCCGATCGACCTTCAGCGGGTCATCCTCCATCTCTGAGTCCAGAGTTTGCCCTAGGTGAAGTGAGAGGGCTGAAGGCTACGTCTTTTATGTTCTTTCTTTTTTTTTTTTTAAGATTTATTTATTTATGCATACAAGAACTGGGGTACAGGCCAGAGGTGTGGGGGTGTGGTGAGAGGGTTCACCAGATACAGAGTAGGGAACAGAAAGGCACATCTGCTGAAATACATTGCTGAGGGGAGCAGCGGGCAAGGCAGGAGAGGTCTGCTGCGCCATGTGGGTCAGCTCCCCAGGGGGCTGCAGGGATCTAACTGGTGCTGCAGTGGCTGCAGTTTGCTTCATAGTGCTTTGCTTAACCCATTGCGTCACCAGGGAGGCCCCTTTTATGTTCTTTCTTATGCGGTGTTTGAGTAACAATTTGCAAAATAGAATTCAGGGAGCAAGAGAGGGTGGATGGCTGAGGCTTGAGCAGTACCACTGCTGAGTTATAATTGCAAACTCCTCCTCCTTCCTCCAGAGACCCCATGACCCACCAACACCCCAAGGGGAAAATTCCCAGGGGAGTGAGGTATATGGGTATTGAAAGACCCTGCAGCCTCGCTCCCTTCCTGACCCCTTTCACGAGTTAGGGACTAAACAGAGGACCCGCCAGCCCCGTCAGACACCAGGGCGGACGGGATGGCACCAGGCCTTCTGCGCCTGGTGGACAGAAGAGCTTCGCACTCAGCGGCTCCTCCCCCAACCCTTCTCCTGGGCAGCCCCTCACCCCCAGAACCAATGCCCCAGGCCCCCAGCCCCAGCCCCCTCAGCAGAGGCTGCTCCTGTATTTGGCTCTAGTTCCATGAAAGGCTCCACCTCACCCCTTTAAATTCTATTTTTTCAAACCACATTCTTGAACTTGGCAGATAACATGGCAGCCCGACAAGAGCCCTATTTACTTGGAGAGTCGTGAATGGGCCCTTTATAACAAGCTTCATTAATATTTCTACCTATTGGCCAGCTCTCCATTTCCTCCCCCTATACAAACAGATTCTCCACACAGAAAGACTTTTCAAATACTCCTGTTGACTTTCCCCAAAAGGGAGGGCAGTGGGGCTGGCTGGCGGGGTGTGCGAGTGTGTGCGAGTGTGTGCAGGGGAAGGGGCGGCTGAGGGGCGCGCCAGCCCGGCCTGGTGCAGGAAGGAAAGAGCCGCTATTCATGGCCGGGGCCAGCAGCCCAAGCGAGCTCAGGTATGCTGCACCTCACAAAGGCACACTGAGCCGCCTGCCCGCGAATTCCAGGGCCCTGGCCAGGGGGATTCAGAGGATCCCGCCTGCGCCCCTGCATCCCGGCCGGGTCACCCTGGGTAAGTCCCTTTTCACGCTGGTCCTCACCGTCCTCATTTGTCAGTTGGGGCTACATCGCGCTACCCAAAGTGCGGTCCCCGCACCAGAACATCAGCCTTGCCTGAGAGCTAGTGAGAAATGCCCAGATTTGCTGAACCTGAATCTGCCTCTCAACAAGATCCCCGGGTGATGTCTGCGCAGTTAGATTCCAGAAGCATCTGATCTACAGCTCGTGCCCCTCTGCCACCCACTTCTGCCTCCCCCGGGGCTATTCTGTGGCTCAAAGACCATCACAGACCACTGTTGTCCCAAACGCAGCCACCAAGCCTGCTTTGTGCTCTACTTGCTGAACCCAGGTTTGGCCATGGGGGGCAGGGGCACAGGAAATAAGATGGAAATAAGAGTCCATTGTCAAAGTCTGAAGCTTTGTGCTAATGACAGCACTCCTTCCTCTCGGGCATGTGACGGACTGTGCAGAATAGGCTGTTGCACGATTCAGAAGGTCACGCGGTGCCAGGGGACCTCTCCCATTGCAGCAGATGGGCGAGCACCCTGTCTGTACAGACACACAAGCAGAGGTGGGAGGGCCTGTGAGGGACGTGGGAGAGGGTGCCCAGGCCCGAGTGTCAAGGCCGTGCCTCTGGGCTGAGCAAGAAACACTGCAGGGGATTTGCCCTCGTCACTGGCACACCCACAGGTGGTGTGGTGGCACCTGGGAGACAGCCAGAGCCGAGTATGGATGCCGGCGAAATGCCACCCCTTCCCTCCTGTTTATTCATTGGATCAATGTTTATTCTATGTATCAGGCCCTCTCCTGGACCTTGGGACACAACGACCAATGAAAAAGACTCTGTCCTTCCTCTTGTGGGAGAGAAAGACAAATAACAAGTAGATAAAACGTAAATATATACACAGAGGAGGACTGGGGAGGGTGACAGATGTGGATGGGGGACCCGTTACCCAGGGCAGTCAGGGAAGACAGCCCTAAAGGGTGAATTTTTAAATTCACACTGAGGACAGAGGCGCCAAGGTTGTAAGTTGCTGAAGAATGGGCACTCTCAGCAGCGGGAACAGCATGTGCAAAGGTCCTGAGGCAGGAAGTGCTCAGCACTTTGGAAGGGTGTTGAGGTGACCATAGTTTTCCTCATCCAAGGGAGAGAAGGACAGAAGGTAATGTCTGCGTTGCAGGGAGGAAGGTGCTCAGAGCAGAATGTCGTGCGACCAGCTCTTCAGGCCCCTGTCACTGCATCTGGCCCCCATTGAACAGCTAGCTGTGTGTCCTTTCCATGTCTTGGGAGCAGCCTGGTCAGCACCTGGGACAGGGTCGCTGAAGCTGGAGGAGGCTGAATCAGTTGCCTGTGTTCATCTTGGCCGCCTACATCTTGCCTTTTGGGGGGTGGGGGTGACCTGCCCTCTCCCAGGACACTGCCCAGCGTCGGCTAGCTGGGAGGCTTGATGCCCTGCCAGTGTCTCAGCAGCCAAAGGCCAGACCCTGCTGGATGCACAGAACCTTCTGTCCAGCACAACCACTCCCTGGCCAGCCCTGAAGTACCAGGCTGGACATAACCAGCTTTCTCCACCCTCTGGGGCTGTGGGCTGGGAAGAGCAGGGCAGGGGTGCTGTCCCAAGAGAGGTATTTGGATTACTCCATTTGGGATGACCCACTCTGAGGCTTTCAGGGAAAGATAATCAAATCCTGGACTTTCTGCTCACTCCCAGGATCCTTCACAGCTACCTTAGCACATGGGCGTCAGTTTCCTTATATGTAAAATACGGTTGATGACACGTCGAGGGATGTTGTGAGAATTAAATAACAACAGACACACGAGCTTGGTGAGATGTAAAGTGTACCCAGAAGAAATCATGGTTGGGGGTACACAGTTCATGTTGCATTCAGGGTCACAAAAAGACAGTTGTGGGTCACACCCCCACTCTCTGATAGTTCCCAACTGTGACCTCTGACCCTTGTCCCTATCTCAAAGGGTTGCTATTAAGATCCAATTAATTCGAACAATATATGATGCATTGGAAGCCTCCTGCCCATGTTACTCACCGCATTCTAGAATTCCTGCGAAGGGCAGGCTCCTCTGTCTGCGCCAAGGAATCCTTTCCTGGAGACTCAAGATAAAGTGCGGATGCACTCAGGAAACTAACAAAGGACAGAGAAGGAGCCCACGGTCAGAACTCTGGTTGACATCTTCCTTCCATCAATTCCTGTCCCATGACTTCGAGCTACTTCGTTTCTGCAAGCTCGGTTTGCCCACCCATACGTAGGGGAAATATTAATACCACAGACGGATGTTGCTATGATTAAGTTACATCAGATCATTGTTAATTACATTATTAATTGTAATTGATAATAATTACAATTGATAATTACAATCAGGTGTTGCTGTGATTAAATTACATCGGACCAAGGACCGAGCATGCTTGGCTCAGTCCCTGGTCCATTCTGTGTGACCATGTTGGCTATTATTATTATAATTATTTTAAAGATTTATTTATTTATGCACACGAGAACTGGGGAACAGGCCAGAGGTGTGGGGGGATGAGAGGATTCACCAGAGACAGAGTGGGGGAGCAGAACAGGCAGATGGACTGAAATATACTGCCGAGGGGAGCAGTGGGCACAGCAAGAGAGGTCTGCTGCACCATGTGGGTCTCTCCCTGGCTGGCGGCAGGGATCGAACTGGTGCTGCAGTGCCGCTGGCTGCTGTTTGCTTCATAGTGCGTTGCTTAACCCACTGCGCCACCAGGGAGGCCCCACATTTGCTATTATTAGATACAGCGGTAACTAGGCTTCCTCATTGCAGCGGCAGCAGCAGCAGCAAGAGGTTAGTACAGATACTCGCGGTAGCAGAAGTAGTGCTGGTAGGAGTAATAGAGAGATACGTGCAGCAATGGCAGTAGAGTTGGTGGTGGTGGTGGCGGCCGCCGTTGTAAGAAGTGCCAGGACCTAGCACAGCAGAAGCGGCAGCAGAAGTCGTAGTCTCCCGCGCTGGCGGCAGTGGTGCCAAGGACTCACAAGCACTGTGGCGCTGTGATGCCAGCCTCTGCTGCTGCTGGCAGGGGTAGGCATCCTGGTGCAGGGAGGAGTGTCCCAGCAGACAGGAGCAGAGTCACAGCAGAGGGACAGGAGTCAAGCACAATCACAGGCGTGCCCAAGTGGGCACGTGTGCCAGGAGAGGGAGGCAAGACTAAGAATTCAGTCCTTCTCATTCTGAGGACGAGGTTTGGGTCCATTTTATGGAGACTGCAAAGGAGGGGGTTTGGGTGGACAGGGCTAGCAAAAAGAAATGAAGGGGTGCATAGCCCTAAGAACATATCTTGGGGGCCAAATCTTGGTGCTGGAGGTGACTTTCTCTCTCCCTGCACTGCCCCAGGGAGGAAGGTCAGTGTTTGCTCCCAGAAGCCCTAGCGCCCTGAGCAGGCGGGTGTGGGTGCCTCTGGTCCACCCTGCCCCTCACTTACTGGGGCGTGGGTGCCAGGTCCCACGGGGGTAGAGGGGCGTCCCTGAGGTAAAGGACAGGGAATGATGGGGAGGCCTGGGAGATGGGCGCCCTGCTTCTTGGCGGGGCAGCTCCGAGGCTGGGCGGCTGGAGTCCCGGAGACACTCCAGCCGGGCGCTCCGGCTCCTTGGCTGCCGGTAGTGAGTCAGCAGCGTGGCCTGGCACCCCCCCAGGCCTCCGAAACTCAATGACCCCGTGCTGATAAGTTGGGTGGGAGTTCTTGGGAAGAGCCTAATCACCAGGAGGGAGGACCCGGCATCCCCAGGCTCTGCTCCGCCAGGGGGTGAGTAAAGACAAGTTACTAGCCAAGCTCCTCTCCAGCCTCCCATAGACATATCTGTCTTCTGGCAGTTTGTTGGAGCATGGGCCCTCCAATCTTCCTGGCCTTTGAGCTCACTGAGGGACAGTTTGATCTTCAGTTTGCCCCACCTCTGGTTCTTCGCTTGTGCTGTTCAGGATTAAGTCTCAGCACTACGAAGCTAGCAGCAGTCACTGCAGCACGAGTTCGATCCCCAGCCAGGGAGGGGACCCACATGGCACAGCAGACCTCTCCTGTCTCGCCCGCTGCTCCCCTCAGCAGTGTGTTTCAGTCGATCTGCCTGTTCTGCTCCCCGCTCCGTCTCTGGTGGATCCTCTCCATTTCTTGTATGCATAAATAAATCTTAAAAAAAAAAAAAACAGCACTGATATTCTGCCAGCTCCCCCAAACAAATGAATCCAGATCTCCAGGGTGCCACGGGTGATTTAATGCCAGGGGTGGCGCTCCTTTGTCAATCATCCAACATTCTCCAGCGAAGACTGGGCAGCAGGAAAACTGATATGGGGGCAGTTTGAAGACCGGGAGAGATGGTCCAAATAAGGCACACCGTGCCCTTAAAAGGCTGTCCTCACTGATCCAAGTTCCGCTTGCAAACAGCTCACAGTGGAGGCTGTGGAGAGCAGAGGCTGGCACAGAGGCAGCAGGTAGGTCCCCACCCACCTGTGGGTGCCAGACCTTGGACAAGCTGCTGACCATGTCTGAACCTCAGTTTCCTAATGTGCAAGATGGGGACATTGTCCTCCACCGAGTACAATCTCAGACGGTGACTGGGAAGAGTCATCAGAATAAAGCAGGAACGTGCTCAGTGCCTCCTAAATATCGCCTTCCTCCCTGTGATGTCAACAGTTCCAGACCCAGGAGGCATCATTGTGCAAGAGATGCCCTTCGCAGTCTCGCGTATTAGGGTGGCGTTTTTTTTTTTTTTAAGATTTTATTTATTTATGCATACAAGAGTTGGGGTACAGGTCAGAGTCAAGGGAGGTGAGAAGATCCATCAGAGACAGAGCGGGGAACAGAACAGGCAAATCAACGGAGGTACACTGCTGAGGGGAGCAGCGGGCCAGGCAGGAGGGGTCTGCCACGCCATGTGGGTCCCCTCCCTGGCCGCCAGCAGGGATCAAACTCGTGCTGCAGTGGCTGCGGTTTGCTTCATAGTGCGCTGCTTAATCCACTGCGCCACCAGGGAGGCCCACAGGATGGCATTTTTAAAGGAAGACACCGGCCCAGAGGTAAGTCATTCCTGGGTGAGCAGTGAGCAGACACTGACTCAGAGAAGTGTTTATGTTTCTAGGCCAAAGATCCTGGAAACAAGAGGACTTCTGACAGCCCTGGGGTCCTTGGATTTCACAACTGCTCAGGGAGGCTCGTTTTTACTGGAAGCTGAAGCTTGGCTTAGGGCACGGCAGTTCCTCATGCTGGATGCTCACGCCTTCATCAGACAGAGTCTTGGGGCGCCTACATGCAGGCTCTGAGCAGGGTCTGGGGTGTGGCTACCTACCGGACAGGAAGCCCAGCATGCCCACCAACGCCTGCCATGCCCTGCGGGGAAGCCGAGGGAGGCAATGCAGGACAGGTGTCATTTAGGGAAAAGGGGGTGGCCTGGGGGTGTCAATGGGTTGTGGCCGTGGCCGTGACTGTGACGCTCGCTGTCTGTTCCTAAAATCACTGCTTCCACCATGGATGCAATGGCTGCTCCGGGCTGTACTGCCCCCAACCTCAGTTTCCCCATCCGGGAAATGGGGTAGGGGGCCGGATGAAGGTTCCTTACAGGATCTCTTTGCTTTGGAGAATTTTGTGAAATGAGTCCTATGGCCCACATTCACATTTTAATTAAGGATTACATCAAGTTCCGTTTGGGAGATTTCGTAACAGGCCTTGGACCCATCTGGCTTTCCCCTACTGGGGGTTCACGTGGAAATGAAAGCTGAGTGTCACGTGATACAGGAGCATGTTCCCCCGCGCCTGTCCTGTGCCATTGCTGTTCCCCTTCGGGCCATCACAAGGATGCGGGCTGGGTGGGCCCTAGACGGGGCGCAGCCTCTTTCCCCGCACCTCCCTCTCTGCACCTCATAGAGGGATGAGGCCTCCTGTGTCGGGTGTCAGTGGGTGCTGGAGGGAGCAGGGGCCTTGGCCCAGCAGAGGCCGTTCTCCTCCCTCTGGGATGCTAAATCTGTAGCAGATGGAGGGTCCAGGAGGTCAGCTTGGCTGGGGTCAGGAGTGTGTCTCCATTTCTAGGCACATGTCAAGGAGACTTTGTGGCAGGAGCTGATGATATTGACTATGATAAATGAGCACCTAAAATATTCCTTACATCGTGAGCTTGAGTGTTTGTGGTTAGCCTTGAGAGGAGGGAGGGAGAGAGGGAGGGAGGAGAGCCGGCGGCGTGTCCAGCAGCCCTTTGGCCAGTCTCCCTTCCCCCTCCCTCCTTCCTGGCTCCTTCCCTCCCTTCCACCAACATGTGCTGAGGTCCTACTGTGTGCTGGCGCAGCCCCTGCCCCAGCTGACAGGACGCAGAGCCAACGTGAAGGTGGCCGTCTCAGAGGGAAGCCCGGGAGGCCAAGGGAACACCAACTGGCTCCTGTGTGCCCTGGTGGCTAGCGGGCACTGGGGAAGGCCTGCAGGACAAGGCTGCCAGGCAGAAGAGCGCTCCTGGCAGCGGGAATAGCAGGGGCAAAGGCCTAGGGGAATCAAGGGAAGCCTGGCAAAGTGTCTGAGCTGGAGCCCAGGATGCAGGGGGGGTGGGGGGCAGGCTGTGGAGACAGTCAGAGGGGCAGCAGGAGAGAGCCCTGGTGAACTTGAGTCCTGGCCGGGAGCTCAGGCTTTATTCCGAGATGTAGGGAGTCAGCACAGGGATCTCCCGAGGGGGCTGCCTGGCACTGGGAGGAGGACAGTGGGTGGGAGGCGGGGCAGGGTGTGAGTGGGAGGCTCCCCTGATTGCTCAATGTTGCTTTTATTCACTCCCTGAAAGAGGCTTCTTGAGGGACAACTCATCCCTCTGCACACACCAAGCTGGCCAGCTCCTCCTCGGTGCACAGGGGCAGGAGAGACGTCTGGGCAGAGCAGAACGTGGCCACGCTGGACAAAGCCCCCTTTGTGGTGAGCCCTGGGGCCTTGACGGCGTGGTGCTCTGCTGCCCTCTAGTGAGGCCTGGAGATGCACCCCCAGGGGGCCAGCCTGCTCCTGAGACACTCGTTTCCCCCTTTCGCCCTCCCTCTCTCTGTCTCTTCCTCAGGCACAGAGTCCCACTGCTCCCAGCATCAGGTCTGCAACTGGAGACAGGTTCAGAGAGGGGGGGCAGTGAAGAGTGGAGGGGACACGAGGGACTCAGCTCCAGCTGCAGGAACAGGAAGCACCCACAGATGCTATGCGTTCATTTTCACAAATGCACACACGCAGCGATGGTGACAGAGATGACGCCGGTGGAGACAGCGAAGGCGGAGGTGGTGATGGTAGAGACTGGGGGATGTTGAAGGGGGTGATGGTAGACGTGGCGGTTGCAGTGATGAAATGATCATGGGGACTGTGTTGGTGATGGGAGAGTTTTGGTGAAGATGCTAATAGGGCTACGGTGATAGTGGTGGCAAAGATGACAGCGATGAAGTAGAAACAGTGGTAATGGTTACGTGACTGTAAAGCTGGTATATGGTAGCCATGATGGTTTCTAAAACCATGGGTCCTTCTAAAACATAGGTCAGAGGTTGCTACTTGACTCAAAACTCTCCAGCAACTCTCCTTTTACACAGAGTAAAAGCCAAACTCCATGGAGTGTCTACAAAGTTCTACATGATAGGGCCCCACTGCCTCTGTGACACATCCCTCTCTCTCTCCTTGCTGACTCTGCTGCAGTCACGTGACCATCCATCCCTTAGCCACACCAGTCAGATTCTACCTCAGGACATTTGCACGGGATGTTCCTTCTGCTTAGGATAACCTTCCTCCAGATATTTGCTTGTGTGACTTGTTCCCCTCCCTGAAGTCTTTACACAGATGTCACCTTCTCAGTGAAGTATCTCACGACCACACTACTTTAAATTGCTACAATATTTTACCTGTTCCCAACGCTCCCAGCTCCCCTCTCCTTGACTGATTTCCCCCAACCCTTCTCAGCTTTTCAAAAGCTGCATAAATTGTTCATATGCTTATTTTTTTGTCTCTTTGTCCACATTCCTAGAGGGTAAATTCCACAATTTCTTTTTTGTTCACTAATATTTCCAAAGGAGCCAGGTATATATAGACTTCATAAAAATTTGCTGAATGAAACCTCAGTTAAAGGTAGCAAATGCTGGGCCTCCCTGGTGGTGCAGTGGGTTAAGCAACGCATTATGAAGCAAACCGCAGCCACTGCAGCACGAGTTCGATCCCTGCTGGCGGCCAGGGAGGGGACCCACATGGCGTGGCAGACCTCTCCTGCCTGGCCCGCTGCTCCCCTCAGCAGTGTACCTCCGTTGATCTGCCTGTTCTGCTCCCTGCTCTGTCTGTGGTGAATCCTCTCCCCCCAACCCCCACACCTCTGGCCTGTACCCCAGTGCTTGTATGAATAAATAAATAAATCTTTAAAAAAAAAAAAAGGTAGCAAATGCTTGCACTCACTCTTAGCGAGCAGAACCAAAACTTTGTTCTTGCTTGTGGGCACGCAAGATGCGCACTCTCACCCTGGATTGGAGCCTAGCAGGATTATGAGCTGGGAAAGCATGGCCCTCCTGGTGCCCAGCACTGAGACTGACCCAGATGGACGACTGTCCTGCCCCACGCAGTCAGACATCTCTGCCGCTCCTCGGTCAGGGCAGGAGAGCCTTAAACACTCCCTCAGTGCTGGACCAGCCTTGGCATCTGAGAGACAGGAGGTCCATGGTTAACCACACGCCACGGGGCCTGTTGTCAGCTCAGCTCAAGAACTCAGTCATGCCAGGTTTTCCTGGGCTGAGACCTGGGTCCCGCTCATCTTTTCTGTCCCTTCCCCTCCTTTGCCCTGGACTGCAAAGGAGCTGAAGTTGCTGGGGAGGGAGGAGAAATACTACAAACTGGAGGAGTGTGTGGAGAGAGTAGAAAGAAAGAGCCTGGTCTTTGGAGCCTCCCTGGTGGCACAAGGGGTAAAGCACTGCACTATGAAGCATTTGCAGCCACTGCAGCACAAGTTCGATCCCTGCCGCCGGCCTCCAGCCAGGGAGGGGACCCACATGGTGCAGCAGACCTCTCCTGCCTCGCCCGCTGCTCCCCTCAGCAGTGTGTTTCAGTCCATCTGCCTGTTCTGCTCCCCACTCTGTCTCTGGTGAATCCTCTCACACACACACACACACCCCCACACACCTCTGGCCTGTACCCCAGTCCTTGTATGCACAAATAAATAACTCTTTAAAGGAAAAGAAAGAGCCTGGTCTTTGCTCTGCTCTGCTCCAGGCCTGTTGTGTGGTCTTGACTACATCCTGCCCATCTCTGCCTCAGTATCCCCTTTTGTGCACAGAGGAAGCTGGTTCAGGTGGTCCTTCCAGGGGGCTGGCCAAGAGCAAGAGATCCCGGGACTCCAGAACCCCCTAGCTAGGGGTCCCCTCACTTGGGAGAGATTTCCTCCATGGAGGTGGGTAAATCTTTAACTAGCTAGCCCAGGGCAGGTCAGAGCCTTTCCCTTTCCGGATGGATGACTGCCTGGGAAGGAGGGGATGGGGGTGTGGGGAGAGGAGGTGTAAGCTGTGTACAGCCAGTTCCACTGTGCTGAAGGGAGGGGACTGGGGAAGGAAAGGAACGGGCTGGGGTGGAGCAAACTCTGTGGGCCAAGAAGGACATGGAGGAACGCGGGTCCCCTGACGGGTAAGCCAAGTTTTGGGAGGTTGGAGAACCCGCTGAGCTCCTGCAGGTAATCAGCCTTGTTGCCACAGGGACCCCTCTCGGAGCCTGGAACAGGGACCAGAGGGGCCGGAAACTCCCATCCAGGTGGTGCTCAGGTAGGTATAGGTTCGACAGGCCGAGTCTGGGCTAGGACTGGACAGGGGGGAGAGCAGGATGGGGACTGGACAGGGGGGAGTGCAGGATGGGGACTGGACAGGGGAGTGCAGGATGGACTATCAACCCTCCCATCGAATACCAGGGTGCGTCCCATGAGCACGGCTGAGTTGCGTCGAGGGGAACGGAGCGCGTTGCATTGCTCAGGGACCCGCACTCTGCAGGTGAGGAAATGTCTACATAAAGCCAGCCCAAAATACCTGGCCTAAGGCTGCAAGGTCCCTTCCCCAGGCAACTCTGCCCCAGGCCTCCTCCCCTACGTGCCCGCCTTTCCCTGGAGGGCCAGGCCCCCCAGACTGCCCGCCCCCTTCTCCGCCACCCGCTCCCGCAGGTGAGCCCCCCGGGTGGGGGCCCCGACGTGGCGTTCCGCTTCGGTGCGGTGCTGGACGCGGCACGCACGCAGGAAGATGTGTTCCGGGCGTGCGGAGTGCGGCGCCTGGGAGAACTGGCCCTGCGAGGGTGAGTGAAGCTTCAGGGGCCTCCCCAAGCGGGAACTCGGCCCCCTCCCTTTTCCCCCTCCCGCCTCCGGTCCCTCTGCCGCGCGTCCAGCCACGCCCCTGCCGCCCGCAGCTTCTCCTGCACCATCTTCACCTTTGGCCAGACTGGCTCTGGGAAGACCTACACCCTAACTGGACCTCCTCCTCAGGTAGGCTGAGCATGGAGAGCCCTGCAGGTCAGGGGGCCTGGGGCTGGAAGCCCTGGAGAGGCGCTGGCAGGGCAGACCCCAGAGGGAAGGGGCTTGGACAGTGCGATGCACCCCGTTTACTTGCAGACAGGGAAATGGAAAGGTGAAGGGACTTACCCAATATGGAGCTCACATTTTGTTCCTGTTACTGCTTACGGGCTCTCAGTAGCTGCATCTGCGAAATGGAAGGGATAACTCAGACTGTTAGAAAGAAATACGATGCTACAGGAGAATATGGCGCGCAGGAGAACATGGTGCGCAGGCGCACGGTCGGTGCAGTCAGTGCCGTCTAGTTATTGTCCGGTGGTGGTGACACCCCGGCTCAGCCGTTTCTGCCCTCAGGGAGAGGGGGTGCCCACACCCCCCAACCTGGCCGGCATCGTGCAGAGGACATTCACTTGGCTGCTGGACCGCGTGCAGCACCTGGGTGCCCCTGTCACCCTCCACGCCTCCTATCTGGAGATCTACAACGAGCAGGTGGGGGCCTGAGCTGATTCCAGGGGCCCACAGGAGAAGAAGCCATTTCTTTCACCGAGCCCCCGGCAAGGGGCGGAGGTGGTGATAGTGGTGGGGATGGTGTGGTCACTAAGGGGGTGCATGGGGCAGGGACTCGGAGAGGAGACCTTCCTACACCCCTGCACACCCTCTCTCCAGGTTCGGGACTTGCTGAGTTCGGCATCGCCCAGGCCCCTCCCGGTTCGCTGGAACAAAACTCGGGGCTTCTATGTGGAACAGCTTCGGGTCGTGGAGTTCAGCAGTCTAGAGGCCCTGATGGAACTTCTACAAATGGGTGCGTGCTACTTTAGGGGAGTCTTGGGGGGCAGGGATGCCCAATCCTCATCTGTTCCCTGAGTGTGTGCTGAGGGCCCCCCGGCTGGAGCTGTGGGTGCAGACCCAAGAAAAGGGTCAGGAAACCGACAATTCAAACACAGCCCAAGAGTGTCTCCGCCTGCTCCCTTTCTCCTCCCCAGGCCTGCCGCTTCCGCCTCCCACACTCTTCCAGGCCTGTCTGTCCTCTCCTGCCCAGGGTTTCAGTCAGGCCTCATGTTTGCTTCCCAGAGAGATCCCCCAGTCTCAGGGCTGTCCCCTTCCAAAGCCCTCCCTAAGGGGAGCGGTGATTATCATTCATTCACTTACCAACTATTTAACAAATCACCAGGACATGGAATCAACCCAGCAGGAGAAGCTGAGGTCAAGAAGATGTGCTATAACCACGCACGGGAGTACTAGCTAGCCTAGGACAAGATGAAACATTGCCATTTATAGCAAAATGGGGTGCCCAGGGCCAGCTCTGCTCTCCGGGGACTGCTGTCTGGTGGCAGAGGCCAGCCTGGAGGAGAAATGA
The DNA here is from genome assembly GCA_019455555.1 of Galemys pyrenaicus. Classification (NCBI taxonomy): domain Eukaryota; kingdom Metazoa; phylum Chordata; class Mammalia; order Eulipotyphla; family Talpidae; genus Galemys; species Galemys pyrenaicus. Next base: position 6,656,524 of record JAGFMF010011623.1, read on the forward strand.
GGTCACGCGGAGAGAGGGATTCGAGAGCCACCCAGGCCTGGGTGGGGAGCCCGGGCTGCCGCTGAGTGGCCCTGGGTAGGGGCGTGGCCTTGCTGGACCCTGCTCTCCTGCCAGGTCACTGCATCTCCCTGCTGCTGGACCCACCGCGGAAACGGAGGGATGGAGGGAATTCTGGGTAGTGGGACAAGTCTGACAAAGACAAGTGTGGGATATTTACATAGCGGACAAGCGAACAAAGCAAAATGGTGTAACGTTAGAGGATGCTGGAAAGCGCAGTGAGATTTCTTAGATAAAGGGGAGAAAGACTCAGAGGGGTCTGAGGGATGACAGTGGGGAAACAAATAAAAGCACCGCTACTAGATGGGAAAAAAGACAAAAAATGTTGAGTGCCCCTGGGCACTGATCTCCGGGCGCTGCCCAGGGCAGTGCGAGCCCTCGCAGCTGATCCCTGTGCCCCAGACGCTCTGCCCCTTCCCACGCAGTAGGGGAGGTGTCTGCGGAATGTAACTCTGATTGGCATCTGTTGCTAAGCTCTCTCCACCCCTTGCACGTACCTGGGCTCCAGCCCGTGGGCCCTGAGCCAGCCCTGCCTTCCTGCCTCTGTGCCCCTGCTCTGCCTGCCTCCTCCTTCAAGGGCCTTTGCTCCTTGGGCCTCATTGATGGCCACCGGCTTTTCCTACCAGGATCACCTCCTGAGGCTCCCCCCTCTAGGTCTCAGTCGGAGGAGAAGCTCAGCGCACACCCTGAACCAGGCGTCCAGCCGAAGCCACGCCCTGCTCACACTCTATATCAGCCGCCAGCCTGTAGGTGCCCGCTTGGAGAAGGAAGGGCCCCATGGCCACCCAGCGGAGGTTGGCGTCTGGGTGTATAAGCCGACGTGGTCTTGGGACTTGGGCAGAGCCAGTCCCCATCAAGCCCTGACCCCTCACCCCAGCAGGTGCCACCTGCGGGCCCTGGAGGTCCCCCGGGGGGTGGGAAGCTGTGCTTCGTGGACCTGGCGGGCAGTGAGAAGGTGGCGGCCACCGGCTCCCGTGGGGACCTGATGCTGGAGGCCAATAGCATCAACCGCAGCCTGCTGGCCCTGGGTGAGACCCCGGTGCCAGCTGAACTGGCCCCCGAGCCCCCCCCCCCACCCCCTTTGCCTGGTCCCAAGCTGAGCACAGCGGAGAAACCAGAGGACTGTGCAGGAGCGAGTGTCACAGGTGGGACCCAGAGCCGGGTCTGCTCGGCTCAGCTTGCTGTGGCCTCACTGCTCCCCGCTTAGAGTCTTGTCTATGAATCTGTAACTCCCGGGAGTCTATAAAGTCAATCTGAATTTGGGGGTGGCATACTCAAGTGCAGAATAAGAGCCCTCGGGGCTTCCACCTGTCCCTGTGCAGCTGGGAAGACTGAGGGGTGACTGAGAGGAAGGAACCACCACCCTCACCCAGGTTCCTGGGAGGGCCTCCGTCCTCTCGGTGGCATGTGTGGGGAGACGCCCGGGGACCTCCTCTTCATTCCATGCACTTGCCAGACCTTTCCTGACCCCTGCCAAGTGCCAGGCCTGTGGGTGGGCATTGGGATCGGGGTGCCCAGGGCCAGCTCTGCTCTCCGGGGCCCCCAGTCTGGTGGCAGAGGCCAGCCTGGAGGAGAAATGAGGTCACGCGGAGAGAGGGATTCAAGAGCCATCCAGACCTGTGTGGAGAACCCGGCTTTGCCGCTGAGCGGCCTTGGGCAGGGGCGTGGCCTTGCTGGACCCTGCTCTCCTGCCAGGTCACTGCATCTCCCTGCTGCTGGACCCACAGCGGAAGCAGAGCCACATCCCCTTCCGGGACAGCAAACTCACCAAGCTGCTGGCGGACTCCCTGGGGGGGCGTGGCGTCACCCTCATGGTACCCAGCAGGGGCTGGTGGGGGGCTGGGTGCTGAGGGAGGGGCTGCTGGGGAGGAACACTTAGGGGAGTCCTCCCCAGGTGGCCTGTGTGTCCCCCTCTGCCCAGTGCCTTCCTGAGACTCTCAGCACCCTGCGGTACGCAAGCCGAGCCCAGAGGGTCACCACTCGGCCGCAGGCCCCCAAGGTGAGTGCAGGGGGGCCCGGGTGCCGGACGGCTGGGGGTGGCAGTGCTGGAGGCTGAGTGGGTGCCATGTTTGGAGCTGGGACTGAACCAGAATTGGGACTAGAAGAGAATCTCGCAGACGGGGTCGTGGCTGTGGAGAGTAGGGTCATTGTCACGGCCAGGGTTGGAATCTGCTTTGGGATGTGATCGCTGCGTAGCCAGGGTCCCGTTTGTTGTTATGGTGTAGTTGGAGTTGAGCGAGCGTCTGATACGGGGTCTTGTTTGGGGTCAGAATCTGGGCCAGGGTTTGACCAGAACTGATTTTGAGTTCTTGGCCTTGGAGGTGAGTTCAGCTTCGTGCGGCCCCACCAGGCTGGCAGCTAAGGTCATATTCCCTGTGGGTGCCATGAGGACAGTGTGCCCCATCCAGGCAGATGCAGATGTGCCCGGATGCAAGGCTGAAGAGTGAAGTGTAGATAAGACTCTTGGTTCCACTCATGATACCCTCCCCACGCCCGCAAGCCCTTGTGCAGTGCACAACCTGTACAGCCGTGAATGACAAGGGGCCTCTTTTTCTGCAGTCCCCTGTGGCCAAGCAGCCCCAGCGTTTGGAGACAGAGCTATTGCAGCTGCAGGAGGAGAACCGTCATCTACGGTCCCAACTGGGCCAAGTGAACCCCAAAGGTCTGAGCTTCTTGAGTTGGAAATGGGATGTGGCTAGGATCTGGGGCTCCCTTGCATCCTGCCACCTCCTCTTCCCTGCAGCCTCGGGACTCAGCAGGGCCCGGGTGGCCTGGGCTCAGCGGAACCTCTATGGGATGCTGCAGGAGTTCATGCTGGAGAATGAGAAGCTCAGGTAAGGCCGGCCCCCTGCCGGGATCTGCCATAGCCCTGTGTCTTCTCCAGCTACCCCTCCCCAGTCCCCAGCTCCTCTCCTCTCACCATCTGCCTCCCAGAGCTCCTCCAGCTGGGGGTGAAGAGGAGATGACTGAGCCCCTACCAGCCCCACCTCTGTCACTTTCCTGAGCCCCGCTCTTCCCAGGAAAGAAAAGAACCAGCTGCAGAGTCGCCGGGATCTGGCCCAGGAGGAGCAGCGCATCCTGGTCCAGCAGGTCCACGAGCTGGAGCAGTGAGCACAACGCCAGGCCGAGCTAGGCCTTGGGCCGGTGGGGAGCGGGTGGCTGAATGAAATGGGTAAGGGGTCCTCCCCCGCTCAGATTCGGCTCTGCCACCCAGCAGCTGTGTGACCTTGGTGCATCCTGCCTGGTTTCCTCCTCTGTAAAATGGGGATAATGGAGCCCACAGCTCAGAGGGCTGGTTAAGGTTGGACTGATACATGAAGCATCGCGATGTGCCTGGCACACAGCACTGTTTCCCCACTATCTGAGCGGAATATTCCCATTTGGCATGATTTGGTAGGTTATCTTTGGGTCTGGAAATGCTTAGACCATTAGTTTATATTCATTTCCAGACCCCCCCTCCCAAAAGAGTGCTACTTCTGGATAGCAGGAAAACCTGTACGTGCTTCTCAAGTGTTCATTAAAAGGGAGGATGTGGCGCCAGCCTGGCGGCAGGGGTGCAAGCACGGCCCTGCTGTTCTCTCCAGGCGCCTCCTCTCTGCCTGCTGCCCTCGTCGGGCAGGCCCTGACCCAGCCCCACCGTGTCCCTGTGTGGTCATGCCACCTCTCCCTTGCCATGTGAGTCTGTGCCCAGCCATGGGGGTGGGGAGCAGGGACATCACGGGGCCTCTGACATGCCCACTTGCAGGCGCTGCCACCCCTCTGCTCCTGCCCCTGCTGCCATCTCTGCCCCCTGTGCCGAGCACCTCTGACCAGCTGGGCCTGCCCACGGAGAGGGCACCACCTGCCCCAGGTAGGAAAGGCCAAGGGGAGTGGGGGAGGCTGGGAGACATAGAGGCCTTGACCTCAGGGTCGGAGGCTTCAGGGACTTGAAGGCTCCAAGTGGGTGATGGGGATGAGTAGCTGACTTGGGGCTCCCTCTGCCCAAGGTTTGGGATAGCCGTTTAACCTCACTTCCCCTACTTAACCTCACCTCATCTCCTGCCTTCTTTCAATCATCTTGCCGTCCATCCATCCATCCATCCATCCATCCATCCATCCGTCCGTCCGTCCGTCCGTCCGTCCATCCATCCATCCATCCATCCATCCACCCAACCATCCGTCCATCCATCCACCCATCTGTCCATCCATTCATTTATCCATCCATCCATCCACCCGTCTGTCCGTCCATCCGTCCATCCATCCATCCATCCGTCCACCCACCCATTTATCCATCCACCCATCCATCTGTCCATCCATCCATCCATCCACCCATTCGTCCGTCCATCCATCCATCCATCCATCCATCCATCCACCCACCCATCTATCCAACCACCCACCCATCCATCTATCCATCCATCCATCCGTCCGTCTGTCCATCCGTCCGTCCGTCCGTCCGTCCGTCCACCCACCATGGTCCCACCCACTTATACATTTACTTCTTTGGGCATTATTTGTGTGTTCACACTCTTGTTCAGTAACTGTCCTCTGAGCTCCTTTGTGCTGGCCCCTTTTCTGGACACTGAGGGTTCAGAGAGCAGATGTGCTTCCTGCCCGCAGGGAGTTCCCAGTCTCCAGAGGGGACCTTACAAGGGTCACTTGCTGCAATCAAGACCCTGCCCCTTTTCACCCACCTGATCTTCGAGTGCTATGGGACAGGCATGGCAGAGATGGTGGCGTCAGGATTAGCACCAGGGAAGTGGGGTACAGAGAGATAAGGCTGCGACCACCCAGTGTGGGCTCTGGTCTCTCCCACAGGTGTTTGACCCTAAGGCCCCAAGCGGTATGACCCCATCTGCCCGGCCCCCACCCTGGGCGCCACCATGCAGCTCTGGCTCTGCCCAGTGCCCGAGAGAAAGGTGGGCCTGGCTCTGAGCACGGGGCAGGGGAGGAGGGGCCTGGGGCCCGAAGGCTCACCTCCCACCGCCCAACATACCCTGACCAGGAGTCACAGTGACTGGGCTCAGACCCAAGTTTTGGCAGAGATGCTGACTGAGGAGAAGGTGGTACCCTCTGCGCCCCCACTGCCCATGGAGCCCCCAAACTCATCACCAGGGCTAAGAGGTGAAGGGAGGGAGGGGCCCCTAGGGTTTGTGAGGGTCGAGGGGTTGGGACCATCAGAGGATGCTGAGACCCTAAGGGGCCTGGTTCGGGAGGGCCCATGGGGTGCAGGCCTTGAGTCTCTCCGTGTCTCTTAGGTGGGGCTGCAGGCCCAAACCTAGCCCGGAGGCTGGAAGCACTCAGAGACCAGATTGGCAGCTCCCTAAGACGTGGCCGGAGCCAGCCACCCCCTGGTCGGGGCACACAGAGCCCTGGCCGGGCCCCCCGGCCCCGTTGAGAACAACGTGCAAATCTAGAGGCCGCGGCGCAGTCCCCACGCCCCTGGGCCCAGCCGTCCCTTCTGTTAAATGAGAGGGCAGCTGCTGCTCCACGCTGTGTGGGGCTGGACAGAGGACAGGTCCTGGGACTGGGGTACAGGGACTGGGGGGGACAAAGTTTACATGCCACCTCAGACCCTGAGAAATGAGACCAGATTCAGGAGAAATCAGGTAGCAGGTAACAAAATACATGAATAAAGAGAGGTGTCTGCTCCAAGTCTGGCTGTTCCTATCCTCTGATAATCCACAGGGGATGAAGGGTAGGGTGGGAGGGGTTGTGGGTATGGGAAAATCGGGAATCCCCAAGAGGAGGGATTCCTCACAGATGTGTGTCCCATCCTGATGAAGAATGTTCTGAGTTCCCATGTCCTTTCATGCATTAAACGAGTTTTAACTGAGCAACTACTGTGCGCTCCAGGGCCAGTGTGGGGAGTGGAATGGCGCACCTGTCCACAAGGGATGCCAAGGAGACTGATTTGACCGTGAGCTGGGCAGGTTCAGGGCTGGCTCACTCTATGCCAGTTGCATGTGTCCTGGTGCTGGCAGGACCGAGAGACCTGAGATGTGAGGCCACAGGTGATGCTTTGAGCCCTGAGAGAGCCCCTTGCCCCCCCCCCAGGCCACTTTCAGTCACTTAGGTGGGGGACATGGCCCTGTCCTGTTGAGTCCAGTGCAGATCAGAGGTGAGAAACCCTGCTTCCCAGCCAATGCCTCACAGGAGCCAGGAGGTCTGTAATTAGGGGGCAGGTCCAGATGTTGCATGAGAAATTGGGGCTGCAGAGGGAAGACATTACTAGAGAAAGAGCTCCCCTAACTCCCATCTGTGGACACCCCATATGGTTCATTCATCATTCACTCATTCAGCAAATTACCGCTGGCATCACCTGCAAATCGGGTGGTTTATAGGACCAACAAGGGGCAAGCTGACCACCCAGGTTGCTCAGTCTGGTGGGGACAGACATTTACAGCCTCACACCTGTGCCTTGCTGAGGTGTCAGGGACCCAGTCATGAAATGTTGAGGGGCTCAGAGAAAGTTTGCCCAAGATGGCTGTAGAAAGATGGTGCAGGACAGGTGGAGGGGCTGCAGGTGCCCAGAGACCCCCAAGATTCCAAAGGTTTCCAGGCTTCATAGGTTACATCTGAAGCTTGGGCTTGTCCCGAGAGCAGAGCATATTGGCCCCTGAGGGTGAGCGGCAGGCAAGGGGCCTGTAAAAGGACCAGCACAGAGAGGACTTGAGAAGCCTCCATCAGTGGAAGCTGAGCCAGGCCCTGCACTGGGCATCCCCTGAGACCTGGGCACTGGGCTCAGACCCACAGGCTCCGGGAGCACTGCAGGGTGGAGGGCCGAGGCCAGGGGGCAGCTGGGGAAGAGCAGGAGCCCGGGATGCTCCAGCATCCTCTGGAAAAAGAGCTTCCACTTGGCTTCAGTGCAAGCCCCAGTGATCCCCAAGCCAGCATTTGGGAAAGTAGCCCTGGGACTGTCCCCTAATATGCCCCTCCCTGGGGAGTGAGGACCCAAAGATGAAACCAAGGTGCCACAGGTCTCCACTCGAGTGTGCTGTGGGAGTTGGGGTCAGCTACTGGGCTTCTCTGAGCACCCCCCACCATGGCAGGGGGTCTCATCTGGACTGGTCTCTGACACTGGGACTGGAAGGGTCACCCAAAGAGAGCCCTCAGCAGGCAGGTATTAAAAGGCACCACTCTGACTGGGCATGTTACTGGGGAAGACCAGCCTCCAGGGGCCTGAGGTGATAGGCAGACCCCGGGCAGCCAGGCTGCAGTTAGACCCACAGGCTGAGCCACACGCGTGAAACCCCAGCATCATCATGCATCCGTGGGTGGGCCTGGGCAAAGGACTTAACTGCTCTGAGCCTCATCTGTAGAATGGACACGAGAGTAGCAGGGCTCACGAGTCGGTCATGGGGATGAAATCACTGCTAGGTGCAAAGAGGCAAGAGAGGGGGCTCCCTGGTGGTGCAAGGGGTTGAGCACCACACTGTGGGGCTTCAAGTTTGATCCCCACCCTGGGAGGGGACCCATAGGGTGCAGCAGACCTCTCCTGCCTCGCCCGCTGCTCCCCTCAGCAGTGCGTTTCAGTCTGTCTGCCTGTTCTGCTCCCCACTCTGTCTCTGGTGAATCCTCTCGCCTCCCACACCTCTGGCCTGTACCCCAGTGCTTGTATGCTTAGATAAATAAATCTATAAAAAAAAAAACAAAACAGAGACAAGATTGTTTGGTCCAGGGCAGGAAAGTTAGTCCAAAGCAACCTCTAGTCAACATGAAATTGGCTACAATTGCCGATCTGGGTTCAAAAAAATTCATTCAAATACTTGCTGAGAACCCAGTTTTGGGCCAGCATTTAACAAAGCCGAAGAATCCTTACACTCAGGGCAGACAGACAAGAAAAAAGAAAACAGGCACAAATGGGGATGTCAGGTCCTGATAAACGCTGAGGACAAAGCAGGGCAGGGAAGAGTCTATCCGCCAGGCAGGTGCCTTCTAAAAGGGGGTGCGGGGCAAGGCCTCCGGCAGGTGATGTAATTAGGGGGAGCCTAATTAGCGGCACTAGGTCACCCTTTAATACTCCAGCTAACTGGACTCAGCATGGCTTGGGGGGGCTGGCAGGTTGGCTCCAGGCCCCTCCCTCCCAGAGCTCTTATCTCACCCACTGCTCCCTGGGAGGTCTTGCGCCTCAGGCAGGGGAGGCCCCTGGCACCAAGCGTGAGAGCGTCCTCTGTGTGTCGGGACCAGGGAGAGGGACCACCCAGGGAACCATGGCCTTGGCTGGTTCATTCGTGTTCCTGCTGGAGCCAGGCATGAGTTTCCAGCTCAGCAAAATCCCACTTCCTTTTCCACAGAATGATCCAGGACGCACGAGGACAGGTCTCCACAACCATACGCCACCTGTCCGTCTCCAACCTGTGTTCTCACCCTAGCACATCCCTCCCAGGGACTCTGGAGGAGACCCATAGGGTGCAGTCACAGATCAAAGCCGAGGAGAGCATGTGGCCGCCCAAGGGCTCTTCTGGAGCCCCGAAAGCTGTAGGCTCCCCTTGAATGCTGGAATTTGGGGGCAGGGGTCTGCCCCTCTAAAACAAGGGATTAGAAAACAGAAGAAGGTAGCCAGTACCCAGGGAGAGTAGGATTGGGGGCAGCATTTGGAAATCCTGACGCACTGGAAGAATTCCTCATAATTCCAAATCACCAAAGATCTCCTTGAAATGTTGAGACTCTGTCTAGAAGCCAGGAAGCATTCTCTGGGATCTCATCTGGGGATGGGGATGTTCAGCAGTGCTCAGGAGACCACCCGTGAGTTTCTAGAAGGCTGGCAAACCTAGAGAGCAACCTAGCTGCGTTCTCCAGGTCCTTGGGAACCCACCTTTCAGCCAAGGCAGATGTGGAGCATGGCTGAGTGTTCCCGTAGGCCAGCACAACCTCAGGATGCGTGCTTCCTCAGACACTTGCATTTCAAAGGACAGGAGGTCTCAGCTGTGAGACCTTTCCAGGGCTACACCCCAAGAGGCAGGCTGGACCTGAAAGTATGAATTCCCTGCAGCCAGGAACATCCCCCTCCCATGGCCTGCTGCCTGCATCAGTCACATCAGCCTTATCCCACGCTCCAGCAGTGTCTGTCTCTCTCACTTGGGGTCTCTCTTCCTTTGCCTAATAACACATTTGCCCGACCTCATAGTTAATGTCATACACAGCAGGCTGGCTTCACTCCTTTTGAGGGGAGTCAGTGCCCTCTTAGATGACTTTGCCACTTCTGTCCCCTTGCTGAGCTTCCACAGGTTTGTCTTCCTTTAAGTTAAGCAGCTTGGCAAGTCGGAGCCGGTCTTGCTATGAAACAAGGAGCAAGAGCTACTGGAACTTGCAGGCAGGTCGGTGCTATGGTTGGCAACCAGGCCTGGAGTCTGAAGACCCAGTCTTAGCCCTGCAGAGCAATAGACCTACTATGTGAGCCTGACGAGCTCCGTGACACCTTGGACAGCTATACTGGCGAGGCTCCAGGGAAGAGTCTGGAAAGCTGGCCAGAGGTGTCTTCCTCCAGAACCTCCTATCAGCTCTGGCCTTGGTCACACCCCCTCTCCCTCGCCACACATTTCCTAAGGCCGTACTGGAAGGCCAGGTCTGCTCTATTTGACACCAACTTGAGCTTGAGCCACTGCTGTACTTTCCAATAACTTCCAGTCATGTGAAAGCAAAGACACCTTGCTATGCAGGAGTAGATAATAAGCATGAGAAAACGGATCCAGTATGAGAGGTGCTCCCAGCACTTGTTCATTTCTTGTAACGACCCTGTGAAGGAGGTGGGGTCATTACCTGCCCGCTAGGTGACACCAGAAGAAAGACAAGCAGCGGAGCAGTTTCCATGCAATTCTTACATCACTGAGCACAGTGGGGGCAGCCTCCCCAGAGAAGTCGGTCTCCATCAAAACCCAGTAAGACCAGACCATGCAACGGTCTTTAATGAGGCAGAGAAGGAACAGGCCAGAGTCTTCTCCCATCATGAGGGAACATCTACCACCAGCCCAAAATAAAGAAATTCTTTACACACTACCCATCAAAGCAGGAGTCCATGCAGCCTGAGCTAGAACAGAGAACTAGAAATGCACCCCTGAAGCCCGACCTTCGTGATAGGGGCAGGGCCCGGGCGGAGCTCTGGGTCGGCTCTGGCTAGGGGACCTTGAGCAAACCTGCCCCCTCCCTCTGCCTCAGTCTCCCCAGGCAACCATCTTGGGGAGTCTGGACAAGGCAGTAACTCTGCACCTCTGTCCTCCTCTGCAGAGTGGGACGAGGATTGGGTTATCTCAGGGGAAGGGAATACGCCCTCGCAGGCGCCGATGTGAGTGTTCCGAGGCCCGAATCCATACGGGCTGTTTAGGACTGAGCCCGCTACGTGGTCAGGGCCAGGGCAGTGCGGTCACTGCCACTGCGGTCATTCGCGGATGCCACGTGCACAAACATTCCACTGTCCCGTACTTGAAGGAGACGTGCAGCAGCTTGTGGACTCTGGCTGTTCCGGACTGATGGACTGGGGCCCTCTACAAGGTGACACTTCCCTCACAGACTCCTCCAGGAGTCTGTGGCCTTTCGGGACTCTGTCACCCTGTGGAAGAGCCAGGGCAGCTGACTGGGACAAACTCATCAGTCTTCGTCGAAGAGAGGCCAGTACAACTTTGCAGAGTCTCGCTTGCCTTGGGGGTCTCAGAAAAGAGCTACTGCAGTCCCTCCCAGGATGCACTTCGGGGGAGAGCCACTCAAACCCACCAGGACTCCAGCAGCCCCTGGTGGTCCTGCTGGACAGACCAGTTCCTGCTTCCACCAAGAGCAGGAAAACGCCTGTGCCCTGTCCTGGAAGCAGACAGGGCTTTGGTAGTTTATTCCCTTGAGAGCCCTTTCCTCAGGGATGCAAACAGAGCCAGACTCTGGGCCACCAGCTCTGACCCCAGGGCAGCCGAACCTCAGAGACACGCAGCCCCCAAGCAGGGCTCTGCACTTACTTACACCTTGCAAAGTCCTCTCCAAAGAGCAAGAACCTGTCCTGGTTCTCATCAGCCCGTTCTACACCCTCTGAACTCTTAATGATCCCATTTAACAGCGGGAAAGAGCAGATGCAGAAAAGGTGAAGTTCCTTAGTTCAGATCACAAAGGCCTGAGGGGGTCTCCGCCATACTACAACCCAGCAGTTTTCCTGGCTACAACTTTCAGCTGCTTCACGCCCTGCTGGACAGGACTGTGGGAATACCTCCAGCCGTGACTCAGCCTGGTTGAAGACCGGCAACGTAAGGAGAAGCCACCACAGTGCATGGGCTCTTTGCTCTCTAAACGGTGCCGTGGAGTATCGGGTCACTCACTCTCTGGTTTATTCACTGAGTCTGTGAAGGGCCTCCGGCAGATGACCCCAGTCGCTGATCGCCCTCAGCTGCTCTCCAGCTGGGTGGCCCTTCCCGGGGTCTGCGCCCCAAGCCCCTCACTGTGGTAAGTAATTAGCATGGGTTGACAAGCAGCGATCCTGCAGTCCTAGAGGAGCAGGCCAGGTCGCGGTGAGGCTGACACAGCACACTCTTGGCTGGGGAGGGGAGCAGCAGGCTCAGGGAAGCCCGCGGCTGCGTGAGGGGTGCAGTGAAGCAGACACCCACCAGCTGCTCTGGTGTCTTTGAGACTGTCACCTAAGCTGCCCCGGGACAGGATCTGGGCGGTCAGCAAGTGACTCTGGTGTCGGGGAGACAGGTCTGGATTTAGATCGCTACTCCCTGGTGGGTGAGCCCCCACACACTGCATCACTTGAGCTCTCAGCCTCGGTTTCTCTCTCCACAGAACAGGGCAAGCTTTGGAGTAAAACGACGGCTCCCCAGTGGATGGATTCAGCAAGTCGTACCTGTGGTGCGCTCAGCATGTAGCCAGGCATGTTCTGGGCACTTAATCAAGTGGCTGCTCAGGTCACGGCAGCAGCACCCAGTTCCGGCTCCCCCACGGAATTCCCTGGGGAACTTTTATAGCGTCCCCTAAGTATCAGGTTAGCCGAGGGAGGGGTAGGCAAGGTAGGCGCTGAGTTTTTCATACTCACCAGGGATTTTAAGCAGGCTTGAGGCAAGGGAGGTTCTAGCCCTGGTTCTGCCACTTCTATGGACTTTTGCTCCGGGCCGCGGGTGCCTCGGGCTCCAGGTCTGGTCCTGGCATTCCAAGAGCAAACCCGGGCTGACTTTCTATGGCCAGCAGTTCTCTGCTGCCCCCTGCTGGACACAGAGCACACACCTTCTGGCAGCAAAATTCCTGCCCAGTAGCGCCTTTACCTGTACCCCACACGGTGCCTACGACTAAGATGACATGAGTCCCTGCCGTGTGCGTGTTTGGGAAGCACTTTCATAAATACCCCTCACTTAGTTCTTGTCTCAGCCCTGTCAAGTGATTTGTTCTCCTCTGTGGTGCCAGCAAAGGCACAAAGCAAGTTCTCGATGATTCTGGGCAGATGGGTCAAGGAAGGAGTCTTGGAGCCCTCAGTGGCTTTTTATGCTTTTATTATCAGAGGCGACCAGGTACACGGCAGGCAGGGTCCCCCGGTGCATCTTCACTCTTGGCTGCTTCTACTGCTGCTGCTGCTTTCTTCTCGCTCCACTTGTCTTCTGCTCTGCTGCTCCGCTGGCATCCTCGTGATACCGCCCTTATACGCCCCTGTCCAAACCCAGGTATGCCCACTTGCACATGTCCCCTTAGGCATGCGTGCAAAACTGCAGGTATCCATCCTTACACCAGCGGCAGGAGTGTGGAAAAGCCTCTTTTCTCTGACCCTACACCCTCATTCGGAGGCCTGGATGAGGAAAGTGAGGTCAGAGGGGACAGATGGCTCAGTGTCAACCAGCAAGTCATAGGGACTTGGACACAAGTGCATGGGGGGAGAGAAAAGTCACCCTGATGTCCCCTTCCACCCGATGTCCTCGACGTCCTGGCCGGTTCAGTCACCAGGTCCCAATGTGCCCCGACATCTTCCTTCTTCCTGGACAACCTCCTGGGGAATGCCTCCCACTCTGCTCATTGGTCTCTCCCCATCACAGATCTGACCCGATTTGTGGAAGTTCCCCTGTATAAGCTTATACATATACCCTCCTGATAAGCTGCCCCTCAGTCTGGCATCACCGTCTGCGCCCCAGCTGCCCCTCCCGCCGCATGGTCCAGACCTGTGGTTTCTGTTGTGTTTTGCATATCAAAGGCATTTCTCACTCTCAGGCACCTTTGCCCTCTCAGTCTTTGCAGTTGCTGTTCCTCTGTCTGAAACACTCTGTGCTCCCCCATGCACCCCCACTGGAGAACTCCCCTTCCCATCACTGTGGTGTCATCTCTCTTATCATCTTCTTACTTCCCAGCCCCTGGATGAGGAAAGAGCCCTGACATTTCCAGAACCATGTATGGAGTGTGGGTTGAGTGAATGAGTACGTGAACAAATGAATAAATAATGGGGCTCTGGAGTCAGGTGGATCTGATCCCCAGTTCAGTGACAACTGGGTGACCTTGAACAAGGCCCATGGCCTCCCTGAGCCCCAGTATATCTATGAGGCTATAGGGTCAGAGAAAAGTTATCAGGCTTTCCCACCCTCCCGCCATTGGTGTAATGATGGACACCTGCGGTGCTGCACGCGTGCCTGGGTGGGCATGCACAGGTGGGTGCACCTGGGCTTAGACACGGGCGTATAAGGGTGGTGTCATGAGGACGCCAGCAGAACACAGCAGAACGAGAGAACAGAAGCAGCAGCAGAGGCAGCAAAGCAGCCCAGAGAGTGAAGATGCACCAGGGCCTGGGAGCCTGCCAGCCTCCTGGCCCCCCGACCCCCTGCCTGCCGTGTACCTGGTCGCCTCTGAGATAATGATGCAATAAAAATTGAAAATGCCACCGAGGGCTCCAGGACTCCTCCTTGACCCCATCTGCCCAGAATCGAGAACTTGCTCTGTGTCCATTGCTGCCACCACACAGGCCTCTGTGCCCTCTGAGGCTCTGAGGTGCCTGCCAGGTAGACCCTTCTCCTCCTTGAAGTGGTTCCAAAGCCTGGCTGTAGACTCTTGGATATGTGGGTCCCCTAAGAGACAAGGACCCCAGAACCTCCCTCTCCCCACCCAATGGTCAAGAGAGAGTAGAGGGGTCAATACCCCTGACCACTGCTGGCCTTGTAGCCTTGTGGCCTGGGGTTAATTTTTAAATAGTCGTTCAAAGTCCAGGTGGGCCTTGGCAGTTTGCTCTCCCTGTTTTCTCTGGTTAATAATCTCAGGAAAGCAAACATCCCTGGAGGCAGGTGAAAAGGTCAACATCCCAGCCGCCAGGCCACCCCCCTCCTCCAGGAGAGGCTTTGAGGCTGGATGAGCCATCAGGTCTGGGGGCCCCTTCACCCCCTGGCATCCCAGGGGACCAGCAGGTTCCCCGCCCTGATCCTATAGATCCACCATGGATGTCACAGAGCCACTGGGGTATACTAGAGGCACGTGGTAGGATGCTCTGTGCCTATTAATGACTTACTGTTACGCACTCATTCTCATACCAGGCCTGGGTTCTCCAAAGGCAGACAACGCTGAGCCTACTACAGGGACGGCGGTAGGCAGGTCACGAAGCACATCACACACAGGGCCTCACTTGACCTCTTGATAAAGGCATCGTTATCTTCTGTTTACAGAAGAGGCGAGAGGACTTCAGAGAAGGAAAGTCATCTCCAAAGTCACGCAAACAACCCAGGACTTCTGGCTCCCAGCTCTCTGCACTCTTCTGAATTCAGACTGACTCCTTTCTACCACAGAACAAAGCATAAAGCATGGATTTCTGAAAAAGAGAGAGAAGATAATTGCGGCAGGAATCTAAACTGAGATGGTTGCTGTGATTAAACTTGGAACATGACTGAGCTTCCTGGTAGCCAGAGCAAAAAGTAAATGTCATTGGGCCTCCCTGGTGGCACAGTGGGTTAAGCAACGCACTATGAAGCAAACTGCAGCCACTGCAACACGAGTTCGATCCCTGCTGCTGGCCCGGGGGGTGGGGGGGACGACCCACATGACACGGCAGACCTCTCCTGCCTCGCCCACTGCTCCCCTCAGCAGTGTACTTCAGTTGATCTGATTGTTCTGCTCCCCGCTCTCTGTGATGAATCCTCTCATCCCCCCACACCTCTGGCCTGTACCCCAGTGCTTGTATGCATAAATAAAATAAATCTTTAAAAAAAAAAAGTAAATGTCATTGACGGCCTGGCTGTCAGGGAAGGAACAAAGGACACATGTATTATATAACAGAGACACACTTGCTCCTGATGTCGGTGAAAGGGGAATGCACACTGTTTACTGGTACTGTAACAGGGTCGTCCCCAGGAAAGGGGGAAGTTCCAAAATCCCGGTTCCACCCTAAGTGGGTAGAGCTGAGGAGGGAAAGAAGATTCTGCAAGAAAAAGGACAAAAGATAAAAAAGAGAAAGCAGGATGAAAAGCAGCAAGGAGACCTGGAGGAGGCACGTGGAGCAGAGGGACATGTGAAGAAACTGCGCTTGCTTCTTGGGCCTGGACTGGTTGGAACAGATGTGGGTGGTGAGAGACCCGTGGGGAGGTTAACAATGGCAGCTTTCAACATGATTTTGATGTTGCTCTTTTCCTCCCAGATTTGTCTGACTCTTTCTGACCCTCTTCTATGGGTCTCTACTGAAAGGTCCGTTAGACGTGTGGCAGGCTTTTGGGCCTTGCTTTGGGCCAATCCTGTTTGGCTGGACTTTTACCCTCAAGGAGATGGGTCTCTTTGGATGCTTAACTTAGTCACTATGTTCTTTGTCCTTGCTGTATTGTACCCTAATTGTATTAAAATTCCTTTCCATTAAAAACCTTGTATGTTTATCTTAATGCAGCAAATAACAAAACCCATTCAAAAAAGGCAAGTTTAAAAGTTCTAAGGTGCTCCTCTCCCTGCCCTGTAACAGTGCCACTGACCTCTTTGGGGCAGTTCCTGGTCCTTCCTTTCTGAAGGGGTCTTTCCCAGCTGTAGCAGAGAGACTGCTGTGTGCATGGAATGCTCCAGGCTCCAAGCAGGGAGGAAGGAAGACAGACTGTCACCACTGGACAAGAGTCCATAGAGAGCCTACAGTCCAGCATCAAGCATTTCAACTTTGGAGACAAACAGACCTGGGTTTTTTAAAATTCTCACTAAACAATTTTTTAAAAATATTTATTTTTTTATTCATACAAGAACTGGGGTACAGGCCAGAAGTGCGAGGGTGAGAGGATCCACCAGAGACAGAGTGAGGAACAGAACAGGCAGATCTACTGAAACACACTGCTGAGGGGAGCAGTGGGCGAGGCAGGAGAGGTCTGCTGCACCATGTGGGTCCCCTCCCTGGCTGGAGGCCAGCGGCAGGGATTGAACTTGTGCTGCAGTGGTTGCAGTTTGCTTCATAGTGCGTTGCTTAACCCACTGCGCCACCAGGATGGACCCTGATTAAACAATTTTTTTAAAATGTTTTTTTGGAGGGGGCATATGTATCATTCCACTTTTTTTTTAAGACTTACTTATGCACACAAGAACTGGGGTGCAGGTCAGAGGTATGGAGGGGGGGTGGTGAGAAGATTTACCAGAAACCGAGTGGGGCAAAGAACAGGCAGACTGACTGAAGTACACTGCTGAGGGGAGCAGGGGGCCAGGCAGGAGAGGTCTGCTGTGCCATGTGGGTTACTCCCTGGCCGGGGTTCAAATTCGTGCTGCAGTGGCTGCAGATGTTTCACAGTGCAGTGCTTAACCCGATGCGCAATCGGGGAGGCCCCCTCATTAAACAATTTTAATGTAGGGGGCCTCCATGGTGGCACAAAGGTTTAAGCTCCACACTATGAAACTATCCACAGCGACTGCAGCATAAGTTTGATCCCTGGCCAGGGAGGAGATCCACATGGCGCAGCAGACCTCTCCTGCCTCACCTGCTGCTCCCCTCAGCAGTGTGTTTCAGTCTATCTGACTGTTCTATTCCCTCACTCAGTCTCTGATGAAGCTTCTCACCCCTTATACCCCTATAACTGCACCCCAGTTCTTGCATGCATAAATAAATAAACCTTTAGGGCCTCCCTGGTGGCGCAGTGAGTTAAGCAACGCACTATGAAGCAGACCACAACCACTGCAGCACGAGTTCAATCCCTGCCGCCGGCCAGGGAGGGAACCCACATGGCGCAGCAGACCTCTCCTGCTGTGCCCACTGCTCCCCTCAGCAGTGTACTTCCGTTGATCTGCCTGTTCTGCTCCCCGCTCTCTGTGGTGAATCCTCTCCCTGCCCCACACCTCTGGCCTGTACCCCAGTGCTTGTATGCATAAATGAATAAATCTTTAAAAAATAAATAAACCTGTAAAAGAATGTTAATGTAATGAATACTAGATAGTTTTCCAAGGCTGCCATTGACAAATTGTCACGAACCTGGTAGCTTAAAACAATAGATATGTATTCTCTTACAGTTTGGGGACAGTCAGCAGTCCCTCATTCCTCCTGGAGGTTCTAGGGAACAGTCCTTCCTCCAGCACCGTCACAGCAGTCCTTGTCCCTGAGTTAGCTGTCTCCTCCAACTGAGGTTGCTTCACACAGCTGTCCTCCCCATGTCTCTGCATCTGTCCCTCTCCTTTCTCTTATAAAGACACCAGTCTTTGGATTTGGGGCCTCATCCTATATGATCTCATCTTTACTAATGACTTCTGCAAATAAGGTCACTTTCTGGGCCTCCCTGGTGGCGCAGTGGGTTAAGCAACACACCATGAAGCAGACCGCAGCCACTGCAGCACGAGTTCGATCCCTGCTGCCGGCCAGGGAGGGGTCCCACATGACCCAGCAGACCTCTCCTGCCTCGCCCGCTGCTGCCCTCAG
Organism: Galemys pyrenaicus; assembly: GCA_019455555.1. NCBI lineage: Eukaryota > Metazoa > Chordata > Mammalia > Eulipotyphla > Talpidae > Galemys > Galemys pyrenaicus. The sequence continues at coordinate 6,674,351 of JAGFMF010011623.1, forward strand.
CGGTGTGTTTCTGTTGATCTGCCTGTTCTGTTCCCGGCTCTGTCTCTGATGAATCCTCTCACCCCCCACACCTCTGGCCTGTACCCCAGTTCTTGTATGCATAAATAAATCTTTTTTAAAGTCTCTTTCTGAGGTTCTGGGTGTACCCAAATTTGGGGACCACTATTCAACAAACACATTCAATTCTTCCCACAAGGGACACACTGTCCTAGGGCTTCGTAAGAGTTAACCCCTTGGTCCCTCACAACCATGCAAGGAAGCGGGAATTCAACCCCAATCACAGATGCAGAAACCAGCAGTGAGTGGTGAAGTCACCGCCCAAGGCTATGCCCCCACCCTCGAGAGAGCACAGAAGGGCCTGGCTTGTTGGTGCTCTAAACCATCACAAAGGCTCCCTTTCCCAGCCTCCCACTCCCCAGCCGAGGATCTCAGGCAAGTCTTTACTTTGTAGAGACTCAGACCGCCCATCTGGAGCCCACTCCCTGAGGCTGTGGGATGGGGCTCAGTTCAGCAGGTGCTCAGTGAATGGGCATATTACTGCTGCCACCACCATCACCCTGTTAATTTTTAAAAAAGATTTACTTATTTATGCATATAAGAACTGGGGTACAGGCCAGAGGTGTCACCAGAGACAGAGTGGGGAGCAGAACAGGCAGATGGACTGAAACACACTGCTGGGGGGAGCAGCGGGCGAGGCAGGAGAGGTCTGCTGCACCAATGGGTTGGCTGCCCAGCCCGGCCTGGCAGCAGGGGTCAAACTCGCGCTGCAATGGCTGCGGTCTGTTGCATAGTGTGTTGCTTAGCCCACTGTGCCACCAGGGAGGCCCCATCCTGTTATCATTTACAAGGGCTATAGGAAGCCAGGGTCTGGGAGGAGCCTCGGAGGCAGAAGCCTGGGCTCTGGTCTTGCCTCACTTAACCTCTTGTAGACACTGTTATCTTCCGCTTACAGAGGCGAGAAGTGCACTCTGGGGAGAGAAAGTGACCCCCAATGTCTCTGTGTTCTCTGGGAAGTCACTGTCTCTCCACAGGCCTCAGTTTTCCATGAGAAATGGGCCGGCTCACAGGAGCAATGGTCCAGCAGGAAGTCCAGGGGCCATCTGTCTGGCCTAACCTCACGTGCCCCACCGTGACTGGAGTCACTGAGGACGACCTTCTGGGGGCTGAACCTCTGGCTACCTCCGGGCCCGGTGACTCCTCTGAAACAGCCCGCCCTCTGACCCCTCAGACCACTGACCTGGCCAGGGCCCCGCCTGGGGTGGAGCTGGCCCAGCCTCGCAGCCCTCATTGGCTCGGCTGAGCAGAACAAGCACCGTGGTCGTATACAAATTACGGCCCAGCCCCGTCCTGGCCTCAGTTGGCAGCTGCGGCAGCAGGGAGGCGGCAGCTCTTCTGTCCCCACACTGAGCCTGTGACACGCGACAGCCATGCAGAGTCTCAGGGCCCTGCTTCTACTGCTGACCGCCTGCCTGGCCGTGAGCACCAACCCCGTGCCCGACAACATCCCAGTGCAGGAGGACTTGGACGGCCGCAGGGTAAGGCTGTTTCTCCAGGAGCGTGGGGGTGGGGGGTGGGGGGTGGGGGGGCTGTGTGTCCATGCAGCTGGGGCAGGTCCTGCCTGCCTGCCTGGGCACTCGTCTCCTCATCTGGGCCTTCGGTGCTTGGTACCTGAGGGACCTTCTGCTCAGAAGGCCGGCCTGGGATTCTCAGAACGACAGCTCCATGTGCTGCCGTTCTGAGGGCAGTCCCTGGCTCGGACGTCCTCGCGTTCAAGCCTGTCCTCTCAGGCCGAGGAGACTCGTGCTTCAATGGGAACCCACCTGGAGGAGGCCCGGGCCTCACGCTGCCCACACCCCTCACACAGGGCCTGGCTGTTCGTGAATCTTCCAGCCCATCCCCCAGACAACCACCTCTCGCTGCTCCCCCAGCATCTCCCCATCTTGCGTCATCTGCCCTCACAGACCTGGAGTGGACAGAGATTTAGGTGGCCAGAGCAGGCCTGTGAGATTATGGGGAGAAGAGAAGGACAGAGATCTGGGGGGATAAAGAGGCCAGGGCAGGTTCTCCATGCTGCCAGGGGGAGACCTCGGACAGTTTTCTGGTCTCAGTTCTTCCCCCAATTACTGGGTGACCTTGAACAGGGCCTTGTCCCCCTGGGCTCCGGTCTCTGTGTGGGTCTGAGGGGCTCTCTTCTAGCTGTGGGGTCCTATGGGCTCTGTTTACTTTGGGGGACAAAGAAGCATCGTGGGCAGAGAGGAAATGAGCAGCAGGGCCCTTGGGGGGCTGGGATGGCAAAGGGGTCACTGGCCCGCTCTGTGGTACACAGGCTCAGTAAGGAGCCAGGCCTCCTGTGACAGGGTGAGCCTCCCGGGGTATAAACACAGGGCTCCTGCTCTGTGGGCGCCTCAGAGCCTGGGCATCTGTCCAAGTGAGCAGCACAGACCCCACATGTCAGGGGGGCCAGGCCTTCTGCATATCTCCAGATGCCTAAGGTGCCACCACTAGGGTCCACCTCTGGATCTCACATTAGCCAGGAGACACTGTCGCCTACAAGGACTCATCACTGAGAGGAGAAGATGCCCCCCAAGCCTTCCTCGAGGTCTGAAGCCAATCCAGACTCCTCAGAGCTCATGGTTACCTCCTAGATCTATGGGAAATGGTTCAACGTGGCCTTAGGCTCCACCTGCCGGTGGCTGCAGAGGTTCATGGGCCAGAAGACCATGAGAACAGAGGTGCTGACAGTAGGAGACAAAGAGGGAACTATAAGCATGACGGGCACTCACTGGCGGTGAGCAGGGGGCTGGGGTGGGAGGTGAGAAGGGGGCTAGGGCCTAGGTGTCTGGGCTTCGGACCCCCCTATTTTCTGCTTGGCGCGCTCTCCTCCGAGCTCAGACTGCTGTGCTCTCTTCCCCCAGGACACCCCCACACCTACACCTTAAGGGCACTACCCTCCCTATACTCTGCCTGTTTCCCACCTGCTCTTGCTTATTGGGGCGACTTTTATTGAGCAAGAACCCTGCAAGAGAGTGCAGTGTGAGGACTAAAGCGGGGAGGGGGGTGTGGTCAGGACCAAGTACTTCACCTGAAGTTACCTTCCTTTGGGTTTGCTCATTTCCAGGAGAGGTGTCTGTGAGGAGTACTCTGGGGTTTATGAGATGACAGACACCAACGGGAAGTTCCTGTATCACAGAACCAGTGAGTAGGGTGCAAGGAGCGGCTGTGGTTCCCTCCTTGGCTAATCCCCCAAACCTCAAGCATTGCTCTGCCTTGGCAATCTCTGCGCCCTCTGCAGATGGGTGAGCAGATAAACCAAGAGCAGGAGGGGTGGGCAGAAAGAACGGAGGGAGGACGCCATGAAGAGTCGGGTGGAGGTGAAGGAGCTCAGACTCGAAGGGCCTCTGTCCTCTGCTGCCTTTGCTTTGCAGATGCCCCTGCACGATGGAACTCCACCATGGAGACTTATGTGGTGTACACCAATTACGATGAATACGGCATTACAGTGACCAAGAAGTTCAGTCACCGCCATGGAACCACCATTACTGCCAAGCTGTATGGTAAACACCTGGGACTAGAAACACTGGTGGGGGTGCCAGAGGACCCACGATTTAGGGACAGTGGAGAGAGGAAGAGCAGGGAGTTGGGCTCTCTCCTTTTGCCAGAACTCCAGTTAGGGAAAAGATGAAAACACGCTCCCTGGAGAAGGTAAAATCTGGTTTCCATTTAAGGCTTGATCCTCTTCTTTTGATCTCTAACATGCAGATCCAGAAAATTCGAGAGCCTTCAACCCCTTCACAGCAACAGGGAGCTGGGAGTTGGGAGCCCTGGGTAGGAGTCTGGGAGGGAAACCTTTTCTTCTGGAGTTGAGCTTTCCATAACAACAGCCAAGGGATCTGGTTGGTCCCAGTTTCAAACTGCCCTAAATGGACACCACCGAGGAAGCAAGCGCAGGCCCTGGCAGCCTGGCATCTGTGGTTCTAGGTGTCTCCTCTGCTTGCCCGTGCAGGGAGGCAGCCGGAGCTTCAGGAAAGCCGGTATGAGGAGTTCAGGCAAGTAGCCCGGGACTTGGGCATCCCCAACGACTCCATCTTCACCCTGGCCAACAGAGGTAAACACGTCCCACCCCACCTGGTGTTTCTGTCCCTCCTCATCCTCCATGACCTCCCAGAAAACATCCTTTCAATCCCTGGATCTTTCATGCAGCCTCCCAGATTGCAGGGCTGCAGCCGTCCCCATTCACAGAGAAGACAGCGGGGGCCCCACCCTAATCACATGGTGTAGACTGGAGCAAGCCGAGACTAGAGTTGATTCAGTGCTTGCTCCTCTGCCACAAGCCTAAGTGAGGCTATGCCCCCAATCCACAGGTTAGGAAGGGGCCTCTCCAACCATGAGACCTGGGCTCAGGTGGCACTGTGTGGCTTTGGCTAGTCATCCGCTCAGAGCCTCGTTTTCCTCCTCTGTGAGCTAGAAGTAATAATGCCCCTCTGTTAGCTGCAGGGAGGGGTCAGTGAGCCAAGGCTGCTGAATGTAACAGTGCTGGGCCTGGTGTCTAGTGAGTGCTCAGTAAGTGTCAGCCATTGCTGTTCTTGTGATGGTGCTGAGGAACGGATGGTGGTGGGTGGAGACTGACCTTGAGCGAGGGGGGGGGGCAGTCATGGAGACATTCTTAAGGTGGGCTACGGCACAGACAGTCGCCATGAACAAAATTATCTCCGAGCTGACAGTGCTCCCCTAGTGTGGCCCTCTTAGTCACCCTTCTCTCCCGTCCTCTGACCTAGGCGAGTGTGTCCCTGGGGAGCTGGAAGCAGCGTCCACTCAACACTCGGTGGGTACCTCGCTCTCCTCCCTACCCCACCACCCGCCCTGCCTTTGCCTGACCCTGCTGCGGTGGGGCAGGGCTGTGAAAGGGGAGGGAGCAGGCAGGGACGGGCATGGGTTCTGAAGGCAGAGCCACCAGGCTCAGTCTTGGGTCTGCTATTTCGGCCTCCTTGTTGCCCCATCTGGACCCCATTTCGCTCACCTGTAAAATGGGGTAACTGCAACTCCAGTGTTGTGGTAGAATTCAGCGACACGTTGCACAAGCTTCAGTATAATGCTTAAAAGCAATTCAATACTCAGGAACAAAATGATACTCAATATCCAATACATGAAAATAAAGTTAATGAACTTTTGTTTAAAAAACTCAACACAGATGAAAGCCAGTATCTTCTCAAACCAGCTTCTCCTCTCCTAAACTGCCTTGTGACTTTTTGGGTTTTTTCACTCATCTATTTCACTTTCCTGCCTTTTGCCATATTAATTAAGCTTTCTACATTTTTTTCTCTGGTTTTTTAGAAACGATAGTCTGGGACCTCCCTGGTGGTGCAGTGGGTTGAGCACCGCACTGTGAAGCATCCGCAGCACAGCAGTGCCAAGTTCGATCCCTGGCCAGGGAGGGGACCCACGTGGGTGCAGCAGACCTCTTTTGCCTGGCCCGCTGCTCAGTGTGTTTCAGTAGATCTGCCTGTTCTGCTCCCTGCTCTGTCTCTGGTGAATCCTCTCACCTCCCGCGACTCTGGCCTGTACCCTGGCTCTTGTATGCATAAATAAATAATAAAAAAAAGAAACTATAGTCTAATTTAGTCTACCGACGTGTGTGTACATATCAATGTGTGCGTGCACGTATACATTCAGAAACATACTCTTGAAAATTGAAAAAAATACTAGAAGACAGAAAAAAAGACAACAATGTCCCTATTCCTACTGAGAATTAACACTGCTAACACATTGTTTGCTTCTACATTTTTGAAGAAATTACTGTTGAACTGCACACATGATTCACGCTCTCTCCTGCACCTTACTAGCTTACGTTCAGCGAGCTGTTGCTGCACCTCGGTGGGTACACCTGCTCAGCGGCAGTCTGTCCTCTGCTCTGTGATTCTTCTCTTTCCTTCATCAAGGGAGGCCTGAATGTGGACAGCGCGAGACAGGTTCTGGCAGACCGTAGGGAACTGATCACACCTTCATTTGCACCTTAAAAAAGGGCTAAGTCGAAGGGAAGGTTAATGAAGTTTTGAAATGTTACTTTTTCAGACTCCAGATCTGGCTTGTGGGCAGTTTCCCTGCCATCCCTTCTCTAATTGCCTGGGGTACGGCCTGTGAACACTCTGCCCAGAGGCCCTTGAACAGCTTGGGCATCCTGCCCTGCCCTGCAGTGCACCCCCGGAGCAAGGGGCTTAGGGTCCATCTCAGGCTCCCTACTCCTTACTCTCTAGCTTTTTCTCTGCCAGCAGCTGTGGTCTGGGCTGTCCCTTCCTGTAAAACAGTCACACTCACACCCCATCGTGAGCAAGACCTTCAAGTTTCTAACATGGGAATTTTCTCCAGTTTCCAACTCTGGGAACCAAGTCTTTTCCATTATTATATTCTTTTGGACATGGCTGAGCTGGAAGTTGGACATGGGGATATTCTTATACCTTGTGGCTCTGATTTTCATTCTAGACCTGAAATCTATCTTTTTTTTTTTTAAAGATTTATTTATTTATGCACACAAGAGCTGGGGTACAGGCCAGTCGCAGGAGGTGAGAGGAATCACCAGAGACAGAGTGGGGAGCAGAACAGGCAGACTGACTGAAACACACTGCTGAGGGGAACAGCAGGCAAAGCAGGAGAGGTCTGCTATGCCATGTGGGGCCCCTCCCTGGCCGGTAGCAGGGATCGAACTCATGCTGCAGTGGCTGCGGTTTGCCTCATAGTGCATTGCTTAACCCACTGCGCCACCAGGGAGGCCCCAGACCTGAAATCTATCTTGTGACGCCTATCTGGAATTCAGGTTGATAAGGCTGGCAAAACATAACCATTCACCGGTCTACTAAGCGCTCAGCCTGTATTTGACACCCAAAGCAGATGGAGCGTTTAGTATAGGGGTTCAAGTGAGCAGTCGTGGCAAAGTCTTTGCAACAACTTCTCTTCTTCCCCCAGAGAGCACGTCGGGCTGTGCTCCCAGAGAAAGATGAAGGCTCAGGGGCTGGGCAGCCAGTAAATGACTTCACCAAGAAAGAAGGTAATGGTCACTTACCTTTCGGCCCTTCTGCCATTCTCCAGAGAGGACGCGTCTGTGGCTGACTAGCCCTCGCCATTCTCACCACCATGAAGTTTCTTTCTTATTTTGCTGCTGGCATAAGGACTGAGCCTAGAAAGGGCAAATCAAGTACTTGGCAACGGGACGGAGGTTGTGGGGGGAAGAGAGGAGCATAAGCCACGGTCGCTGAGATGAGTAATGCCCAGCTCCATGAAGAGTTCTTGTCCTGTGTGTGTCACTGTGGGACAGCCTCGCTTTGGCCCCCTGCTCTACGGGATAACGGCCTGCTGTTTGGGGAGGACATGAGGATGCTTTGCGTTTGACAACGCTCAAGAGCACTCACTCTCCAACTCAGCAAAACTGGCATCAGGCACTGGACTCGTGGGGACAAACCACCTCTATGCCTTTCTGGAGATTTTGGTCGATGAGTGGAGGCAGTCAAGGAAAAAGGGATGGACCGAAAAGGCAGGGTCGGATGATAGTCTTGGGGAGCTGAGGATGGGAAGCGAGGGGATGAAGGAGGAGCTCATGCCATGGGCAGGTACCCAGGGAGGGGGTTATGGAGGAGACTTTTTAGGACGAGGACCACCAAGAGCAAAGGCATGGGAGAGGGGCCTCGGCGAAGAGGTCCGGCTGTCCAGCTTGAGCAGGGGTGAATGTGTCACCAACCAATGATACTGCAGACGAGACCAAGTGGGGGCCCCGGGTCTGTGGGGCGCTGGTAGCTACCTCCACTCGTTTGAGTGGGGTGAGCATGGATTTCGGTGTCCAACGGACATGGCTTTGAATCTCAGATCTACGTGACACTGGGCAGCTCACTTTCCCTCTCAGACTCGAGTTCCTTATCTAGAAAACCAATGGGGCGTCCTTCCTTCGAGTCAGAGATGAAACTAAGTGAGATGATCCTTGAGTTCAGCTTTGACAGACACACGGTGAGCCCTTAGTAAGTGCTGCCGCACTGCCCCTCCCAGACTCCTGCCAGCTGGAGCGCGCAGCGGGTCCCTGCCTGGGGCTGATGAACAGGTATTTCTACAACGGCACGTCCATGGCCTGCGAGACCTTCCAGTACGGCGGCTGCCTGGGCAATGGCAACAACTTCGCTTCTGAGAAGGAGTGTCTGCAGACCTGCCGGACCGTGGGTGAGTGAGGCTCCCACCTCTGTCGTGCTGCACCCCGCAACTCTGTCCTCCCAGCAAACCTTACCTGCCAACCGAACAGGTAGCTGACATACTTTCCAATGGCGGAGTTCCGGGAAAGTGTCCTGAAGTCATGGGAACCACATACTTGGATAGGGGTGACCGTGTGGACCCCAGCTCCCAGTCTGTGGAAGAGGGACTGGGCGTCCGGGCGAGTGGAGCACCGTGTCTCTGGTCAGCGAGCACGAGAATCACTCTGCCCGTGCCTCTCCCCACAGCCGCCTGCAACCTCCCCATAGTCACAGGCCCCTGCAAGACCTCATCCAAGCTCTGGGCATTCGACGCTGCCCAGGGCAAGTGTGTCCTTTTCACCTACGGGGGCTGCCAAGGCAACGGCAACAAGTTCTACTCAGAGAAGGAGTGCAAGGAGTACTGTGGGGTCCCTGGCGAAGGTAGGAGACTGGCGGGGCAGCCGGCTGGCCCAAGGGACTGTGGGGACCCAGGAGGGAGAGGGAGGAGGTGGGGTCTGGAGAGATGGGTTCTGGGCCCCGACCGGTGACCAGCCCTTCTACTCTCTGAGCGCCGAGCCCAAGGCTCATTCCCGCTGGAATGGGGCGCCTGGGGAGGGGCTGGTCAGGCAGGGGCCGAGGGTGTGCAGGGCACGCCAGGAACTGGACACAGCCGGCTCTGGCTCTGGCACTGCCGTATCTGGGCCGGAGACATTAGGCAAGTGCCAGTCCTGGTACTTACAAAGTTGGCCAAAGTACCTACTTCCCAGCGCTAATGTCCTGGGTTAGCGCAGCTGTTACTAATAGAGCTGGTGATACTACAATGGTAACAGTAACAGCATTCCAGGGAGCTGCAGTCATCTGAAATTTCTGGGCTTGACGGCCCCACTGGCAAAACATAAAATAGATCAGAAGCAGCAAAAAAACCAGATCATTCTGTGTAATACTTTGGAGCTATCAAGTCCTTCAGCAAATAGAAGTTTCTGGCCTCAGGCTCAGGTCCCAGCTCAGCCCAAGCTGCCCAACCCCCTCAAGAGGAACCCAGCCCCTGCCCATGGGTCCCCCCATCCCTCCGCGACCTCACACCTTCCTCTGAGCCACCCTGTGTCCACAGGGGACGAGGAGCTGCTGCGTGTGTCCAACTGACCGGTACACAGGCCACGGGGAGGAGGAGACCCTGGGCCAAGAGAGCTGGATTCAATTAAAGCCAAATTGTTGACTCCTGAGATGCCAAGTCCTGAGTGTTCATTGTCATTTGAGGTGGGAGGGATGGGGTGGGAGGATTCAAAGCTGGAGGGGGGGGGGGATAGAGTAACCCCAGCTTTCCCTAGAAATGAAAAATGTGTTAGAAATGTAATAGAACTGTCTTCAGGACACGAAATTGGCTGTGCAAATTATGAAACAGAAATCACATCGGTCACATCCATGCCGTAGTAATACAAAGCGGGATTGTTTTCTTCTACTGAAGCTGGACTAGGAAGGCAGAGAACTGTCTTTGGGAGAGTGGGTCATAGGTGAGGCAGGACAGAAGAGGTGATCGTGCCCTGGTGTGTCCAGGAGGAGCGGGGCCAACAGCCACAGGGGCCTAGAACGACTCCCCTGTCCTTGGCCACATGGAGCTCCCCTCTTCCCCCCAGTGTCTCGCTCCGGCCACAGCTACCCTCCCCAGCACCCACTGCCAGGAGCCAAAAAGTCTGGGTATTTCTTCCTCTTGGGCGACTTCCCTGGGGTCCTCCCTTGGGCCCTTTGCTGCAGCAATGTCTGGGGACCCTCACAGTGTCCAGGGCCGGGCCAGTAGTGCTCTGGGCCTGGTCTGGCGTCTCCTCCTTGGAGGAGGCTGTCCGGGGCGGCTGGGGCACCAACCTGGCCCAAGAACACAACTCCAGGAGCCCGATCCAGACACTGGATTCACAAATACCCAATTATAAACGTCCCGTGCTGGCTCCTCCCGTCGGAGCTCGATGGGGAGAGCCCGCAGCTCTGCAAGTCCTGAAGCAGAAAGCTCACAGGCAGGGAGCGGGTCTCCAGCCAGCGCGCAGTGCACTAAGGCTGGTCAGACAGGGTCCCGCCAGGTGTCAGCCCACTTGCTTAAGAGAATCACTGGGAAGGAAGGGCGGGAACTGCACATCTCTTGTGGAGGGGACGAATACAGAGGCAAGGGTGTGGGCACACCAAGCTTCAAGCAGCCTCTTGACGACCGTCCTCTCTGTAACCGCCCGCGTGCAGAGCTTGCGGCAGCAGGCGCGGCTCAGGGCAGAGCGAGGAAGGACTGTCCTTGGAGTGTGTGGGTCCCGGCAGCCTTGGGCATGTGGGTGGGGCAGGGAGACGTGATTGACAGGCTCTTTAGCCTGTCATGAGCTCTCAAAGACCACGGCATCCTGCGCCCAGCCTTGCTCCCTTTTACACACGCCTCCCTTGTGGCCAGCCACTCAGGGCACTTTTGAGAGGTGCCGTCCTGGAAAGAGGTGTTTGGAAGTGCCCTGCAGGTGAATGCCTAAATCAGAGGGTGTGGGCCTCCGGTGGCGCCTGGGCCAGCTGATGGGTCCGTCCTTTGGTTCAGAAGTTTACAGTTCCCATCTCACCACTTTAAAACAGCATGTCCCATGAAAGTGTGGGGTCTCGATTCCCTCGCCGGTGCCAGCAGCCGGGGCCCGCATCCTTCACACTAGCAGCTGAGCTGGAGCAAGTCCACCAGGTGGGCCAGGCCAGTCCTGCCGCCCCACACTTACTAAAGCCTTCACCCCAACATCCCGAGTCCTGATTCCATCCCTCCACGGTGAAGTGGGGTCGAAGCACATCTGTGACCCCGAGTCCATGACGTGCATCCCAGAAGGTGCAGAGTCATTCTCAGCAGAATGGCTGCCCCAGACTCACTTCATCTTCAACAGCCTGGCCCCACTTTTTCTCTTTAAGATGCCAGCCACACTCATTTGTTACAAAATAGATGTGGCTGCTTAATAAATGTCCTGAAAATTGTTTATTTTTAATTCCGAGGCTGGCACGGGGCTGTGAAGGCTCCGGGCCTGTAGGATTGTGATGTCTGGGGCGGGAGGCTCCCCCAGCTATAGCGCGGCTCCCGGCTCTTGGTTTGCGTCCCACAGAAACTCCTTGATTTACAGTCAGCAGCTCACCTTGGGGATGCCGTCTTCCTGTGATCTCAGAGATGCCACGGGGATTCTGGGCAAAGTCACGGACCCCTTCCTTCGAGAGCGAATGACAGACACGACACAGCACGTCACGTGCGTGGCTTGGGAGTGCCAGCGTGGCCGGGGGAAGGGCTGGTGAGGCACCCAAGTGACCACCGGCAAGGGGAATTTGGACACTGGTCCTGGGAGCGGGCATATCCAGCCAGAGGGTGGTGAGGAGGCCCACTGAGTCCTGGAGTCCAGCTCAGTGGGTGCTGAAGTTTCAGCAGCCAGAGATCGGGAGGGAGCCTTAGCCCAAGGGGATGCTGTGGGAACGCCCCGGGGGCTGCCTCATGGCTGCTGGCTGTGCACGGACCTGGGGGCTGTGTCCACGCACTGGACTGAAACGTTTGCAGTTCCTGGATTCTTAGCTTTCTCAGATGTCATCAGAAACTTGACAAAAGCTATGGACACTGTTCTAGAAAAAAAAGGCAACACATAAGCCCTATCCCTCAGCGGGCCAAGGCTGTCAGGCAAAGGGCTCTGGGAGATGAAATCCGTCCCCCTTGCACGGACAGCGTCTCCTGAGCAAGAAGTGTTCCTCCCTCATCTAGGAACACCGGCTGAGCCGGGCTGGCGCTGGAGGTGAGCAGCTCACAGGTGGGAGGGGACATCCTGGCTCGGGTCCCCCTTGGCATGGACTCGAGCGCCTCAGCAACCCGCCACCGGCCCACCTTGGCTCACCGGCCCCTGCAGGGGCCTGCTCCTGATTGGGTGAGCCCACCCCCAAACCCAGAAATAACGCCACACGCTGCCGTCTTCTAAAGGTCGTTTTATTGTAAAACCATAAATACAACACTGACATGAAATCATTTAAGCAACTGATCCTCTCTAACCATTAAAAGGATGTCCTTTTGCCTTGGCATCAACCAACTGGGAAATAATGTTGCAAGAATTCTAGGGGTCGGGGGTGCTGAATTCTGGGCTGGGGCTTTTGGTGATTTAAGGAACCAAGTGGAACCTTCCTCTTCTCCCTGGGAACGTCCCACTTTTGGACAAGGACAGACAGGTAAAAACAGCAACATTTAAACAGCTCAGTTTTAAATTTTATTACTTTTTAAAAATCTTTTCTGTTCCTTTCCTCCATTTGACATCAGTAAAAGTTTTGAACACCACGGAACTGATTTTGGCTGTAAATGGAGAAACGGTACCAAAACAAAGCGAAACGAAAAACCCAAGGACAAACAGAAAACCCTAAATAAACCCTCAAGTTTGCTCTTGGGGGTTTACATATCACAAGAACCGTCAACTCAACCCCCATGCAAAGTGACTCCTTGGAGAGCTGTTGGATCCACACCAACGACACAGGAGACCACAAACAACGTCTTTTGTTAATTAACACAGCGAGGGTGACACTAGGGAACTTTTTTTTTAAATACAGTACATGGTACACAGGGACCCGAGACGGTCCTGCATAAACCCCTCATGGAGACTGGAGCCAAGCACTGGCTGTTTATAAAAATATTGTGTTGCTACAAAAGTATAAATTAATGCTACCGGTATTAAGAAATATTAAACACATAAAACTTATAAGGATTAAGAAAAATATTCATTAATACCTGTAGAAAACTCTGGCCTAAAAAAGATATTTTTTTGTTTGTTTTTTTGTAAATTTTTTTTTGTATTTTTTTAAGATGACTTGAGTTTCTTGCACTCGAAGAGAGAGAGACACAGTCAGCTGTGCCTGTGGTATTGCCTAGAACGTCTTACTACTGAGAAAGGATGGGGTGCACGCACGTGGTCACTGAGTGGGGTGTGGGAGGGAGGGGCACCAAGGCTTTCTCGAGATTTACCTGATGTGAAATAATCACCGATGTGAAGTCGCGGGGGGGGGGATGGGGGGGGGAAGGATCAGAA
>JAGFMF010011623.1:6687643-6717968 GCA_019455555.1 Galemys pyrenaicus
CTTTCTCGAGATTTACCTGATGTGAAATAATCACCGATGTGAAGTCGCGGGGGGGGGGATGGGGGGGGGAAGGATCAGAAACCAACTGAAAATAATTTATGCTTTTTAAAAAATATCTCTGCTTTGGGTGGTTGTACAAAATGATTTCCTGATGCCCGGGCTCTGAGCGGCCCTGGAGGCGCCGCCTGGTGGTCTGGGCTGGCCCGGCAGGGCGCCCCCTCCCGGCGGGGGTGGGGGGGGAGTCCCAGCCCAGGCCAGGCAGCGCACTGGCTCCCCGCCTGGGAGCCCCAAGGGCATGCGGGGGAGACGGGCTGGCACCTGGCTGGTGGAGGGGCCTCTCCCTCCCGCTGGGCTCAGACCCCGTGGGCTCTGCCAAGCTGACCGCGCCAAGCGCCGCGGGGATCCCAGGCTCCTGAGGTTCGACGAGGCCGGGCTGTGCCCCTTTAAGGAACTTTGGTTCGAAGAGTCGCGGTGCCCGGTGCCCGGTGGGACGTGTGGGTGGGTGAGCAGGCCCCTCCTGGGGCCCGGTGCTGCCGCCCGGCTGCCAACCCAGCGAAGCCTGCTGTGTCAGGGCCGAATCTTGAGAGGACCCCGAGGTGGCGACGATGGGGGTGTGAATGTGACTCCTAGCAGCCCACGCCCCTCTGCCCTCACGGGGGGGGGGGGGAGGGCGGGGAGGGGGCAGGCGCCTCTTCACACAGAACCCACGGGGCCCCTTCAGCCAAGGTCGACCTCTAGCGACCCCGATCCTCAAACCCAAACGAGACAAAGAAAACCAACAATCCTCCAGAAAACCCTGAAAAGGGGAAACCTAAGAGGGAAAACACCGTGTATCATTGGTTCACCATAACTGGCCTAGCAAACATTAGCCACAGTGAAGAGGGCAGCAGGCCCTGCCCAGTGGCCCCGGGCCCAGCTGGATGCAGGGGCCTCGGGCAGGGCCGGTAGGGCCCAGACGAGAGGCCCCACCCGCTGTCTCCCCAGGACAGCCTGAGCCTGACTCGGCCTCTGGGTCTGTGCGCCTTCTCAGAGACCCCCCGCGGGGACACCACAGGGTCTCTGCGCTGCCGCTGAGCCAAGGCAGGGGCGAAGCTACGAACTTGACCCAGTGCAGTGGGACAGGAGGAGGCCCGGTGCACCTTCTCAGCCCATCGCAAGGGCATCCGTCGCGATGAAAAATCCAGAAACCCCTCCTGGGCTGTCTCCCTTTGCCCAGCCTCACGTCAAGCCTTTCCTATGCACCTGCACCCCCCAGAGAGCGCGTGCTGTGCCCCTGGCGTATCTCTAGTGCCCACTTCCCAAGGCGCCTGGCTCAGTCCCGGCGGGAGCAGGTGCCTGGCGCGCGCCCAGGGCCTCCCGAAGGCAGGGCTCGGCTTCACGGTGCAAAGCGCATCCCGCAGACTCATTCTCCGGTGCTTCCTGAAGGAGCAGGAGGTAAAGCGGCGAGCAGAAGCAGCAGACGCTGGCCGACCTAGAGACTTGGTGTAAAAGGTCCTTTCTAGAATCCTGCAGCCGTACCCCTTCTCCACGGTGTCACTGGGCTGTCCACTCCTCACGGCGGATGCTCAAGACCCTCTTCCAGCCAAGCACCAAGCCCCCGATGCCAAGCACGAGGTGCCAGGCGGCAGAGCGTCCTTGCTCACGGCTGCGTGGCAGCTTTCTGTGCTGAGCCCCCAACCGAGAGGAGGCAGACGTGGGCTCTGCAGCTTCCTGCTTTCTAGCTACCAGCGGGTGAGAAGCAGGCTCCAAGGCGTCTGGGAGGGAGAGGTGGTGGCGTGAGGCCGCCGCCTGCAGACTCGGGAGGCGCTGCTGCCCTTGGTGGCGTGGCCCCTGGCGTGCGCTTCGGTGGCGAAGCTGACTTCCTCCAGTGAGAAGAGTCCTGCGGAGCGGGGTCTGCTCCAGCTGCCCGCTGGGGCCCAGGCATGCCAGATTCTGGCCGTGTGTCCTGGGCGTCACACGGCTTGTCCAGGTCAGCAGGTATCTGCCAAGAACACAGCAGGAATGGCCCGACTTCCTGGCCCGCCCGTTCCCAAAGGCCCGGGTGGAAAGCCGCTGCGGTGCTCAGGGCTGGAGGCCCATGCCAGGTGGTGCCAGAGGCAGAGCCGGAAGAGCCTTTCTCAATCCTTTGGCTGAACTAGAATTTGGATGAGGCGGATATTGCTGGAATAGGGGGCCAGTGGCTGGACCTGTGAGATCTTTGGGTTTTATTAAGCTGTTCATTGCAGGATTTGCACGGGGGGAGCTGCCCGCACAAGGAGAGACGAAGGGGGCTTGGTGCAGCCTCTCCTGTTGGTGACGCCAGTTTCTGGGGAACTGGAGGGAGCGAGCGCGAGACTGCCATCTCGTTTCTTGACGGGAGGCAGCCACATCACCCCTGCACAAGAGGACTGAACTGAGGTGGGATGAACAGAACAGGGAGTGACACGTATGACCAGACACCTAGCGCTTAGTAAGACTGACTGGACTTTCACCAGAGTGTGTGGGGGAAGCACACACCAGTTTAAAGAGAAGAATGCCGAGTCTTCTGTATGCACGTCTGGGCTTGGTCTCTGATGGCTTTGCAAGAAAACGAAATGCTTGCTTTTGAACTGGCCCAGGAATGAGGCAACACCAGCAAGCTCTGGCGTAGGGAGACGAAGAATGAGCTCTGGGCTCTGTCCCACTGGCCAACAGTGGGCAGCTGCGGTCTTCCTTCGGCAGACAGGCTCAAGGACCTTCTGCCACTTATCAGCAACCCCCAGCCGCCTTCTGGAAGGCCCCCAAGGGCCCGGTTGAAGTTTGCTGATGCACCCATATTCTGCAGGGAGTGACCTTAAATGACTGTCCAGATTTCTCTTCTCCCCAGCTCCAGGCCAGATGGAGGCTCTTTGACGGCGTGACCCCAGTGGGAAATGTCATGGAGGAAACCTGCAGAACTTCTCCAGGAGGAAATGGAAACAGTCCACCTTGCTGCATTTCAGTGTGTCCAAGACTTTCAGGGGCAAGCTGGCTTAGCACTCACGAGGCAGAGTGAGCAGGTGTGGCCCTCGGGGGCTGTGCTCTGGTCCACGATCCTAAACCTTCTTGAGTTTTTCACCAACTTGACTCCCCATCAATCATGGACCGGAGCGGAGAGGACTGCTGTACAGTGCTTCTTGAATCGAGGTATCTCGCAGTTGAGTAATGTTTTATTACCAGGAAAAGATGGAGTGGACTCAGCCAAACTCCGGGGTGTTAGGACGTGCCTTTGCAAACAGCCCCCACGATGCTGGTCATTCTCAGCCCGTACCCTTGGCGTGACCTCCTTTACGACTCAGCCTCGGGGACAGGGGCCACCAGCACCAGCACCTGCAGAGGTGGCGAGAGGGTTGAGCAGTGACCCTGACAGAACCACCTCTTGCAGAGGGGAAAGGTTCGCCCTCTCAGCATTTGGACTGAGTGTGCAGAACCTATGTTGCTCACAGCTGGGGTAGCAGGAGAGAAGCCTAGGGACGTCTTTCACAGTCAAGCTGCACGTGCTCTACTGCCACCCACTCTTGGACGTCAATCATTTGGCCCACAAGGCACCGTGCTCAACTACTGTCCTGGAAGGAGCGCTGAGGATAACGTGGGGACCCCCCAGGGCCCTGAGCAAAGGAGCCATGGAACCCCCGAGGCCCTGGAGAGGAAGGGGAGCCCACGGTTCTGAGGTGTGGCGAGCGTGAACACAGATCGACTCAGGAGGCCCTGCTGAGCTGGGTGTCAGCGATGTGGCGAGTAGTGTAATGCACTCTGGGTAAAGTAATCAGACATTCGCAGTACCAGACACAGCAAGCCAGGAGGGGGCTTCCGCTTACATTCAGAGCTCCTGGGCCACAAGCTTCCCTCTGGCTGCCACCAAATCCCACCTCCGTCAAACCTGTGAGTCCAACACACTCCTGGTCTCCAAACAGCACAGCCAAGTTCATGGTCTTGGCTGTTCGAATACACGAAAACTGGACTGTACAGGGGGGGCTAATAAAAACCTCAGGATACTGAATAGCCACTGAGATGAACTAGTTTACAGTGTGACTTGAGGAACAAATAGGGCGATTAAAAAAAAAAAACTTGAAAACATAAGTTATAGACATTCAGTGCCTCCTAGCAGAGTCTAAATCAATTTGGAAAAAAAAAAAGGTAAAAACTGGTAAAATGTTAGGGAAAAAATTAAGGAGTGGAGACAGTAACTATACGTCTTTGAAAAATGTCTTTTTCTATCTTATATTAAAAAGCAAAAAGTCAGCTTTATATTCTTAAAAGTCTCCTTTCCTGACTTGGGGAGATAGATAGGTGTGTTTCTAAGGCGGCCGCCCCGTGGCACCCAAGAGTGTCACGAAGGCAGCAGCTCAATGCCCTGAAGGTGAACGAGAATAAAGTCCAGTGCAGAAACTGTCCATCTGATGCAGTCTGGAGACTCCATGGCAGAGCAGCCGGGCAGGGCCGAGTGCGGGGCGGGCGGGCAGGCTTCGGGGGAGGGGATGCGGGGAGCAGGGGGAGCAGAGGGCGGAGGACAGAGCGCGTCAAGTCACTTCAGATCTCAGCTGCCTGAACGTTTACAACATCAGCTTTCTACCGATCTGCACACCTGAAAACGGAGTCTTGGACAGCCCCCTTCTGAGAAAGGAGGTGAAGCGTCTTCCCTCTTTCCCACTTAGCTTTCCTGACACACCCAGTTTAATGCACACACGCCCACGAGCAGGCGCGTGTCCATGCACCAGGGGAGTGCGTCTGTGCATGGGAGCCTGGCCCCACACGCCCCACCGCCGCGCACAGGGGCCTGGACGCAGCCGCACGCGCGTGTGTGCACACACATGCACACACACACACTGAAAAAAAGCACTTAAGTTTCCAGGGGGCATTTATAATGAGGTCCACAGTGTTTAGAACTTAAATTCCTTTTCTTTGTTTGCGACAGTGTTGTGTGTTTTTTTTCCCTAATGTTCTCTTATTTTTTTTTTCCTTTTTCTTTTCTCTTTGTTCCGAGTCAAGCCTTAAAGCATGTTGGATTTCAGAAACATGAGTTTGTTCATATCTTCTGGACTGAGCAGCCGCCTCCTTTTGATGAGAAGAGCTTGTTCACACATATTTACACAGCCGCTCCTGGCCCCCACGGCCGGGACCGCTAGGAGCCAGAAGGCCAGCTTGGCGAGTTTCGTGTGCTTTTGGGTCACGCACGACCAGTACTGGAAGAGATCGGGGGTGGCCTGGAAGAGGGGCTCCTGCAGGTAGTCGTACACCTCGTTCTTCCCCAGCCGATCGTCTTCCTGAGCTGCGGCGTTCTCGCCGGGGGCCGAGCGCGGCTTCTTGACGGCGGGCTCGAAGTCGGCCTCCTCCGTCCAGGACTCCTTCACCTCGTTGATGAGCTCGCACACCTTGCCGATGATCTCCTCGTGCTGGTAGGGCGGCACGGGCCGCAGCTTCTGCTGCGGGTCCAGGATCATGGCCACCTTGTGAGCCGGGTGCACCTTGAAGTTCTCCTTGAGCGCCTCCAGGAAGAGGTGGCACAGCTTACTGACGGTGCCCGCGTCGTTGGCCTTGGCCGTGAACAGCTTCTCCAGCCGGACGTAGGTGGGCAGCACCAGCTGCAGGGTGGGCTGGCTCTCGTTGCTCAGCTCGATGACCGCCTGCTTGACGGGTGTCAGGATGGCCGCCAGGTTGCTGAGCAGGTGCTTGTTGAGGCTCTGGATGAGGTTCATCTTCTTGGCCCGGCTGTAGAACTCGCAGATCTGCTCATAGCGCTCGTGCACCAGGAGCAGCGAGTCCGTGACCGAATTCCAGCAGGGCGGCGGCGAGGTCTCCTCCAGCGACCCGAACGTCTCCTTGGCGAGGCCCGTGGAGCCGGCCAGGTCCTCGCACACATTGAGCAGCTCGATGACCTCGTGCATGCTGCGGGCCTGCAGCGTCCGCTTGCTCAGCACGCTCTGCACCACCGAGTTCAAGGCACAGGCCGAGCAGCGAAGGCACATGCCGGCCTTGGAGAAGGCGGATGCGCTCACCCGACAGTCCGTCACGTACACGGTCCTGATCTCCGACATCACGAACTCCGACAGCACGTTCTGCACCCAGTGGTGCACCAGGTCGCCGCTGTCACGGATGTCGGCGCCCTTCACGCCCAGCACGTAGCTCTTGATGTGGTTGCCCTCCGCCTGGTAGGCCGTGAGGATGTAGCAGGAGTCGGGGCCGACGCTCTGCGAGTGGCAGGTGACGCCGATGCCCAGGCAGGCGTTGCTGCCCAAGGCACACGTCACCTTCACCTTCACCTGGTTGTACATGCGCGGCAGGTGCTTCAGCGCCAGCGTGTTGAAGTTGCCCAGGATCTCGGTGACGGAGAAGGCCCCGTAGCGGGCACCGCTGTCCACCAGCGTCTGGGCCAGCTTCAGGAACTCCTTCCCACTCACCACGCTCAGCGCGCCCAGGTCGGCGCACATGACCCGCAGCAGCCGCTCCGCAATGTTCTGCCGCTCCTTCTCGGGGATCATGCTGTTGGGCGTTAAGCTGCTGGTTGTGGCTGGTGGGGACACAGAGAGAAACAGGATGAACTGCGGCCGGCATGGCTCCTTGGCTGGGCAGCAGCCTGAGACTCTAAGCATCTGGTATCGGGAGCTCTGAATGGACTTCACCGGGCACACACGGCGGTGGTGCTGGCGGACTCTGAGGAACCGCTCTAATGCAGGACCCACTTGTGAATAAAGCACAGGAGGCAGCGGTGCCAGGAGAGCGGCCAGCACTTGTGGAGAGAGGACTCCCGTTGGGATTCTGACACTGACTGACCCGAAATAGATCACCGCCTCTCGTCCATCCACTGGGGTCAGAACTTCCGTGAACAGAGTTTTAGGTGTGAGAGTGCTCTGAGCACCATCAGGCATGCAGGGAGGGGACCCCCATGGCGCAGCAGACCTCTCCTGCCTCGCCCGCTGCTCCCCTCGGCAGTGTGTTTCAGTCGCTCTGCCTGTTCTGCTCCCCACTCTGTCTCTGGTGCATCTTCTCACCCCCTGCACCTCTCTACCCCAGTTCTTGTGTGCATAAATAAATCAATCTTAAAAAAAAGGGAAACCATCAGGCATGGCCTGGTGCCATCTTGGGAGCCATGGGTGCTGGGGTGGGGACCGTGAGCAGACCCCGAGCGGGGCTGGGAGGCGCGTGGGGCAGGCCTCCTGAACCCCCGGGACTGAGGCCCGAGAGACCTACTGTTGTTGGCGCTATTCCTCTGGGCCTGGGGCTTCCACTTCTCTTCAACAACAGCAGGTGGTGACCGGGACTGGTTGGAGGTGATGTTGTTCTCATTGTCCGCTGTGGACACAAGGAACGGTGCATTACCCGCGAGTACCGGTGGGAGAACCCGAGGTGAGAGCTAGCCTGGCAGGGGAAGGCAGAGCGGTCTCAGGGACTCAGGCCCGAGTTCAAGTCCTGGCCCCTCCTTGGTCAGCTCTCTGAAGCTCACCCAGCCTCATTTCCAGCACGTGACAAGACATCACAGAGACAGGTGTGTTGGAAGGGCTCGAAGAGACAAGGCAGGGAGAGAGCTGAGCACCTCACCGGGCGGATGTGTCCTCTGGGTGAGGGGCTGCTGCTGTGCGGCGTCTGGCAGGGACCCCCCACCCCCAGCACTGTTCTAGCTCCGAATTGTGGGAGGGTGCCAGGGACACCGAATTGGGGGAGGGGTGCCACACTCCAAGTGGCACCCTTTAAAGAAAGAAGTATATTTTAAAAAAATGTTTCAGCACATTTATAAGACCTTTAATGCAACAAACAAAACAAAACCAAAGTTCGACAGGACAGGAAATGTGAAATTCTCTGCCCCTCAATGTGAGACATGGAAACGGGAAGTCCAGATAAAGGAATGGATTTGCCCATGACCACAACGCTGGCCACAGCAGCGGGCATGCCGGGTCTCTTGGTCTCCAGGTGCCTCTTTCATGCACTGCTCTGATTTTCCCCCAGCACAGATGCAGTTCATTCATTACTGGCACGTATCTAGTCATCTGTATTCACGGCTACTCTTTCACTTTAACAGATTCAGTTCTGTGTATAAATGGTTGAGTTACATGCGGTCATCACAGGCAACCACATAATCCTCTATCTATGAGGCACCACAGGTGGGTCACCACACTCCAAGTCCTGAGTTTCTGGCCTGCGCTGCTGCTATGAACCTGTTAGACAAGCAGGTTACTGTTCTGCCATCAACCTGCTTGCCTAATATACTGGAGCCCAGAAAAAGGAGGGGGGTTAGAAATCATATCAAGTATGACTCTCACCATAACTGAATTAAAGAGAAATCAATAACAAAAAGATAAATGAGAAAAACCACAACTATATGATTCAAAATTTGTGGGATACACATAAAACAGGCCTTTATTCATAGTATAAATAATTACATTAGACAAGAAGGAAGGTTTATGATCGGTATTCCAGGTTTCCACCTTAATAGACCTAGAAAGGAAGAGGATGTTGAGTCTAAAGCCGGGAGAAGAGAGGAAATAACACAGATAAAGCAGCAATGAATAAACATAATAGAAAGAAATTAGCAAATTAAAAGCTGATTCTTTATTAAAAAAAAGGATAAACTTTTAGCCAGAAAATCTTTTTTCAAAACAGCACACAAATTATAATTATCAGGGATGAAAGAAGGGGCATCACTATAATTCCACAGATGTTGAGGGATTAGAAGTCATTAACAACTTTATGCCAATAAATTTAAGCACTTAAGTGTGGCTAACAAATAGCCCAAAAGCCCCAAAGCAGCACAGGTGATCCCAAAATAAATAACCTGAAATAGTCCTGTATCCACTGAAGAAGTTAAGTTCACAGTTAACCTCCCACAAGGGAAAATGTCCCTATGGACTCAAGGGTGAAATCTGATCAGTTTAAGGAAGAAATGATACCAATACTCTATAAATTCTTTAAGAAAATGGAGGCGGAAAGCACACCTCCCAAATCATTCTATAAGACTAGTATTCTCCTGTTCCAAAGCTAGAGCAAAACATTACAAGAAAAGAAAGTAGAGACCGATAGTCCTCACAAATGCATATGTAAGAACCCATAATGAAACGCTTAGCATGCTAAACATAGTGTTAACATATATGTTTAGCATGCTAAACATATACTAAAAATAATACATCACGACTAAGTGAAGCTTACCCCAGAAATGCAAGCTGGGGTTAATTATAGAAAACCAATCAGTGTGACTCCCTATACTAAGAGGGAAAGAAAGAAGAAAAATCATCTCCATGGATATAAATGCACATTAAAATGTGACAAAATTCAACACCCACTCAAGATACAAACTCTCAGTAAACTAGAAGAGAAGGAAACTTCCTTGACCTGATAAAAGGAATCTCAAAAATCCTTCAGTTTCCCGACCTGATAGAAATAAAAAGAACTATAAGGAGATGCCAGGAGCAAGTGTTCCACAAATTAGATGAAATAGACAAATTCCTAAAAGACATAAATTACCATGAACTAATAAGCAGAAGAGGAGGGATCATTTCTCAGTTCATTTTATGAGGTATTATTCTGATGTCAAAACAGGCAAAGAAATAACAAGAAACTACTGACACAAATATCCTCATAAATCACAGCAGAGGAAATCCAGCAACAAATATAACAAATCATACACCATGACCAAGTGGGATTTAATCCAGGAATATAAGGTTGATTTAATATACGAAAGTCAATGGACCGTATCGTATTAATAGAAAAGAGGACAAAATGTGCATGATCATAATCGATACAAAGTTCTTGACAAAACCATATACCCTTTCATGATGAAAACACCCAAATCAGAGGGAACCTGATAAAAGGGAACTATGAAAAACCCAAAGCTAAAGTCACTCTTAATGTCTAACATTAGGAACAAGACAGGAAGCTTCACTCTCATCTCTTCTGTCCAACAAGTATTAAAGCTTCTAGCTGGGGTAATTAGGTAAAATAAGAAAAAAAGGGCATTCAGAGTATAATGGAAGGAGTAAAATGATCTCTATTGCAGATGACATGATTGTGTGTATAATAAAAATTCTATGGAATACACACACACACAACTATCAGAACAAGTATGTAAGTTCAGTGAGATTGCAGAATACAGGAGATCAATCCTATACAAAAACCAAACAAACAGTAAATGTTCTAAAATTTAAATTAAGAAAACAATTCCATTTATAATTGCTTTCAAAAGAACAAAATACTTAGGAAGACATTTATAAAAGTGCAAGACTGAAAACTAAAAACATATTGAAAGAACTTAAATAAAAGGACATTTCATGTTCACAGACTGGAAAACAGTATTATTAAAATGGCAATACTACCCAAGTTGATCTAGATTCAACATTCTATCCCTGTTTGGCTTCTTGGAAGAAACTGATGAGCTAAAGTAGAATGGATGATACTTAAGTTCTTGTAGAAATGCAAGAGACCCAAAACAGCCATAAAAAAACAGTGAAAAGGAACAAAGTTGGAGCGTTCAGAACTAGTACAAAACTATAGTGATTGGGCCTCCCTGGTGGCGCAGTGGGTTAAGCAACGCACTATGAAGCCACTGTGCAGCCACTGCAGCAGGAGTTTGATCCCTGCCGCTGGCCAAGGGGGGACCCACATGGTGCAGCAGACCTCTCCTGCCTCGCCAGTCTGCCTGGACTCTGGTCTGTACCCCAGCTCTTATATGCATACATAAATAAAATCTTAAAAAACAACAACAAAAAAAAAACAACAAAACTATAGTGATCAAACATAGTGTTTACCGGCATATGAACAGACAGATTAATGGGACAGAATTCAGAAAAACCTAGACATAAGAGTTAAAATCATAAAACTCTTGCAAGAAAAACAGAGCTGAGACTTCGTGACCTTGGGATAGACAATGACTTCCTGCCACACCCAGCGAACTTCATCCAGATGGACGTCATTCAAATGAAAACCTTCTACATTTCAGAGGACACCACCAAGGGAAGAAAAGCACAACACAAAATGGGAGAAAATGTTTGCAAGTCACCTACCCATAGTGGTCTTATATTTGGGGAGATATAAAGACCTCTTTAGAACTGAGTATTGGAAAGACAAAAAAAAAGAAAAAAAGAAAAACAATCCCCCAAATGGACGAAGCTTCTGAAGAAGCACTTCCTCAAGTAAAGATACTCAAACAGCCAGCAAGCACATGAAAAATGTGTCCACACCACTGGACATCAGGGGCGCGCAGAGCAAAGCCACAGCTGGCTGCCACTTCACACCGCACGATGGCCAGAATCAAAAGACTCAAGACAACAAGTGCCGTCGAGGTTGTGAAGAAACCACCGCTGCCGGGAATGGAAACACGGCATGGCCACTTCAGCATACAGTCCAGCAGCCCCCAAAACGGTGAAACAGTGAGCAGTGAGCTGGCACTTCCTCTCCTAGGTATCCAACCCGGAGCTAGAGACCATCCACATCAGGACTGGACTTGACCTTTCTCAGCATGGTCATTCTTAATGGCTGCAAACTGCAAAGCCCTAGATGCTCTGTGAAAAGGCCAGATCTACAGCTTGAGCTAAACGTAAGGACTACTGCCACCCCCATGCAGACAGACAGACACACACACACATGTGCATAGTGAGAGAGGCCTGGATGCAAAGCCAGAATAAAGGGTGTCTTGGGGGAGGGACCACCACACCGATTCCCTGCAGGATGGTGGGGCAGAGGTACTTGCTGCTGGGTGCCCTCCTAGATCTGCCGTGGCCCCCGCCTTCACTCTGGAACCCAGTTCAAGAGGAGTAGATGAGTCCGAAGAGGAGAAGGGACTCCACAGGCCTAGAAACCCGGTGTGGCCATTCCAATTCCTGAAACTGAGTCCTGAGACGCCTCTGTCTCTCTTAGTGGCAGTTCTCTGAATGGTAATTTAAAGGGGGGGCTGGAAGGAATAACCTTTGGAGGGGCTTTGGCTCCACTAACCCCCCATCTGCTTACCTTGGGGGTTATCGGGAGGGCCGGCTCTGGAGGCCCAGTGAGAACTGGGGTGCTGGCTGACATTGTGACAGCAGCCCTGGGGCAAGTTCCAGGCACTCAGCACAGCTCAGTGTTGAGTGGAGCTAATATGGGCAACTTAACTCCAGGGACCTTTCCATAAGCTGAGACGTGCGGAACTTGGAATGAGGCGTGGCACTGCCTAAAAACGCAAATGATGGCAGATACTTTCTACAAGCGCTGCAACTTTGGGCCAGAGCCTCTGTTGCGTCATCTCTGTACCATGGGTGAGACAGCCAGACAGACAGCCAGACAGCAGACAGCCTTCTTCGGGAGACCTGATGAAATCACCCTGCCTGGCCCGGACCAAGCGCTTACCTAACGTGCCCCACCTGCAGCGTTACTGCCACCAACGCATGCTACGAAGCTGTCGTGGGGCAAGACGGTCTTTCCTGCAGCACAGGCAGAAGTTTATTAATGGAATTACCCTGCGCCATTCAGCAGCCTCTTAATGAGATCGGTGTTATTCGAGGCTGATCCCCCTTATCAGCAGCGCTGGGAGCCCCGCAGATCATGACGCTTAATTTCTCTCTATGGAGTCAATCCTTTAATCCCGACTCAGCCTGGCTGGGATTCAGCCTGGCTTTGCACTGGATTGCTGGGGAGGCATTCTCTGCCAGCGCTGGACCAGAACAAAGCAGCCCAAAGCCCTAGAGGAAAACAAGTGGAGATGCTGGGGAGGCGGGGCCTGGCTGGATTTGCATTTTAATGGCCTCCACCCAACAGCCTGATGGGCTGGGAAGCACCGGACTAGCCCCCTAATTACCTTGGGCTCCCAGAAGCTGGCAGGTAGGTGGAGGATGGGGGTCTTTCAGAGTGGGGGGGGGGCTGTCGTAGGTCCCAGAGGGGTACCAGGGGAGTGGTCCCCTCACCCGCAGCCTTCCCACTTCTGCTGTCACCCGATGCCCAGAGCTGAGTTCAAAAGCCCAGTGCCAGGCTGTTCAGGTAAGGTGGGAGGACTGGAACCCTGGGCGAGCAGGGCAGCGGGAGACTGCAGGTCTGAGGGCGCTCGTTTCAGATGGGGCCACTGTCCTGCCTGGGGCCTCACAGCAGGGAGAGCAGGCCTGGAACCCACCTGTCTGGACGGCCAATCCAGCTCTGCCCTGACTTCGGAGAGTCAATTAGAAATAAATGAGAGTCCACATGCTCCCCCACCCCAGGCCCAGGTCCCGTGAATGAACTCCTAGCCAAGGGCAGACCACCAATAAACACACGCTGAAGAAACGAACTGCAGAGAGGCCGCACTACCAGGACAGCACCCAGCGCAAGGACAGCCCAATCCTTGGACACTGCGCAGTCACGCCAGACCGGGCAGATTCCAGAATAACAAGAGTAAAGACACCACCACGGGGTGGCGGGGGGGGCACAGGGACTGTGCCCACAGGCCTTCCAGAGCCTTCCTGTGAGGGAGGCGTGGCAGGGCCTGCAGCTGACACCCTAGTCCCCGTTCCTGCTCCCTTTACGGAGGCGCAGGGGTCTGAGTGCCACCTGCGGTCTGACGCGGACAAGGAAGTGTGCCTCTCGTCCCCTACCAGACAGAGGACCGTGAAGGGAGGACGGAGACAGGACGGAAGGAGCCTGGGCCCGGAATGACGTGCAGAGGCCACCCAACCAGGCCGTGCACGCTGAGCTATGACGGGACCGACAAAGAAATCAGTGTGTCAGTAAGAACTGGGGGTCCCTGAGAATTGGGGATTTATCTGTTACAGCAAATGTGATTACAACAGAAACTGGACCAGAAGCAGGTGCTGCTGTGACAAAAACCTAAGAGAGAAGGTATCGGTTTGGAGACGGGGGTCCAGGGTGAGGGCGCTGGTCCTGTGAACTGACCAGCAAGACGGCCCAATCGCCAAAGAAAGGTTGCACAGGCAGCAGCGGCTCTCGAAGTACAGAAGTGCTGTCCCTGCACTGGCAGAAGAGCAGGGCCAGGGACTTACCAGAAATGGCAATCCCAGGCCCCACCCAGAATTCCGTGGGCGTAGGGTGGGGCCTGGGAGCCTGTGCTTTCAGCCCTCCCTGGTGGCTCTGGGGCACGCTCAAGTTTGAGGACAGTGCTTCGTGGGACACAGCGTTACTGGGCAAGGATGCTGCCCTGAGATGGGCTGAGGCCCGATGCCCTGAGCAGATGCCGCTCCACCCACCCCCCCCCCGACAGTGCTCCCTCGGAGCATGCTGCACCCCCAGAACACAGCCCCTGCGGCGTCCTCATGGCCCATGGGCACTCTGAGGATGGCTGCAGGTGCGAGGACCAGCCGAGCAGGGCGAGGGTGGGGTGGGCACAGCCCCTCACCTGCGTGCGACTGCATGTGCTCCAGCAGGTTGTTGTAGAACTGGAACTGGATCCCGCAGGCGCCGCACGTGTAGGGTTCTGGGGGAGAGACGAAGCAGCCGTATTAGGGGCGGGGCAAGCCCTGGGCTCTCTGCAGGGCTGCCGGCAGCTTTGGAACCCGGAACCCAAACACACACTGGGGTTCCACCCTTGGGGCTCCAGGCCCAGGCTGTCTGCACCCCATCGCTAGCTACGCTGAGAGAGGCTACAGGAAGGCGCGATGGAGAGGAGATGTGCAGATACAGAGGCCATCGAAGCCAACCAGGCAGGGATTTATTGAGTGCTTACTGTATGCCAGGCATGTTCTGGGTGCTGGGGACAGGTCGGGAGCACGGAGGACACACCAAAGGACTACCGCTGTCTGGGGCAGAGGCCAGACCTGGGCCACGGAGGCAGAGGGCCACTGTTTGCTGAGCGAACGCATGGCGGACGTGCAGAAACAAGGGAGCAGACACGGCGGGACCTTGGGGAGGGGGCACAAGCAGAGAAGGCCACAGGAGAGAGAAAACGGGGCGGAGAAAGGAAAGGAAGCAGGGAGGGCGGGAGGGAGAGAGAATGTAGGCCGGTGTCCGTGACCCCTGACCCCCAGCACTCGAGCCAGGGCCTGGCACAGGGCAGAGGAAGGAGGAAGAAGGGGTGCAAGGAAGAGTGAGTGAAAGACAGGAGAGGCTGGCAGAGTGGGGCTCGGAGGAGGTACCTGAGGCTGTCCCCTGAGGTGGGATGGTGGGGAGTCTGCTCCCGCCAGGGTTGGGGTGGTGGAGGCAGGCTCGCCAAGGTCAGGGCTCTTCCCCATTGGGTCCCTGTCCAAACTCCTCCTCCCCCCTGTGGCTGAACTTCCTTTTGCCTCCACGGCCCCGGCTGCCTGGAGGGCGGCCCAGGTCAGCAGCTCCAGGAAGAGCAGGCTGAGTTCACTCCCTGCCCTGCCTCGCCCTCTCCAGCCCCCCGAGACCGGCACTTACTCTGTAGGAGAGGGAAAGGGTTGGAAATCAGGGGACTTGCAGTTTCTGCAAAAGAGAAACAGTTTAGCTAAGTCTCTTCCAGCTCTGCTGAGCTGCCTGCCAGGACTTCTCTTCTGGAGGAGGAAGCCAGTGGGGGCTCTCGTGGGACGGGGGCATCTGAGAGCCAGGCTTGCAGCCTGGGGTGGGGCGGGGTGGGGCAGGGCAAGACCAGCTGGGGTCATCCCTCTGGGACACCTCTGTTCTAGGAAAGTGGGTCCACAGGACGTTAGCGAGGACGCACCACGTGGCCGCCCACTGTGCACAGGGGCTGCGGCTGCTTCCCAGTCCTGGCACCAGACGCCAGGGCAGCCGCGGACTGGGCCGTGCTTCGGAGGGCTTCTGCTTCCTGGGCTCCCCATGCCTCCTTCCCCTGTGAGGCCGTGCCATCAAGGGGCAGACGCAGGGGCCCGACAGACGAGGCCAGAGGTCCCGGATCCACCACTCACCACCTGGGCCCAGGGCAACAGCCTCGCCAGACCTCCTCTAAGATGGACGGACAGTAACCCCGACAGGGCCGCGGGGAGGGTGACAACACACACAACTCTGAACACGTGCCAGGCACATAGTAAGCGCTCAATAAATGGTGGCTGCCGGGGCGGGGCAGCACTTCACACGGTCGTTCCCAGTTCTGCGTGGCGGCCCTGGCGGGAGAGGGCAGGGGCATGGCCCGGCGGGTTCGGGTGCAGCTCCCCGGCAAGCGCGGGGCCACGGCCGGCTCTACCCCTCCCTGGAAGCTCCGGGCGAGCCAGCTCGTGGAGAGGCTGTGTGGGCTCTAGCCTTCAAGGTGCATGCATAGCCTGTTAAAGCAGATCTGCTCTCTGTTGGGGAAGGGGTCAGGTCCACATCCTCTGGGGCTCCCACAGCATGTGGTTTACTTAAATCAACAAAGACTACCCCCAAAAGCCCTGCCACGTGTGTGAGTGTGACCCGGCAGAGAACTCACTGGGGTTCAGCCACGCATGAAAGTGGGTGGAGTAACCCAGTATCAGTGTTCTTTTCCTGTCCTCACTGACCACCACTGTGTGGACTGGCCTGCTGTGGCTTTCTCATACGGATCCTCCATGGCCACCAGCTGGCACGGGGCTGGCTGGGGAGAGTGGCCTTTCGGGCTCTTTGAATTCAAGGCCGTCTAGGCCCTGCCAGGGCCTCACGGCACAGCCACCAGGGGGCGCCAAAACACCGTCAGGAGCCTCGGGGAAAACCTGGCAGCGGCTGGCATGGAGCCTGGGGAGAGGGCCAGGGCCAAGTGGAGCCAGAACTCGGTCTCTGCGCTCAGGTCACAGCTCTCTCTACTGCACCCTTTGCCGCTCATGGAAAGACTGTGACGTTCGCTCTATGAAACAAAAGTGACTCAGAATCCGCCCTCAGGGGTCATCTGAATAGGCATGGAGGGCTGTGAAGAAGGGGAGGGCCCGTCTTCTCTGGGGATGGGGAGGAAAAGGAGCCCTCACCCGGGGGTGGCCCTGAGGCCCAGAGGAATGTCTTTGGAAGGAAGGGCCCTTCCCACTTCTGCCTGGTCCTGGCCTCCCAATTCTCCGCCCCAGCTTCCCCCAAGCATGCCCGAGTGCGCGTGCGCCGCGCAGACCCCAGTCCACAGGGCCCCGCTGCCCGGGCCGGCCGGAGCGGACGGCGGCAGAGCGGAGCAGGCACGGCCCAGGGCGGCTGTCTCGGGCACACTCACCGCTGGAGTTTTGGGAACTGCTATTCGTCTCCTCAAAGTGGTTTTGTGCTTTGCCTTCTACTCTCCGACTGAAAGCGCTTTCTGCTGGGTGGGGACACAAGAGATGAAGGGAAAACCACGGTGACCGGTCAGCGCTCGTCCCAAGGGAGGGGCAGGGCAGAGGGGCCCAGAGGCCGGCACCCACCCGGGGCGGGGCGCGCCAGGGCTTCAAGCTTCCGAGCGGGCGGGCTTGGTGGGGGGCTCCAAACCACTTTAGGCTCAGCTGAGTTGCCTGATACAGGACCCCAGAGGACCCCCACCTGTAGGTGCCCAGAAAAGGTGGAGGGTCAGCCTGGGGGCGGGGGCGGGGGGGTACCCTGTGAGAGCAGAGGAAAGCTGGCCCCTGGGGAGCCACATTTGCGACACTAAGTCATTCAGCTGCTCCCTCGGCCAGAGTCTGCAGCCACAGGCCCCACCTCGGAGGTGGAGGTGACTGTTTCCAGGGGTGGCTCTGGCGCAGCGGACAGGTGGTCTCTGGACACAGCTCCACATGCTGAGTGTCACTGGGAGGCCGGTGACCCTGGGGTGCAGTGTGAGACCATGTGGGGATTGTTGGGGTTCACAAGCACTCTCCAGAAACCTTGGTGTGCAGAGATGGGTCTCACCGGCAGAACACACCTCCTCAGTCCCCACCCCGCCCACAGCACATCGGAAGCTCGGCTTTCCCTGGCCGGTAGGGGCACCACGGGATGCGGATGTGGATGGTCCGGAAGAAAGGGCTTCTGGGGAGAAATCGCTCTGGGAGGAGCAGTCCACCTGGTCTCCTTTTTTTTAAAGATTTATTTATTGATGCACACAAGAGCTGGGGCACAGGCCAGAGTTGCGGGAGGGGAGAGGATTCACAGAGACGGAGTAGGGAGCAGAACAGGCAGATCTACTGAAATACGCTGCTGAGGGGAGCAGCGGGCGCGGCAGGAGAGGTCTGCTGCGCCATGTGGGTCCCCTCCCTGGCCGGGGATCGAACTTTGTGCCGCAGCGTGGTGCTCAACCCCCTGAGCTCCAAGGGAGGCCCCTGGTCTCCTTCTTAAAGGGAAAAATCGCCAGAGGGTATCAAAGGCTGACCACAGAGCCACTTAGCTTGTTCACCCAGGCAGCCCGAACGTAGTTGGCCACTGAAGTTCATTCTTAAAATACCAGATTCCTTAATATCCCAGCAGTGCTGATCCCAGGAGCCCACTTTGGGAAAGGACACCCCGTGTACCCCATACAGGGAGGGGAAAAGCTGGGCCTGCGGGAATACAACGGGCAGCTCGAGGTGGCTCCCACAGCATCTGCCATCCCGGCCCCCACGTCCCAGAGACACCTCCTGGGCCTCCTCTCAGCAGGGGCTGCTGATAAAATCACGAACCGAAAATGCCTGCGCTGAGACGCGATCCCGTCTCCAGACACCGCGCTGTGTAAACTGGCAGAGAAAGCCCCTGAGCTTTGCTCAGATGCACTCGCTGCGCACCTACTATGTGTACCTACTATGGCCCAGAACTCTACATGCGTGGTCTCCCTCAATCCTCCCACTGGCTCTATGACGTCCACGCTGCTACTCCCATTTTATAGGTGAAAAAGCCGAGGAAAGTGACACCACCAAGTTTCTGAGGCTGGCTCCTCACCCTCCAGACAGAGGCAGAGAGAAGAGACTTTGCGCTGGGGCAGACTCTTCTTCCTGGGAGAGGGAAGTGACTTCCTTCTCCACCTTAACCTGAGGGGTGCTGCCTGTTTGTGGAGGCATTTCCTGCAGGCCAAGCTACACGTCGAAAGAACCCGGTCCAGTGAGGTTGCAAACTCTTATCGTCAGTGCCCTGTTGCCCAGATGATAACGCCAAACTGACAGCTGCCCATCCCTGCCATGGGCACCCCGGTCGAGAAGCAGCCGGTGGGACCATAGGTGCACACACAGAAGACCTGCTGTTCCAGAGTGTGCGGGTGCTGCCAGCTTCCAGCTCTAACGTGCAGGCTCCCACTCACGACCTTGTCTTCTGCTTTGCCTGGCTGATGAAGGTAGGGTGAACCCCACGAAGCAGCCAGGTCACACAGAGGCAGCCAGAGGCACACCCCCGGAGCTCACTGGCTGCCCCACCAACACGGCCGCAGGCTGTTCTCTGCAGAAACAATACCTGTATGAACCCCCAGCCACAAGGCCGAGGGCCGAGGCCGAGTCAGAATCCACCAGCGATGAGCTAGGATGACGAATGTTTCTAACTTATGACTACTGTTGCGAAAACACAACAGCCTCTGGCTGTTCTTACTACAGCACCTTAAAAACCATCATCCTCAGGGCTGACAGACTCTGTCTTTTGGGAAATTTAACGGGGCTTTCAAGGCCAACGGAAGGCCCAGGGTCCCAAGCACAACAGCCTCCTACTCTACAACCCACAGCTCCGGGCAGACAACCCAAGGTTCATTCCATTCAGCTCTGAATCCGGATTCCTGGTGGCTGGTACTCGGAGCAGTGCATCGCAGTGGCTTTCCTGGGGGAGTGCCATGAACCGTTCATGCCCGTTCGAGTCAGAGGCCCTTCCGTCACAGACTCAGCAAACACCAGACCCAGCAGCCACTGCTTTCCCGCTGGGCCGTGGCTCATGGGGGGGTTTCACATGCGGTAGCAGGGGGCGGGAGGCGGAGCAAACGGAACTCTCAGCCAACCTCTCTGCTTCGTGGAGAGCAGCTCTCCATAGAAATGAGCTTTCAGACTAGGTATTCTGGAAGATGCAAACTCATGTTGAGGGTCCGGCAGGTGGTGTAAATGGATGAATCGGCTGAATGTAAGACGGACAACAGTGTGATCACAATGAGAAATGACACCTGCCACGTGGCCACTGTGCTGGGGAGGTGGGAGGGAGAGGTGGGGTCCGTGGAAAATTGGACAAAGCACTTTCTCTGTTAAAGGAGGTAGCTGTGACCCAGCCCCAAGCCAACTGCTGCCCTGTCAGGTGGCCAGAAAGTGGGCCCAGGACGACCAGACTGACTTTTCCAAGTCAGCTAGAAAGCAAAAGTTTGACATAGAATCTCCCAGCATTCAAATGTTAGCAATTAATTTAGAAAGAAAAACAAACAAAAAACGACTTGGGAAAAAAATACTCTGCTGTTTAAAAATGATAGTTTGCAAAGCATCTCACACGACCCTGGTTTAGGGTAAGAACACCTCGGCTCAGAGAGGGTCACGGCTAGCTGCGGTCACCCTCAGCCAGAGGCGGAGCGGGGACCCTTCACCCCACCTCCACGGTGGCTCCTGTAAGGGAGCAACGACCCCGGCACAGCTGTGGCAGGTGGGGAGGAGGGCAGGGGTGGAGGAGGCGTGGGGTACATGGGCCATCGGTACCTGCGGTTGCCTTGCTTGCTGGAGATCCCGAATTTGGAGTGCGGAACGTCTGGGTTTGGGTGGCTGGAGGGGTGCGGTGTAAGAGGGCGGCGCATCGGACCACGGAGGCCGGAGCTTTTTTCCCCGACTGGTTCGTCTGGGTCTTCGCGGCCACGAAGCGTGGAGACGGGGACACCTCTGGATGTGAACACTCAGAGCCCGTGTCTGGATCATCCGGTGGCTCCCACCCGGGGGCGGTACCTGAGAGGGTCACGCTCTCAGTCCCCGAGGGCCCCGGGGCTTCCCCAGAGAGTGGCCTCTGGCCACAGACCCCCACGCTTGAGGGGCGAAACTGCCTACGGTCCCCGGACAGCCAAGGCCTTTGCTCCCACCCCAGCCCAAGAGAAAAGGGGTCTCGAACATTCCCTACTAAGCCTCAAGGGAGTCACTCTGTTAACTGGAGGCCACTAACCAGGCCACCGTGGGGTGACCTGTACCCTAAGGCAGCCCCAGTTCTGAGTGCCGAAGAGCCCCGCCTGTGACCTACACTTAAGGCACCTGAGTTAGCCCAGGCCCACGGGCGTTTTCTAGAATATTTGCTTCTAAATTTCTTTTCCGTCAAAGGAAGGTTGGGTTGGAAGTTAGGCCAGGAAGCAGACACACCAGGGGTAGGGGGAAGTGAAGGAACAAAGCCACCCCCAAGGTTTTGGGGGGAGGGGCTGTGAGGTGCTCCCTGGGTGTGGCGGGGGGCTGCTGCTCTCGGGGGCCTCGGCCCCAAGGTGACACCTTCACTGGACTAAGGGCAGCAGTGCTGGGTGGCGCCCAGGAAGAGCAACTCAACCTTCCAGCCTCCTGCCTCCCTCACCTGGATTCTCTGCAGAAGTGGGGCCCCTGAGGCCCCGAGCTCACACTCGTGGTCTGTCTCCACCCCTGGTGGTCTTGGGCAGGCAGCCATGGGTCTCTCACACTGCCCGGGGCCAGGATCACCGGGATGGCACAGCCCTGAACCTGGCCGCACTGCGCGCTCAAGACAGGAGGGACGGGGCAGGGCGCTTTCCGCTTTCACTTGAAGGCGGGCGGGGGGTGCGGTGGGGAACGACTCAGCGGCAAGCGAAGGGACCCCATCGGTGGACCAGAATCCACAGTACTCAGCAGTGTCCTGCGGGAACCATCTTGACCAGAGCCTGGCCAGGCACCCCCGCACCGTCCAGCGCTCTCTTGCTTCGGGGGACAGCAGGAAGTGGCCCCTGCTCCCAGGACAGCGTCCACCTGATCATACAACTCTGACCATGGCTTTCAGCCAAGAAATGAAAGGTGCTCCCTGAGCCCCCACCTCTGCACCCCTGGCACAGAGGAGGAGCCGGCCCCCTGCAGGGGCTCACTCTGCTGTGCTGTGGCCCAGCTGGCAAACAGAGGTGAGCTCAGAGCACTCGGGCTACAGCCCCAGCCTTCTGGAGTGTCACCCACACTCACACACAGAGGTGCCAGGCCCAGGAGCTGCAGCGGGGGTCCCCTAAGCAAGCCCTTGCCCATCGCCGAGCCCCAGGGGGAATCCCCGAGGCCTCGGTCTTGGAGAACACAGGTGACGCCCACCACCTCCAGGCCAGCTCTTGGGAGTCTCACTTTCCAACAGGGACTGGGGTGGCCCCTATGCTCCCTGGGCCTCCCAGCCTCTCTCCCAGACCCAAGGGCCCCGGAGACCCCCCCATCCAATCATCAGGCGGCTCATCTCACGCACGATTAGACCTCACGTTAGAGGTTGGCGCCCAGGGTCCACGTCCGGTTTCTCCCTGATGCCCACTGTACCAGCAGCGGCGCTAGGTATGGAGTGAGGTCCGCTCACCCCTGCACCCTGGGTCCGTGACCTCTGTGGCCCAGGGCCTTGGACAGGTCCCCTCTCTTGCCCTTTGTCCCCCACTTCATCTCCTCTGAGCAAAATGGGGTGCAACCACCTCTGTGCTGCCAACCTCACAAGGATTTTGTGAGGATCCAGAAGCACCTTCAACGGTAAACTGTTCTTCAAATGTGAGCGGCCATTACTGGTGGCTCTGGGAGCTACGGAAGCCAAGGCCCAGACGGTTAACACACTTCTGGCCACACAGTCAGGGCCAGGACGGGGCAGGAGCTCAACCTGCTGGTTGGTCAAGGTCATGTGGTGTCCTCGGCACTAGCTGCACATCCTGTGGCCCTGGACAAGGGCTAGAGAACTTCTGGAAACTGAGCACGTTGCTTTCCCTCCCAGGCTCTAGTCTCTCTCTTGCAGGCTGGTTTCCAGGGAAGCTTCTAGACCAGACCCTTCCGTGACCTGTGACTCCTGCTGCGGAGTCCTGGCATTCCCTGTGCGAGTGCCCCCTCTCTTCCCTGCCACAGGGCGCTCAGGGAAACCCAGAAAGCACACGACTGACTAAGCCCCAGGATCACCGGTCAGCTCTAGCCACTCAGCCCAGGCCCGCTCAGTAGCTCAAGCTGCATGGCCACTGCACCTGCTATCCTCTGCCTTAAACAGTCTTTCCTTCCATTTTGTCTGGATAACTACTGCTGGTCCTGCAGATTTCCACTTAAACTCACTTCCTCTGGTAGCCCTCCCCGGTACCCCGTCTGGTCATTTACACTTTTGGTCCTGTCTCCTTTTCCTTCTAGAGTTGGTCAACATTGATAATAATGCGTGGTGCGAACTTCAGGGCGACGTCTCTTCCCCACTGGCCTGTATGCTGCATGAGGGCAAGACTCTGCCAGTGTAGACAAACAGGCACTCAGTGCCCGGCGCATTCCCTGGCCCATAGTAAATACTCCACAGATACCATAATATCAGGAAATGAAAGCACGAGAGGTCTGGGAAGTGAAACTCAGACCTGCACAAGCAGAGTACAAAGACGGAGGCCCAAGGGAGGACACCAGAAGCCACTTCACACACGATCCTCCCAGTGGTCCCCAGGTCTAAGGCAGATGGGGACACAGAAGTGCGGAGAGGGCCGGGCCCCGTCCCAGGAATGGAAAGCAGGTTGGGCTGATCCTGGATGAACTTCCTGGGCTCCTGATTCATTTCCCTCAACAGTTTGTTCCATCTGTTGACCTCATGTGGAATGTTTTCAGGCTGGAATTCCTACCTGGGCTTTCACCAAAAAGGGAAGATTTTCAGACAGACTGGCGACTGTCCTTGTAAGAAACCCAAATGACATTACACAAAAGATTAAATATGAGAGCTCTGTGATTCCCCCTTTCTGTAAAACTGAGAATTGGCTTGGATTCACAAAATAAAGGATTCAAATTTTCAAATATAAAGATTGGAAATAAGTAAGCATGAAGCTGAGAGGATGGAGAAACCGGGGGTCTTCCAAAAGACTCACCGGGTGGTAGGGTGGGGGTAATGCAGCGAAGGTAAATGGGAATAGTGTGTCCAAAGGCTGGAGTGGGAACAAGTGGGAGATGTGATATGAGCTAAGTCTGCCGCGGGAAACCTCCTTGTAGACCTGAACCTGAGAGAGATACCTGGAGACCTTCCTTATACTCTGGCCACGATGGAGGAACTGGTGCAGGGCCAGTCCCCCCCATATTCAACTGCAAAGCTGGGGATAATACATGAAACAAATTTTCAGACCTTGAACAGTAGGTGGATCAGGACTGTGGTTCGTGAAGGAAGACCTGCCGTGAGCCCCTGGTCACTCCAGCTCTCTGCCTGGAGACACCTCTGGGCCACGGTACAGAGGTGGAGCCCAAAGGGAACACTGCAATCCTGTTGAGCTGAGGAGACATTGTCAGAGTTCAGGGCTTCTGTGGTGGCTAGAATTTGCAGGATAGAGTAACAAAGAAGAGGGAATCATGTAATAAAAGAACTCCAGGAATGTACAGATGGGCCTCTTAAAAGTCTCTGGCTGGATGCCAGCCTGATTTGTGCAGAGGGAGCCTCTGCAAAGGCAGCAGCAACCAGCTATTGGGGGGCTGTGAGATGAATGAGGATTCAGAGGTCACACAAGGTGAGGTGTCTGAGCTCCCACCTGCCCAAGAGGAGAGACCTTGCTGAATACCTTGAGCATTCAGTTGAGACCCAGAAGGATACTTTGGATACTTAGAAATAGGACTATTCTAGAGCTGCCCTAACACAGCTCAAAAAATTCTTTATAATATCAAGTTGATATATAAGTAAAATTACTGACTACCAGAGAAAAAGTTTACCATGTTTCAAAGGAAGACAACAGAATCTAGACACTCAACAGTATAGCATCCACAATGTGCAGCACAGAACAAAAAGTATTATCAGGCAGAACAGGAAAATGAGGCTAATAGTCAAGAGTAGAAAAAACTGTCACTGGAACCACATAGCAATGACATGA
This sequence comes from Galemys pyrenaicus, assembly GCA_019455555.1. Taxonomy (NCBI): domain Eukaryota; kingdom Metazoa; phylum Chordata; class Mammalia; order Eulipotyphla; family Talpidae; genus Galemys; species Galemys pyrenaicus. The sequence continues at coordinate 6,712,299 of JAGFMF010011623.1, forward strand.
TAGGATTAGCAGATAAGGACCTAGAAACAGCTATTATAAATATGGGCAAAGTTTTAAAGGATAAGATAATGAGAATATGATGTAAAAAGAAGACGGAACTTATACAGATAAAAAAATATAACATCTGACATTAAAAAAAAATCACCTGATGGATCTTCTAATAAGACAGATTAGAGACTCTGGGAGATGAATTTGGTAAATTTGAAGACAGAACTAGAAAAGAATCAAACGGAAGCAAGAGGGAAAACAAAGCTGAAAACTGAATAGAACTTCAGTTGATATGTTCATCAAACACTCTAAAATGCATATATTTAAAGTCACAATGGGAAAGGAAAGAGAGACTGGGAAAGAAAAATATTTGAAGAAATACTGGGTTGAAAATTTCTCAAAGTTGATGAAAAATATAAACTCATGGATCCAAAAAGCTCAATGTACCCCAAGTAGAATAAACAAAGAAAACCATACAATATTATCAAATCGCTCAAAAACAACATATAAATATTTAAAAGTATACAAGGGAAAGAAATGTAGAAACCAGTCAGAATTATCTGATATCACATCAGAAAAAATATAAGCCAAAATAGAAAAGAATGACATTCTTATACTGCTGAAAGAAAAAATTCTCAGCCTAGAATTTCCTATCCAGAGAAAATATCTCCTTCACAAAAATAAAAACATCTTCAGTTAAGAAAATCTTTTTAACCTACAGACCTACATATGAGAAATGTTAAAGGAAATTCTCAAGGTAATAGAGGAAATAAGAGATTAAATTTAAATTATTATAAAAAAGGAAATCATTTAAAGAAAAAATAATTGTTGCATTTATAACATGTAGGCACATATGTATAAGAACAACACAAAAGACTGGAAGGCAGTAAAAACTCTTTAAGTTTCTTACATTGATATATGATGTGTTATGATATAAATTCATAATAGGCTGTGTATCTTATAAACCACAGAGTAACCACTAAAAGAGTACTATATCACTAGAAAACAGAGGGAAAAAAAATCTTTACTGATATTAATGTTGGCAAGAAAACAAGAAAATGAAAGATATATAAGAATTTATAAGATGATAAACTTAAATCCAACCATAGCATAAGCTATATTAAATGTAAATGGATTAAACATTTCAAATAAAAAGCAGGGATTGCCAGATTGAATAAAGGCGGAAAAACCAATTATATGTATACACTTCCAATATACAGACACAAATTAAAAGGATGTAAAAAGATATACTATGCAAACAATATTTCTAAGAAAGTTGTAGTGGCCGTATTAAATGAGATAAAGTGGATTCCAGGACAATGTATATTTCCAAAGATGAAAAAGGTCACTGCATAATATAAAAAGAAATAATGACCATGAGAGTATGTACGTAAAAACAAAGTTTCAAAATACATGAATCAGAAACTAAAAGAGTTAAAAGAAGACATGCCATATCTACAATTACAGTTGTAGGTTTTAATATCTATCTCTCAGCATTCGATAGAACAAACCAATTTAGAAAGACTGAAAAGGTATAGTAAAATGAACATTATTAACCAATTTAACCTAATTAACACTGCACTTGGGGAATACTTTTCCAACTCATCTATGAAACCAGCATTATTCTGATACTCAACTTAGGATGGACATTACAAGAAAAGTAAATTGCTGAATGGAATGTAAAATGGTATAACCAGGCTGTATGGCTGTTTCTTACATCTAGTCATATGATACAGTCATTTCACCCAAGAGCAATGAAAACAGTTATCCATATGAAGATGTGTACATAAATGTTCATAGCAGTTTAACTTGTACTAGTTCCAAACTGGAAATAATCCAATGTACATCCATAACTGACTAGGTAAAGAAAATTATGACATCTATATCCAGACAATGGAATACTACTACTCATCAATTAAAAGAAATGAATTGTAAATGCAAACATGAATATATTTTAAGACAATTACATTAAAAGAAACTAGACCCTGACCTAAAAGAGTACATACTGTAAGGTTTCCATGTATATGTTACTGTAGAAAATGAAAACTAATCTATAGTCAGAGTTAGCAGGTCAATACTTGCATGGGAATGGGAAAGAGGATTATTAAACAATACAAGGAAATTTCTGGGGGTGATGGATATGTTCATTATCTTGACTGCAAAGATGCTTCATAGGTATATACATAAATCAAAACTTATAAAACTATATACTTTAAATATAGGCACTTTATTATATGACAATGTAACTTAGAGAGGTACTTTCTTAAAAACAACAGAAATATTTTCTTGAGTAAAGCCATCATTAACAAATCACTGACAGAATAGGAGGCTTTTGGCTAACCCTAGAACTAAATAGTTCCCTACTCTTAAGGGGTCAGTTTTGGAAGTTATATTAAAAGTTGGGTAAAGGTCTAGAGAATTTTAGGTAAGAGTAATCAGAAAACATATTCTTGAAAGCTAATGAACTCCATAAACCAAGCTAATTCTTAAAGCAATCCAAAAAAAATTTCAAAGAAGGATATCATTCTTATGGCAAAAAAAAAAAAAAAAAATCCCTATACTGTACTTTTCTTCCATTCATTTCATGATCTGACTTTCTGATAATCTTAACGCATTTTAATAAAGTATAGGCATGGTGACCTATTAATAAAATCAATACATGCAATTCACCACTTTCTCTGAATAGAAGATGAGGATCATAGAATTAACTCAGTAGATTTAAGGAAAAAACATGAAATACCAATTTACGACAAAAACTTTCAATAAACTAGGAGTAGACGTTAACTTCCTCAACTGATAAAGGGCATCTATGAAATCCACTTCAGCTAACACAATCCTTAAATGATAATACTTGAAAAAAAACCTCCTACAACAGGAAGACTGGGAGTTAAGGCAGAGATCTGTACTCATGTCCTCTATTTTATATTGCACCATAGGGTTTTAACCAGTTACAGTGAGGAAGGAAAAAAGAACAAAGGAATAGGGATTGAAAAGAAAGAAGTAAAGTTATTTTTATCAACATATGACATCAGTATGAATCAGGAAAACTTAAGAATCTATGAATAAAAGTATTAGAATAAGTGAATTTAACAAACTTACAGGATACAAATTCAATAAACAAAAAGCAATTGTGTCAGAGCAATAAAACAATAGGGAAATTAAAAATCACAGCATGGGCAAAAGCAAAACAAAACATTAAATAGATGTAATTTAATGAAATACATGTAAGACCTTTACTCTGAAAGCATGAACTACTGCTAAAAGTAATTAACAGGCTTAAATACTTGAATAGATATATATACCATGTTCATGCACTGGAAAATTCAGCTTATTATGAAATCTATTTCTTCCAAATTGATCAACAGATTTAGTATAATCCAAAACAAAATCTCAGTTTGATTTTTTGTAGCAATTGACAAGAAGAGTAACATTTATATGGAAAAGCAAAGTTCTGAGAAAAGACAAATATCTTAAAGGACAAAGTTGAAAAAATGAGACTACCTGATTTAAGAATTATTATGAAACGTCAATAAATGAGACCACGTGCAGACAAATAAATAAATCAGTGGAACAGAAACTCACACTTATACATACATTCAACTGATTTTCAAAAAGGTCTCAACACAATAGTAAAAAAACAACCTTTACAATGGTGTTGGGACAATGAGCTATCTCTAGGGAATACAATGAATCTCAACTCTCATCTGTCATCAGTCACAAAAGTTAACTTGAGATGGCTCACTGATCTGAATGCAAAGTTAAAACTGTAAGACTTCTAAAAAATAATAAAGAATATTTTTACCAGCTTGAGGTAGGGAAGGACATCTTGAGGAGGAACCAGAAAGTGCAAATGACAGAAAACTATTATAAATTAGGTTTCATCAAAATGAAAAGCAACTGCTCATCAAAGATATTGTATGGAAATCAATAGGAATACTGAAGTCTGGGAGAAAATATCTATCAATCAATCATCCATCTATCCAACTAACCATCCCTCCCTCCATCAAGGAGTTGAATCTAGAAAGAACCTCTGCAACTTAATAATAGAGACAATCCATATAAAGATGGGTGAAAGACTATTTCCCAAATAAAATATACAATTGCTAAATGAGCAAATGGAAAGTGCTCAATATCACAACATCAGGAAAACATAAATTAATATAACAGAAGGACACATTCACCAAAAGAGCTAGAATTAAGCAGCCTGCTGCCAGAAATGTGGCAAGAATGTGGTTAGAATGTGGAGTACATGAAACTCCCAGACACAGCTGGTGGGAATGGAAGATGCTAGAACCATTTCAGAAAATGGCTCATCAGTTCTTAAAAGTTAAACTCTCCCATATGACCTAACAATACGACTCTTTGGTATTTATGTGCAAGAAAAATGAACACATATGCCCACAAAAAAGCCTCAGATATGCATTTCCATAGCAGCTCTACTCCTAATAGCCAAAACCAGGAAACAGCTCAAGGGAGCAAGTAAATGGCAAAACAAATCATGGTGTTTTCATATAACGGAATAGCGCTCAGCAATTAAAAAAAGAAAACAAACTGACATATACAATGTGTTGGAGTCTTAAAACAGTCTGCTGAGTGAGGGCAACCAGACCCAAAGGATGACATGCTGTAACGCTTCTACTTGTAAGGACTTCTGCCATTAGCCTAGAACCTTCTAGACACTTTCAGCAGACCCAGGGTCTCTCAAGGCATGGCCTGGGTACCACTTGCTGGAGCCAGCATGCCCAGTGTCTAATTCCACACAGAAACCATGGGCCTATGAATCTCTAGATCAGAGCCCACCTGTTAACCAGATGATCCAAGAGTACCCAAATTTCAGCAAGAAATAGAGAGTCACTCAACTAACAGATGCAGAAAGATAAGGCAAGATGAGTCCACAATAGAGAGAAGAAAGAAAATGAGACAAAGGAAGTGTGGACAGCCCTTCAGGGGAGAAGCACCTAGATGCTTGTGAAGAAATCAGGATGCACATGATGCACCCCTCTGCGGTACCATCTGCTGTGATGCAGAATAGCTTCGTGGCTACGAGCAAGAACCCGGAGCTCACCTGCCAGGGTTTAAGGCCAAGCTTCCTTTCCTGTTAACTTCATGACCTGACTTGTTCCAAGAAAAGCCATTGGGGGAAGAGCAGAAGCTGCACTGAAGGTGTCTGAAACCAAGGCTGCAGGCTGCCTCGTAACTGACACCTGTAAGAGCACCCGGGGTGGCTGGCCCTCTGGGCAATGGGCAGCAGGGCAATGGCTGCTTCAGTGGAGAGCTCAGAAGCAAGTGTCACACACAGCTGGCCCCGAGGCTGCCTGGGAGAGTGGGATTCCCAGAGGGCCTGGGGTCAAGGAGCTTGGCACAGCCATCGCCCCGATACCTCAGAACCATTAGCTAGCGCTCACCCAGCTGCCCCACACAGGACCTGGCTAGGTGGAAGGCACTGGAGGACCACACGTCCCCAGCCTGGGTGGCGGGAGGTGCGTCTCCACTGGGTCACTACAGATGCCTGCTTTATGCTGGAGATGTCGCCTGGCAGCCAGGAGCTCTCGCACATGGGGAGACTTCTCAGTCCCGCGGAGTGCAGGGAAGAACTCTGGGGAAGCTGCCTGCACCACTCTGAGCTGCGGACACCTCTCCCTGGCACCTCAATGTCCGGGGGGGGGGGGGGGGGGGGCCCCC
>JAGFMF010011623.1:6717985-6737580 GCA_019455555.1 Galemys pyrenaicus
CTATCTGTGCTGCTATTGTCAGAGCTGCAGGGGGGGGGGTCGAGGGCCTCCCAGCTAGAAGATACCTTGAAGCCCCAAAACCCCCGTGTGGCACCCCCACTCCCAATTTCTGGACCTGTCTCCCCATCTATAGATTGTGGGGAAGGAGCCCCACAGCTCTGCTGTGAGAGAAAAAAGCAAGGACGCTCTTAAACCCCTCCCAACCACAACTCTGGTTCAGTCCCACCCTGTCAGAACTTCAGGGGTGAACTGAGGGGTCCCCCCTAGCTTATCCACTTGGGGACCTGAGGATGGACATGCCTCCAACATCCAGAAAGGGAGTGGGGAAATCTCAATCCAAGAGAATGAAGGCCTGGTGGGGAAGGACTTACACCACCTTCCCCTTTCTGGGCAGGGGATGAGGGAAAGATTGGGGCCCAGAGATAGGATGGGGTCTCCTTAAGGTCACATGCAAGCCTGCAAACCCTTGGGATCAACATCTGAGCCCCAACTTAGTGCTCCTTGGAACTTCCTAGCTTTTCACCACCAGCACAGAAAGGTGGCTTCGTCTAGCTGACCAGGCCCTGGCCCTGTACTGACCAGGGCGAGGCCCTGTCCCGGCTCAGAATGAGGCGCATCTCAGTGCTGGTTTGTGGGGAGGCCTCAGGAATCAGGTGATCTGAAGGTGCTTAGTGGGGGTTGGGACAGGGTCGTTGAAGGACTTGGACAAGCCATGTCTACCCTAACCCCAAATCCACACAGGCTCGACTGAGGGAGGACTCGGGCTTTCCTGGCCCCATGGTGGGGCTCTCCCAGATGTTCAGGTAATGCAAGAAGGGCCCCCACCTGCAGTCAGACATCAACCTCTAGAGACCGGCCTGCCCCAGGCTCTCCTGGGCGTGCACCCTCCCCCGGCAAAGAGCCAGAAGTTTCCACTGCTCCCCGCTCCCAGCCCACCAGCCAGAGAAGGTACTCACTGATGGGGGCGTGTAAGGCCACGTGCTCCTGGTAGGGCGTGTAGTACTTGTACTGCTTTCCGCAGAATTCACAGGTGTAATTGCCGGTTTCTGTCCGAGGAGGAGAGGGAAGAGTGGGAACGGGCGCCTGGAGTCCATCTCAGAGCAGTAGCATGCTTCTCCCGCCGCCCCCCAACTCCACCCCATTCTGGGACCACCAACTAGAACCAAGAGGCCGCTCAAGTCAGAACGCCTGGGTTCAGATCCCAGCTCTGCCACTCGGGCAAACCACTTAACCTTTCTGCGCCTCAGCTTTCCTAGCTGTAAAATGGGGGAAGTAAAAGGACCACTTGGTAGGATTGCTGTGAGGATTAAATTTCTATGTCAAGTGCTTAGAACAGTACCTGGCACACGCTGTTCTCCTTCATTGCTCCACCCCCGGGGCCCAGAGCTAGGAAGTGTGCAGTGAGCCGAGGTGACCTCCAGGGCTGGCCTCTGTCAGCTCCTATTACAAGCCCTGCCCTCTGCAGTGGCCACACCTGGGCCTCCAGGACCTTCCCTGTCCCCAAACACCCTCCACCCTCCCCAGCGAAAAGGGTCACGTCTTCTAAAGTCCCAGCAGTCTTTACCTCTCTTTTGGCACTGCCTAACTTCTTTCTTCTTAAAAATTTCTGATGTAATATTGTTCACTGGGGGAAAATTATAAAATACCGATAAATACAAATACGAAAGTTTAAAGGTAAGAGAAATTTCAATCATCTGTAATCCCCAAGCAGCTATTTCCTGGGGAGAGTGCAGTGCGTACTCTGCCACTGGCCCCTTGGGGTCAGACCCCACCCCTCATTCCATCTCATCTGGCGCAGGCTTCTCGCACTGACATCATCTGTCTGGCTCCCGCAGGCCTTAAATTTAGCCAGCCCTGATCTATCTCCTTTTCGGAACCTGGTGTATTCAATCGACAACAGTTTGTGGACATCTTGCACAATCAATAGTCATTGATCTCCACTGCATTTATTGGCTGCAGGGCTCCCGCCAGACTTCAGAATTTGCTGAGTCAGTCTCCTGTTCCAGGGGACATTTAGACTGTTTCCTATTTTCCCCCTAAATAAAAGAGATGCTGCGATCCATATACTTGTAGACATTTTTGCTCATCTGCGTATCATTTTTTGCACATCACTGCAAAATAAAGATTATCATGTATAATGTCTGCACATTACTTCCTCATGATAAACGAAGGGTATGCATGTTTAAGGCTTCTGGTAACTACCGCACCAACTCCCTATCAAAGGGTTGGGCCCGTTTTCATTCCAATTAGAAAAGTGTGAAAATGACTTGTTTCCATACACAGTAGCCAGCATTAAATAGTCTCCTCTTTTTAAATTGTGCCTGATTAGGGGAACTATATTGCCAGTTTCATTCTTCATTTCTTCCTAGCTCTAAGGAAACTGACTGCTTTTCAAGTTCAATGAACATGGTTTTTGTCTCGTGACGTTTCCATTTGTGTTTACAGTCAATGTTCCTATAAGTATATTTTATATTATAATATATATTTTGTTATGAAAGTATGTATTTTCAAATTGCTATGAGCTCTGTAGATTAAGGACATCAACATTTTGTTGGGTATGTTACAAGTATTTTTGTCTTGCTGGGATCTTATTCTGTTTATGGTTTTTCTCGATAAAAAAGCTTTAAAATCCTTGTAGTCAAATAATTGCTAACACTGACTCATGATCACTAGAAAAAAATATATATTTTCTGTTATTAAAAGGTGTATTAGTTATTGGACCTCCCTGGTGGCACAAGGTGTTGAGCGCTGCACTGTAAAGCATACGCGGCACAGCAGCGCGAGTTCAATCTCCGGCCAGGGAGGGGACCCACATGGCGCAGCAGACCTCTCCTGCCTCGCCCGCTGCTCCCCTCGGCAGTGTTTCAGTCCATCTGCCTGTTCTGCCCCCCACTCTGTCTCTGGTGAATCCTCTCACCTCCCGTGACTCTAGCCTGTACCCGCAGCTCTTATGTGCATAAATAAATATATTTTTTTAAAAAATTAGTGTATTAGTTATTATAGGCTTCCAAGCTGCTAGATCACCTGTATTAATTGTATTATTCAACCCCTACATGATGGTGGGCACTCATTTGCACTGTGAATGACTAAATGTTGTTATAGATCCTTCTATTTCGTTATATGCCTTCATTTTCTTCTTTTTTTTAGCGTTTAGCTAGGATATCATTTAATGTATTTGGGCTCATGAGATCAGAATCCTGACTGTGAACTGAAGCCCTTATTAACATGACATGATTTTCTAACGCGGTGCTTCTCAGAGTGTAGTCCCAGGCCAGCAGCAGCGACGTCACCTGGGTACCTATTAGCTGTTAGAAATGCAGAATCTCCAGACTCATCCAGGACATAATGGAAGAAAAGTTCTGGGGATAGAATTCAGCAATCTGTGCTTTAATAGGCCCCCTAGAAAATTCTGAGGCACAGGAAAGCTTAAGAACCACTGCTCTAACATTTAATTATTAGATGAACTAATAAAAGCTCATCTGGCATTAATATTATTAACTCTTGATAATTACTTTTCAGATTCTCCTTTTTACTTGTTTGTATGCGCCTAAAGACATTTCCCTAAATTTTCTTGCGCTGTCATTCATAAAACAGACACTGTGTTAAAGCAGCAGCACAAAATGTTGAGCCAGAAAAAGACAGCCAGTGTTCCTGCCTTCAAAGAGCAAACAGTCTAGAAAAGGAGAGAGAAAACTGAAATAATCACGCCAGCCAATTTAAAACTGTAATCACGAAAGGTGCTTTTACAGAGACGTTCCCAGGGCTATGAGATCTTACCAGGAAATTCAATTTCGTTAAGGAAGCAGGAAAGAAAGGAGTTCCTTGAGCAGTTCAAATTCAGGGAAAAAGATAAGAAATTAACTATATAGGTCTCTAATAAAGCAGAAGTAATTGGATTATTTTAAATAAACCTAAGAATTTTTGTTTTCTAGTAAGAAAGATCATGCCATTTACTTTTGTTATAATTGACATGGTTTTACACTACAATTATTTTTTTCATGACCTACTCTTTTCTGGTTTATGCCTTTAGCACTGTAGTTGCTTGAAATGTGAAATCCCCTTTTTTGTTTCCATTATTTTCCAATATTCTTCATTGGTTTGACAGTCTATAAGATGTATTTCTCTAATTGTTACATTCAAGCAGAAAGTGGTATTTTCAAGTCTGTTACCAATGAGAAAAGTAATTTAACTCATACTTTTTAAGTTTGAACACATACAGTTGGACTTTGAAACACACAGGGAAAATAAGGGTGTTGACTCCCTAGAACAATCAAAAATCATCCTGTAACTTCTGACTCCCCCAATACATACTTATTCTAATAGCCTGCTGTTGGCCAGGAGCCTTAACGATAACATAAACCATCAATTGACACATAATTTGTATATCTGATGTACTGAATGATGTATTGCATTCTTCTTACAATAAAGGAAGTTAGAGAAAAGAAAATGTTGGAATATAAGGAAGACACAGTACATTTATATTACCATACTATATTCATCAACAACATAAGAACATCTTCTATTTATAAGAAAATTCACATGTAAGCAGACCCATGCAGTTCAAAAGGTCAACTGTGTAAGAATCATCCAGAAAGACTGGACAGATGGCTGAGTTGCAACCCCAGAGATTGAGATTCTTTAAGTCTGGCATGGAGCCTAAGAATGTCCGTTTCTAATAAGCTTCTAGGAGATGCTGAAGCTGCTGGTCTGAGAATCACATGAGGAATAGGACTAATTTAATCTACTTTATTGTACCCCTCATCTATTTTTTTCCTGGTTTTTAATTTATAGTAATTAGTCCCTTATATTCAATTTTATTGTGAGATTTGCAACATCTTAAACTTATTTCTACTTTATCTAGTCTTGGTACTCACAAGTCATCCTGTGCATCTCCTAACTGAATCCTTACAAATGCTCTACCGCTCAGTTGTATACCTCCAAGTAATTTTTTGAAGAGGAGTGCAAAGGAGAATTAGTATGAAATTAATGCACAGACCACAACTGATCCCGATATGAAACTCCTAAATTACAACTTTTTCCCATCAAAACTTCTTCAATTATATTCTGGATTTAGTAGTATTACACAGAAGTCTGATGCAAGGCCACATCAGGTGCATTTGTAAACAACTTGCTTTTCTACGAGCAGATGCTAACTGAGTTTTTCCTGTTATATTTAGTTTTCAAAGACCATTAAAATCGACTTAGTTGTGGGTCTCTTTACACTGACTCTGCCTGACCTATGAGGAGTCTTTCACTATACACACTAAGGTCTTCCTTTTAGCAGAGCAAATTTTTCTTCTATTAAATCCTGGGGGTATTGCTTCTGTTCCGCTGGCTTAGTACCATCAATTATCTGGAACTGGTTGAGCATCCTCATAGGTATCACATTTTCCTCTTAGCGTCTTCATCTGTTTATGTTTGTCCTTCGATTCACAAATTCCATTTCTGCAGGTTGATTCTGCTCTTTACAGTCTACAACTGGGTTTAAATACTGTTTTTATATTTCCTGTTTTTTTGCAATCCTCCTTCTCACCTCTGTCTTTTCACCTTATCCTTTTGCTTTTTCAACAAACAACTCCAGGCTGCCGCTTTTACACAGGGGTCATGTTATACGTTGAACTGATGTTCAATTCAGATGTTAATGCCTCATCTCCCAAAGAGATGGTATCTGGAAGTAGGGCTTGAGGAAGTCAGGTTTGGATGAGATCATGAGGATGGCCCTCACGGATGAGACACACATGTGAGGACAGTCCCACGCCAGGAGAAGAGCCATCACCAGAACCCAACCATGCTGGCATCCTGCTTTGTGAGTAAGTTCTGCTGTGTAAGTCACCCACTATGTGGAGTTTGATTATGGCAGCTTAAGCTGACTGAGACAGGCCCTATGTTCTTATATTCAGTTGTGGTTGCCAAACAGAATTTCCTACATGCTTCAATAGATCATTTTCAGAGGTACGTGCTTCCTGAGTCTCCTAAATTCTCTTTTTTCTTATGTTACATAGAATTTCCATAGTGCCCATGTTTTTTGTTTTTTAAGTTTCTCTTATCCAGGTGTAAAAATCAAGAAACCCAAAAATGAACCCACACTTACTCAGTTTCAATAGACATGAACGATTTGGCCTCACTCTTCCCCTGATCGTGTAGTAATTATCACGGTGGATCATTACCACAGCAGTAACTCCCAGAGCTGCGGCTGTAGAGCAAACTGAAACACGGGGCCCTTAAACCATCTCCCTCCTAGCAGCAGGAGTCCCCTGCTCTGCCACGGTTCCTGCTTCCTCCTCCTCTTCCCTCTACTATTTGCTTGCTCCTCCTCCTCCCTCACCTCCCTTCTCCCTCCTCCTTTCCAAAAGCACCTGTTTCTCTAATTTGCTCAGCTGAGGCAGATGGGGAAGGTGTATTTTCCAGCATGCACAGCTGCCTGGCTATTTCCCCTTCCCCCAACCTGCAGTGACAAGTGGCCCCTCCACAGTGCCCCATGCCCACTGGCTCCCCCGAGTCCACGACAGTCACTCAGGGCACCATGGCATTGTCCTGCTTAAAGGCCAGAAGCTCAAGCAGCAGCATTCCTGTCTCCCAAGGTAAGTCCTGAGATAGCCTCACATCACCCTAACAAACTCAGTTTAGAACATCAAGCTGGGGGTGAGTGGGGAGCCAAACTCACTTCACTTTTCTTAACGCAATTCCCTTACTCCTGACAATCTGTGAAGATTCCTCCCAGGTCCCGCGCCAGCTCTGTCAGGCTTAGTTACTGATGTAAAAGACAAGTTTCCTCTTGTTCTGCATCTTCTTGGGTAATTAATGAGTAAAACGTCTTTCATGCTTTGCATGTAAGTGTCAAGACTACGCTAATTCCTTCCCCAGTGCAATCTAATCTCCACAACAAACCTGAGGTGGGTTTAACCCGCCCTCCCACCCCATTTTAGAGTTTAGGGAACCGGGATGAGAGAAATGCCTGAGACTTGTAGAATGCCACACAGGGACGAAGTGTGGAGCTGGGGTTCCCACCAGGACGGCACTAACGAGCTCACTCTCACTCCTGACTCTCTCGGCAACAGGGCTCAGGTGTTTGCCCTGACGACAGGCCAGGTGCTGACCTGGGCACTTTCTGCGTGCATCCTCCAGCAGCAGCCCTGCAGGAGAGACAGCTGCCCCGTCCCTGAGTCACAGGCCAGACAAGGGACACTCAGAGCGGGTACACAACTAGCCAACTGGTGATACCGCATTCAAACCCAGGCCTGTTTGACGCCAAAGCGTATTTTCATAATCACGAGGCCCCCGATGGAAGGGCCGTGCTCTGCTGGGGCTGCTGGCCAGCGTGTCCTGCAGCGGCAGTCAGGAATCCCTGTGTTGTCGCTACATCCGTCTAGGAAGCCCCCCGGGGAACCTGTCCGATTCCCACCTGGGTTTCCCCACGGTCTAACTTCTAGCAGTCTGAGTATTGAGGACTTCTTCGTGTTCTTCCTCTTCAAGATGATTTCAATGCCACGAATGGCTGGGTGCTCCCCGCGCACAGGACAGCACGTGCTAACCATTTCTCAGGGTGTCACATCGCCTGCTTCCTGCCCCGGGCAGCTCTCTCTGCAGCTCTCTCTTCGGTGACAATGACAGTGTACCAGGCACTGTGCTAAAGGCGGTTTATATCCATGATCTCATTTAATCCCCCAACAAGCCTGCAGGGAAATGGCACCTCATTCCACCCGTGAGGAGCCGAGGCTCAGGATGGCTAAGACTGCCGGGCATGGAAGGAGTAGAGCGGGGACTCAACGCCAGGCCGACGGCCTTCACTGCCCTGACCGTGAGTTGAGCTGTCCTGCCGCTCCTCAAAAGCCAAATCCAGAGACAGATGGGCCCATCTGACGGGTGGGCAAAGGGAGGGACACGAAGGCCAGCTGCTCACTGGCACTGCTGTGACCGCAGCATGAGCAACGCAGCCCCTCCCCGCAGCGGGACTCACCCGCGCTCTCCACCTGCTCCCACCTGCTCCCACCTGCTCCCACCCAGCCCCAGGTCCGGGGAGAGGCCCGCATACTTGGCCCGATTTTCTGGAATGGCTCCGGGGGTTCCTCCTTCACCTCGTCAGTGCCCACCACACCTTGGTCGAAGGGGTCTGCGGGAGAACAAGCGGCCCTTAGCATCCCGGTAACGAGGTCTCAGGAGTCCAGCCCGGGACAGGAAGGTGGGCAGTCACTGAGGACTTACCTGCCCGATTTTCGGGGGCCCCTTCCACACTAAACACTGCGCCCAGGCGGGAGGCGGCAGCCGCAGGAGGAAAGAAGCAGACAGGAGCCTGTTAGTCCCAGCCCACCGCTGCCTCTGCCTGCCGCTCCCGCCTCTGTACCAATAAGGCTGCCTTTAGGACCCAGGGGACTGCCTTGGCGAGCTTGGAAACCCCCAGAGACCAGGGGCCGCAGAAGGGTGATGCCAACCAGATGAAGCCTGTGAGGCCATGTTCATCCTCCCCAGGCAAGGGCCCCAGGGACAGGCACTCCTCCCTGGCTGTGTCTGGATCGCCAACACCCACTTGGGGCTCGGCGAGGAAAGAGGAGGAACACAGGGGAGAAAGACAGGGAGGGGTATGGAGTCAGGGGGAGATGGGAGGAAGCATGAGCCCGCGGAACAGGAGGTGGGCCCGGCTGCCACAGCATGAGACGGGCTGAGGGTGTGGGCCCGGAGAGGGAGAACCCCAAGATCCCTTCCAGGTGTAGAACTCTAACTGGAGGGTATTTAAGATTCTAAAATATATTATCTAAGTTTATTATTCTAATTTCTAACTCTATAATCTAGGATGTTAAAATACCATCATTCATTTTTAAAAATTGGCTTAATTTCAGAAGATCATGCAAATACTTAATATGAAATCATAAAATGAATTGATAGGAAATTGCCGAACTCAATTGACTGTGACAAAATCGGCAATGTCACTTCGGTCTCAGGCCTCAGAAGAGCCCAAGGCGGGAGAAGGGGACCCTGCCTGCCCAGAATTCTCAGGAGTGCCACCCCCCCAGGAAGGGCACACCAGAGGCAGGTGGGGGCCATCGGTCAGCAGCCCTGCGGGGAGGGGGTTTCTGTAGGTGACCCCGACCCCAAGTGAGGGGCCTGACTCACCATCCACGGCGTGCAGGTCTCGGTGCTCCTGGAAGCAGCTGTAGTATTTGTACTTCTTCCCGCAGATGTCACACGTGTACCTGAAGTTGTCTGTGGGGTGGAGAGACATTCCCGGTTACCAGGCTTCTCACGTGGGCGGCCTTTTCTGCACCAGCTCATAAGCCTCAGGAACAACAGAACAGCCCAGCCTGGCCCCACTGATAACACCTGGAAGCTCGGGACACCTGGCGCTGAGCCAGTCACTGCCTGTCGCTGCCCGTCTCTCCCGACCATGCTGGCTGTGGCACGAGCCTCCGTGAAGGCCCAGTTTCTCCTCCCGAGGTGCGGCCAGGAGTGGGAGAGAACGGCCCACCCGGTATCTCTTCCAGGCCCACAGGAATGGGGCAGGGTGCCGGGGGTCCCACCTCCCTCGGTGAAGTTACACGGGAGTAACAATTACCGCGGCTACCCACTCCCGCCACACCGTGAGGTGGAGGCCGAGAGCTTCGCCTGCATTTCCGCAGGTAGTTCCGTGACAAGGGAGGGAGGCGCCCCACTTAACACACGAGGAAACAGGACAGCAGAAGGGGACCTGCGACGAGTCCTCAACCGGGAGGCCTGTGGTGGGCAGCTTTGGGGTGCTCCCAGTGAGCCCCACCTCAGGCACTCGTGTCCCAGGAGACTCTGAGTCTGGGACGGGCCTAGTGAACAGAACGCAGCAGTCTGGAAGTCATCCCACGATGAAGCCACAAGACGGCGTCTCGCACAGCTGCCTCTCATGCTGGCCAGAGCCGTGAGCGCCCACGGAGGCCCACACGGAGCCTCTGGCGGACAGCCAGCGGGCAGGTGGGGCCCTCAGCATGCCAGGCGGCTGGTACGAAGGGTTCTGGTCCTACTCAGCTGACCTTGGGGACACAGATGAGAGTAGCCTGCTCTCACCACTTCTGCCTCACCTGAGCCAGGTGAGGTGCCAGGTGCACAGGTACCAGGTAAGGTACCAGAGTCAGAGAGACTAAATAGTCTCCGAACGAGGTGCGCGCAGACATTCTGAAGGTGTGGGAACCAAGCAGGGTCCAGGCACTCTATCACACTCCCGGGGGGTTGTTGTCAGGGTGCTCTGTGCACCCTGACTGCCTGCAAGTGCGGTCATCACCTCAGATTCGGCTCCCCTACTATCTTCCCCTTAACCTGTGGGTAAGGAGGGGTTGGTTGATAAGGTGATTCCTGGGGACCTTCTTTCCCACCCAGGCTGGTGGTTCTAGGCTTCCAAGCCTAGCGAGGCTGCCATGCTCCCGCAGCCAGCAATCCAGCTCAGCAGCACCCTCCTCCATCATGTCCTACCTGACCATCAACCCCCGCTCCCATACTCTCAGTGCTGACACCCAGGGGACAGACAAAGTCAGAACCACCTGAGATGTGCTGGTTTCAGGTAGGCGCCTATTCCCAAAACCCCCTCCCACTCTGGCTCTTCTGTTGCCCTCTGCAGCTGCCTGACCCTCTCGCCTCTGGGAATAGCTTAGCCGCATCAGCCACTTTCAACGCACGTCCCAGCTTTCAGCCACTGAGACGCTCCCAAATCCCATACCACGCCTCTCTGTGGCTAGAGGCCACGCACCAGGCCCTCCAAGGCAGAGTAGGCCGGAACGTGAGCGTCATCCAGCGGAGGGGAGGCAGAATGGTGTTTTGTCTGTGAAACATTTCAGAACTCCAGGAGAGCTCAGTGTCTCCAGGAATGCCACTGCGGATGTGTCTTAGGATGCGGGCATGGGAGGGAGGCGGCCCGAGCTCAAACCAACGCTACTGCTTACAAGTGCAACTAACTTCAGACACGCTCCCTCACTCCCCACCTCAGTCTTCTCAGCTGTGAATGGGAACGAGACTTCTCCCCCCTCCCAGAGCTGAAGTAAAGATAACTGAGCACAAGGCCTAACAGACAATCAATACTTAGTAACTTTTACTGAGTATTAGCATTTTATAAAGGGATATAATAGGTAACTGTTACCTAATATTATCAAGTTACAAAGGGAAGGGATATGGTGTTCATCTGTTATTTTCTTAGCTGAGAGACAGGTAAGTGGGTACACGTCTCCACGTCTGGGGGTGAAGCTGTTCCTCCTCATCCACCAGGGATACACGGCACGAACCCACAGACAGAACCAAACTGCACATACAGCACCTTCTGCTGATTGTACATCCCTAAGATAACGTCTCATGTAGAAACTTAAGGCACCGTAAGAGACTGGCGACAACACCTAATGAAAGTAGGACAAGTGTAACAATAAACTGCAGTAACTGACGCGAACACTAACTCTCGCCATCAAACTATCTTTTTGCGTGCAGTCTTTTCAGGTCTAGTTAACTGTGGGCAGCTGAAACTACGGAAAGTGAAGCTGCAGGTAGGAGGGACCAAGGCACTACCAGGCCCACCCACGCAAGTGGCCCCACGCGAGCTGAATGGCTCCTCTCTGGACTCAGCCTCCTCATCCGGCAGGGCAGGTTCTCTCAGGGCCCTCCTGGCTCCCAGGCCGCGGCCAGGCTCCAGTAACCAGGCTGGTGGTGCGAGGACGCCGGGCTTTCCAAGCGGCACCACTGGCCTGGGCGAAGGTGGCAGTGCAGGACTGAGAATAAGACGAAGGCCACTGGTCATGGGGAGGAGCCCCGCCAGGTGGGAGAAGTAACAGAAGGGCTAAAAACATCCTGACGACAGAGTCCTCCACAACCAATGGGCTTCTTAAAACGGCAGCCAAGTGAACACGGGTCACTGAGGGACTGCCGGGGAGGCCAGAAGCCAGAATAGCTGAGGAAGGAAAGATAAACAGAAGTGCCTTAAATATGTGGCTGACCACAGGCGGAACCCAGGAGCCGGAAGAGAAGGCCAGGCCTTGCCTCCTCCTGCTGTGGGCCCTCTGCAGGTATCTGGTCAGCCTGCGTCTGAGCGTCCCCAGAAGACAGAGGAGCAGCCTCAGCCCCACTGGCCTCTCACAGGTGTAAGAGTCCAAAGAGCGAGAGGCCAGAGAAGCTCCTCAGAAGAGTGTTCTGAGGGCCCCATGAGGGCCCCATGCCACGAAGGTCCCAAAGCTCCCTCCGAGCGCTTTGTCTTCTTCTGCTTTTGCTCTCTGGTCATGATGACTTTTTTTTTTCAAAGATTTACTTATTGATGCATACAAGAACTGGGGTACAGGCCAGAGGTGTGGGGGATGAGAGGATTCACCAGCGACAGAGCGGGGAGCAGAACAGGCAGATCCACTGAAATGCACGGCTGAGGGGAGCAGCGGGCGAGGCAGGAGAGGTCTGCTGCGCCACGTGGGTCCCCTCCCTGGCCGGGGATGGAACTTGTGCTGCTGTGCCGCGGATGCTTCATACTGCGGTGCTTAACCCCTTGCACCATCAGGGAGGCCCGATTTCTTATTTTTAAAATGTCTTCGTATGGGTATGACAGACTTGCAGATGGGGTGCGGGGAACAACGGCCTGCCACCCACCATCCATTTGGGGAGGTCTTCGCTTCCACATCGTCTCTGGCTGGGCTCCTGCTCCACGTGGCCCAGCAGTTGTGACTGAGACATCTGGCCCGCAGAGTCTAAAATATCTACTCTCTGGCCCACCACCGAAGTCTGCTGCCCCCTGATGTAGGAGAGCGTACAGATCCTACGTGTTCGCTTCTCCCAGAACACCACTGTAACCACTGCCCCGGTCAAGGCAGCATCCAGAAGCCCCTTTCACAGGGCGACACTGAGTCGCTCGGCCCTGTGGATTCGTTTCCCCGGCGGTGCTCTCCCTGTGCGGCTCTTGCAGGAGGGACACTCCGGGGCGGGTTCTTTTGCCAACATTAGTTTGCAACTAGTCCGCGTGCCGGGTGCAGCTCAAGTCTCCCCTTGTGCTGCTGCTCCACAGCCCGTGTGAACGCTGCAGCTGCTTTATCCAGCTAGGGCAGAGAGGGGGCCAGTTTGCAAGGGCGGCTGCTACAACCGCTGGGCTAGAACACCCTCCTCCTCCACACCTTTTGGACTCTGCACACTTTCTGCCATGGGAGGCTTGCACCTGGGAGTGGAATTACGGATTCTGGAGCTCAGGTTTGTTAGCTGGGGAGAAGGTCCACGCCCCACCCCCAACACACCATCTGGCTAGCGGCTAATCACCCAGTGATGAGTGCCTGCGGGTGCTCAGGCTGACTTCCCAAACATCAGCGATGGACCCTGGGCCAATGCGTGGCAGTTAAGAGACAGAGGCGACGGCAAACACCGGCCCCTCTTGGAGCCGCATGGGCCTGCTTACCAGCAAAGAGCGTGAGAAGCCTCCAGTGACGAAACCTGCAGCTGAGAACCCCAGTGTCCCCCAGCTTTCTGGTCAAGAACACCTGTGGGCTGCCCCAGGATGAGACGCCAGGGAACAGTGTGGGAAGGCTGCTCTGGGGGACGGTGTTCAGAGGACCCTAGCAGCCTGAACCCCAGACCATACATCACACCACGTCCCCAGAGGGAGCTGGGGTCCGCCTAGGTGGATGGGGGCGGCCAGGAAGTGTGTTTCCTTTCCCACCCCGGCCCTCTCAGCCCCCACATTTATGAGGAGAGGAAAGTACTCACTGCCTTGGGAGGCTCCCTCCCCTGAGGTGGCTTCGGTATCTGCAAGAGGAAGGTTGAGAAGGAGATGAGCAGACCGGGCCAGGGGAGGGCCAGAGAGAGGACAGGCGCAACGAGGAGGGCGTCCTCTCCGAAGCGGCAGGAAGCAAGTCCTGGCAGCTCTCCCCGGCCGCTGCTGCCAGCTGGGCCCTGACTAGCCCTCCCCGCTGGCTCCCGGAGGGACAGGTGCCATCCTCCTGTCCCCTCACCTTCGGCGTGGGACATGGAGGCACCTTCCTCCCGGCTCCACGAGGAGCAGAGGTGGCATGCGGGACCTTCCCGCAAGGGCCGCTGGCAGCACTGCGGACGGGGCAGGCAGGGGCAGCGGTCAGAGCCGACAGCAGACCGGCCGGTTCCTCCGTGCTGTGCACCCTCCTCTGCCCTGTTCTCCTCCCGCCCACATGAAAGATGAAAAAAGCAGGAAGGAGACTGAGAAAGGAGACAGGAGAAACCTGGATCTCCAAAGGTCTCTGGGGTCACCTGGGAGGGGCCCCAGCAGAAAAAAAAGGGCAAAAAGGAAGGCGCAGTCCTTTGGCTCTGCGAGGGACCCCACTCACCTCGGTGTGCCCGCACGTGGGTCTGGAAGCAGTTGTAATACTTGTACTTCTTGCCGCAGATTCCACACTCATACGAGCCTGGAAAATAGGAAAGAGAAGGGCCCGTCAGCCAGCATCAGTGTCTCGGGTCCCGAGTGCTGCCTCCCGGCCAGCCCTTCATGAGCCTCATCTGCAGGGGCGCTGGTGGGGAGGCCCCGTGCAATGGACCGCTCGGTCCCCAGCGAGCAGAGAGGCAGCAAGGACCAGTCAGCCTGCAGTAAGTTAGAAATCGGGGAGGCCCGATCTAATTCCAAGTTCATCTCAACTCTGCAGCTACTCAGGGCAAGTGACTTCCCGTCTCTGGGCCTCAGTTTTCAAATCTGTTAACGTGGAGGAGGAAGCTTTGTACACACAGTCCATGAACAGGGAAAGGAGATGAACATAAAAGGAAATAAAAGGAGCAGGTGGCACCCGCAAGGAAATCATCACTTCAGTGCACCAGAGTCACTTCCGGCTCCTGTCCTGCTGGCCAAGATGGGACAGCGGTTAAGAGGACAGGCTCTACATCAGACCCACGTGGCTCTGTCCAGTACCACTTACCAGTAACGGAGCCTTAGCGGTTTCCTTAGACACACCAAGCCTCACTTTGCTCATCTGTAAAATGGGGCTAAAGGTGTCACTGCAGAGGGGTGTTTCTACACTCCCCCAGGAAGTGCCCAGACCTACTACACACATGCCCAAACAAGCAGAGCATGCCAAAGTCTGCTGGGCCACCGTGTTCCCCAGACAGGCGAAAACCAGCTCAGTGGTAAATGCCCGAAGAGCCCCTGCAGGGTCCCCACGCCAGAAGCAGGCCGGCGGGAACTGTCGAGAGGCCAAGCTCCCCCCCACAGTGTTAGAAAGTCTGGGGTTGGGTCCCCTGGTGACACGGGGGTCACAGTCTCGGCACCATCAAGCTATCGCCGACCACGGCAGCACGAGTTCGATCCCCGCCAGGGAGGAGACCCACATGGCGCAGCAGACCTCTCCTGCCTGGCCCGCTGCTGCCCTCAGCCGTGTGTTTCAGTCCGTCTGCCTGTTCTGTCCCCGCCCTGTCACTGGTGAGTCTTCTTAGCCCCCACACCTCTGGCCTGCACCCCAAGTCTTATATGCGTGATTTTTAAAAAAATGGCTAGGACTAAAGGGGGGGCCAAGCAATTTTCAGAAGGGTCTTCCGGGTATCCTGCGGCCCAGCGACCAGGCACAGGGAGCGCTGGTTCAGAGCAAGACAGGCCGGACGAAGTCTCAGCTTTACCACCGGAAAACGCAGACGGTGCAAGAGCCCCGACGTGAAAACCAAATGAAGTCCAGGCAGCGCTCCACCTTGGGCCCAGACGCTCAGGGGGTGTGACGCTCACCAGCCCCTCTCCCCTCCCACCCCCTGGGGGCAGAGGCCTGTTGACCGGAGTAAGTCAGGAGGCCCCCAGCTGCCTGATCTCAGGTGCGCTCCTTTACCCGAGGGACGTCTGTGCCTCAGCTTCCTCAGCCGTCAGACAGGACCCCGACCCCGACGGCTGCCACGCAGATCAGCGAGACACCGCGGGAGCCAGCCAGCTCACGGGCGGCACCGCCACTTCCTGCCGTGGGTCACGTGCGAGAACATGGTTAACCTAACGCCAGGTGGAAGCCAACAGTCCGTGACTCAGCGGTGGGGGTGGGGGGGGGTGTGCACGCGCCTGGTCTCGGGGGAAATATAAACATGTGGAGGGCGAAGATCAGGCTGTATATTTCTCTGTCGTTAGCCCCAGGATTGGCACACAGCGGGGGCTCGATAAATTCCTGCCGTCCTGCTGCTCCACTCATCTGTCACCAAGCAATAATGACCCGACTCCCTTGCTGGGCCTCCACCCGCTCTTCAGCAGCTCCTGCCAATTCCCTGCCAACCAGCCCAGGATTTACCGAGCATCTTCAACACGCCAGCCACCGAGGCCCCAACCTCCCAGAAAACGCCACGGTTGCCCTCCACCGGGGTGGAGCAGACGGCCACCCGGCAAGGGGACGTGCAGGGTGAGAGCTGCCGGGGGAGGCCCAAGACCGGTGGGCTCAGTGTGGACCCAGACGCAGACGCAGGCTCGAGGGGGGGAAGGGAGCGGGGCCACGTCTGAGAGCAGTGTGGGCCGGGGAGGCGGAGGGGGAGATGCAGCATCATCCCCAAGGCCGGGGCCCCAGCCTGGGACTTGGGGAGACCTGCCCAGCCGTGCCCACTCACGGGTGAGGTGTCTGAGCACAGCTCTGTCTCTGCCAGGAGCCCGGGCTCACCTCCCAGTGTGCTCCCTGATGCACCGTGGGCTTCCTGGACAGAAGTGTGGAGCGGCAGGCACAGCCTGCAGGCTGGGGTGGTTCCGGCCCCTCACCGCTCCCAGCTAGGACAGTTGGTCTACAAGCAGCACCAGCACATTTTGCGGGGTTTGACCCCAACCCACGGGAGCTGGGGCACACGCATTCTTGCTCATAGGTCTCACCCCGGAGGGAGGGGTGAGGAGGGAAGAGACATGATGTGGCGGCCTCAGCCCCTCACCTGGCCCCAGAACAAGCCCTGCCTGGCAGTCTCAGCACTGTTTGCTGGCAAGAGGGAAACCTGAGGTCAGGTATCTGCCTGCCCTCCACTGTCCCCAAAGAAGAGACCCAGGATTGGCGCCCTGTCTGCAGAAAGGGCTAGATGGGCTGAGATGTGGGGGGTGGGTCATGGGGGCTTGGGTGACCCCACAGCGCTGTGGTGCCAGCAAGCCTGGGCTCAAATCCTGCTCATCACGCAGCAGCCAGGGACGCTGGCCAAGTCCTGGGTCCAGCCCCGGCTCAGGCTGTCCCCCTGTGCACTGGACACACCCGAGGGGGTCGTGGGCACGAACACTGTAGGGAGACTCAGCACAGGGCCCGGCACCCGACAGCTGCCCCGGCGACCGGCACTTCCTCGCGCTCTGGAACCCAGCTTCCTGTAGGCGTTGGGGAGTGAGCGGTCCAGCCGTGCCGTGAAGAAGGCCTGGCGGCGCCCCAACCTGGAGGCACAGCGGCCAGCGCTGCTGGGAGCCGCCCGCACTGAAGGACCGCAGCTACTGTCTGAGCGAGGGCTTCCCCCGGCCGTTTCACAGACGTGCAGCCAGGGGAAGCGCTGCTGAACGACCCCCCACGTTCTAGATTTCCACACGTCCCACCCTCCAGCAGCCATCTTGCAGGGCCCCGGGCAGGCTCAGATTCGGCAACCCGTGGCAGTGACGGGGTTCTGGGGAAGGCGACCCTGCAGTGGCTTCTACGGCTGACGGTACGCGGAGCTGCGCCCCCACCCTCACGCTGGCCCCCTCAGGTCCTGCCCCTCGGCCATCACGTACCAGATGCGTATCTCAACGCTTGGTCAAAAATCCAGGTCCCTGAATAGCCGCTTCGCACAGATCCACGGTGGGGGCTGCCTTCAGGCGCTTTTCCATCTGAATTACGTAAGAAATCAGAAAGAGCCCGTAAAGTTGGGCAGTGCCTGGGAGGCTGGGATGGGGCCGGTGAGGAGGGGCTCTGAGTCCAGGGCTGCCCAGTCACCCGACTTTTCTGGGCCTTTGTCTCCCCACTTGCACGCCAAGAACAGAGCAGCCCGTCTACTTTTTCACTAGAATTTGGGCTGGCCAAGGGCGATCGGTGGGCTCTGGCAAAAAGCAGCAGCTACAGGCCCAGAAGCTTCCCCTGAAGTTGCCTATTTCTCTGTACTCGGACTCCTCACGTGGAACACGCAATCACCCATAACATGCTTATCAAGCTTCTTCCCAAATCCTTCCAGAAAGTGACCCTTCAGGGAGGATGTGTGTGCTGTGTCCCCCGCCCCCTGGAGCTGGAGCAGTGGGACACTGGGCAGCCTTCTCAGAACTCTAGGCCCAGACAGTCCCCGTGCCCGGTGCCTGACTTCCACCCGCACACGCCTCACTCCGCTGGGTTTCCCAACGGTCCCTTCTCCTTTGTCACCTCGCCCCCCGCCTACCAAGTGCTGTGACTCATCCCACTGCCGGGTCAGGCATCTCCGCACGGGCCCGGCCCCTGCCCTATTGCACAGGTCGGTTAAAGAAGCATCCAGGTATGAGCAGCACGCCCGCTTCACATGGCCATCAGGGCGTGGGGCCTGGACACCAGGGCTTCTGGACGCCAGCTGCGTTCATCCTCCTCGGCCCAGAGGACAAAGGTGACTATCAGCCTAGTGCTTGGATGAGGGCGCGCGGGCTGGCACACGAGGCCGGAGGCTGCCTGGGCCTGTCTCAATGCAGAGTTGGGGACTCTCACGCTGAGCCTCCAGGAAGGCGCTCAGGAGAGTCTGCGAACGGTCACCATGGCCTCGCGTCTGGCTTCTGTCTTCCCGAAGTCCCCATGCGGTTGGACAACTCATCTGCCACTTTGGCGATGAGTGCGGGGGTTCTAGAGACTGGGGGTCCGGGCCTGGCCACTCGGCAAGCGGACGGCAAAAAGTGGGCCCACACCTGGTCTTCAGGGCTCTGGAGCCGCTCTACTGCCTCCAGGCCAGGGGGGACGTGGGTCCTCGTCAGCCCTGGCGCACCCCTACCCGGCAGAACCCCCCACGTGTCGGGTACCACAGCACGACTCCCGGGGTCCCCGATCAAGAACACCATGAGCAGGTGCCAGGGACAGCTGGCAGAACACACCAGCACACGGGCGCCAGCCGCCCCTCCCTGCTGTCACCAGGGGCACAGGCCTGCTAAGCGGTCTAGCAGGTTCCCTAACTACCTGGCAAAAAGCCTGGCTCAGTGCAGGGGAGGCCAGCCGAGACCAGGTGGGGCTAGTTGCTGAGGCCAGGGGAGGGGCGGTGGTGGAGAGGAAGCAGAGGATGTGCCCTAAGGACAAGAACGGCAGAGGCCTCCACTCGCTCGCGCTCTCTCTCGCAATCAGCAGCTCCAGGTAAGCTCAGCCGCCTTCCAGGATCCGTAACATACAACAGTTACAGGTGAATGAGAGAAGAAATACGCAAGGCGGGGAGGTTGTGTGAGGGTGGCAGGGGGACAAAGGCCAGCGAGACGCCCCCTTACAGCAGGCACCCTGTGCTAGCTCGGAGCTCACAGCAGCTGCACGCACAGATCAAAAGCGACTCAGGCGGCCCTCTTGGTGCTAAGATGCCACAAGAGCTGGGGGACAGGAGGCCCTGGAGACGGCAGCTGTGGATAAGCAGCTTTCTGAGGCTCTCCGGGGCCTAAAGCCAGGCTGACTGTCCTGCGGGGAGGGTTTCCAATGGAGCACAAGTCTGGAGCGTGTGAGCAAAGGCGTTTTTTTTTTTTTTTTAAAGATTTATTCATTCATGCATACAAGCACTGGGGTACAGGCCAGAGGTGT
>JAGFMF010011623.1:6737678-6779300 GCA_019455555.1 Galemys pyrenaicus
GAGCAGGGAGCAGAACAGGCAGATCAACAGAAGTACACTGCTGAGGGGAGCAGCGGGCACAGCAGGAGAGGTCTGCCGCACCATGTGGGTCCCCTCCCCTCCCTGGCCGGCAGCAGGGATCAAACTCGTGCTGCAGTGGCTGCAGTTTGCTTCATAGTGTGTTGCTTAACCCACTGTGCCACCAGGGAGGCCCGCAAAGGCGGTTTTAAGAGAATCAACTTGCGAGTCATCAATTTCCAAAGTCTTCTGTCCTAAAGTCAATATGACCAGAGACTGTGGCAAGCAGAATGGACCCCTCCAGTGGCTCCTGCCATCTGCCCTCTCCCTCCTCCCTCACAAGGAACAGAAGCCCCCACCGTGGCTCTGAAGGAATAAACCATCTCCGTGCTCCAAGCGAAGATGTAAAACGTATTTAGAAAGTGGGTGGCTCCAGTGACTGGAAACACCAGCCCCTACTGCAAACACTGAGATGTCTAATGCTTTGTGCTCACGGAAACTGAAGGAGGAGCTAATGGAGTTGTCAGCGAAGAAGCCATTAAAAATAATGTCTGATGATAGACCCCCGGTGCGATTTTTGGCAATACAACTTGGAGGGAGTTCAAAAAACGGAGTGACTGCTAAAACAAAACAAAACTCCATCCATCCCTGGCTCCTTATATATGTGATCAAGCTTTCTAGGTACTTACACTTATGAAAAGTGAGAAGGGGGAATTAAATGAATGCTGAATTTTGTCTCATTCAGTAACAAGGAATATTAATTCACTGCTACGTGAGCCAATTGAAAAAGAGAAAATCCCATCCATTTTATTAAGAGGTGCATTTCACAATTTTTTACTTTTACACTTACTATTTATCTAAATTTGTTTTTGACAAGTTCTATGCTAATAATAACTCAATCTGGAAAAAAAAAGTCTTAAAACGTAGTTTTACGAGCCCAATGAATTTTTTAGAAATTTCTATTTCAATTTACGCACATCTTGTTGTGGGAGATGAGTGTGAAACAGTGATCAATAAAAGACTCTCAAGCATTAAAAAATATATTACATCAGGATAAAATCCTACAAGGGAAGTGGACCGGAAATAAAGAGTTCAAAGAGAAAAAGGAAAGATGTAAAATTTCTGACTGTTAAAGATGAGCTGTCCGTGTGTCTTAAAAATGGAAGACCACGGGTATCAAAGCACAGGGGGATAGCTTCTGGATTCATTTAAAAGAGTTCACAGTCTGGGGGCCTTCCAGGTGGCACAAGGGGTTGTGCACCACACTATGGGGCTTCCGCAGCCACTGCAGTGCAAGTTTGCTCCCCAGCCAGGGAGGGGACCCACATGGTCCAGCAGACCTCTCCTGCCTCTCCCACTGCTCCCCTCAGCAGTGTGTTTCAGTCCAACTGCCTGTTCTGCTCCCCACTCTGTCTCTGGTGAATCCTCTCACCCCAGCACCTCTGGCCTGTACCCCAGCTCTTGGATGCATAAATAAGCCTGTACCCCAGTTCTTGGATGCATAAATTTTTTTTTTAAATAAAGAGTTCACAGTTTTATTTCTAATATGCCACTTTTTTCTACAATACTCCATATATTATATCCTTTGCAATGATTTAAATTTTGGATGTGAATGAATTTATTGAAACTCTTGGGAGGTTCCCGACACTGGAGAGATAACACCCTAATACCAGTGGAAACTGTTTAGGGTGTCCTGTCCCATACAGACTACTTGGTCCCCATCACTTCACTCTGTCCCAGCAGCCCCACAGCAGACTCCGCTGTACCCGCTGACGGACGAAGTTAGCCTGGCCCAGAGAGGCAAGGGGCCTTGTCCAGCGTTCCACAGTGGGCACACCCCAGGCCTCCTGGCTTACAGCCCAGCAGCCTTTTCCCACGGGGACCCTCCAGTCAGTACCCTCTCCTCGGATACCAAATAAAGGGTGAGTGACGGCGAGAAAACACCTGGGTGCTAGCCAGAACCCCCCTTTCCGGTGGCTGCAGCAAAAAGCTCGAGTGTTGGTTCTGGCAGGCTCGGGCGCAAAGCCCGGCCAACAACCTACTGAAACAAGAAACTCACTATCGCTGGCAGCACGAAGCAGGCCCTGGCAGCTTCTCGGCCGCGTCTGTCACAGGCCAAAACCCACGTGGCCGTGGCTAAAAGGCTGTCCCCTCTTCTGCCGCTCCTTCCAGAGCCGTGGCCCACGCCGCCGCTGGCAGAACGCCTCCTCCCCAGCGGCCCTCGTGTGTGGAAACCCTTCACCCCTCGGTGCTCAAAGCGCGCCGTCTCGGAACGTCCTTGCGGGGTCCGGTGTCCCTTGTGAGCCCCGACCCTCCCTCCTGCACCAGAGACGGTGACCGTCTCTGCTCACCCATCTGCAGGACGGAAACTGCCTCCCTCACAGGCCCACATCCAGGTTCCAAGAGTTCCATGACCTCCAAGTTCCTCCTCTTACTGAGCCGAAACACCTCCTGGCGACTTCTCCATACCGACTGGGGTGATCTGGAAGTGTCCACTGCAGCCCCACCAAAATGCTCCATCATCTCAGAGTCTATCATCTCCTCAGCCCACATCTACCCCCAGTCTCTCCAGAAAAACAGCCCTGAGCCTTCCCCAAGGCTCACCCCCACGCTTAGGTAACTAACAGTAAACTCCCTGCAAAGAGCCCGGTAGCCTCACATCCCTCATCCGAGAGCAGCCCAGCTGGGCCGCTCGCTCTCCCGTCGCTGCTGTGCCGCCACTGGGCCGCCGGGCCTCCGGGGGCCAGTGGCCCTGGCTCTCTCTCCCTGGGCTTCCTCACAGGTGGCCTGGATGCAAAGTCCCGGGCTCCCACTGCTTGGCGGGACAGCTGACCACAGGACAGGACCTGGGTGTCCTCATCGCCCAGAACCAGGAGCTGCTCCCCGGGCTGGACGTCCCAGCAGCTGACAACGCAGCTTCGCCGCCCAGGACAAGGCTGGCGGGCTGTTCGTTCTGGCCTGCTGGCGGCCACCTCCTGGTGCGCCGTGCTGAGGAGTCAGGCACCCGCAGGTGAGTGCGCGGGGATCTGCCCGCAACTCCTCCAGGGGAGGAGCCATGCCAGCGCCCCGTGGGAGCGCTGCTCAGAGGTGCTGCCGGAGTCGGCGCGGTGGTGCCACTTCCCAGGGCTGCCACGAAGAACGCGGCGTGCGGCTGCCAGGGGGAGCAGCCACCCGCCAGCTCCCGCCAGCTCCCTCCGTCACTTCTGGTCGTATCCAGCGCAGCTGTGCTAAGTATTATCTCTGCTCCTCTAACTAGAGGAAGTCCCCAGGGTCTCGCCCCAACTCAGAGTATTTCAAAGGCAGCAATGTTCTTCCGAAGAGAGCCCCTTCATGGCACGAGAATTCCTGGGTAGCAGGGCAATCACGGTCTCCCCTGCGAGCTTGGCAGCCTGGGTCCGGGCGCGGATGCCCCTCCCGGCTCTCCCCGAGATGCTGCCAAATGCCGCGCACGGGCCTGTGGCCCAGGCTCCGCTGTGGGAAGTGCCTGGAGAGCTTCGTTGCTGGGAACACTGAGGACTTGCGTGAGGATGGGGGCGGGGGCAGGGCCAGACGAGGGGTGGAGCGCAGAGAAAAGGCAATGGCGCAGCAGGAGCGGCAGGCAGGAGCGCTACTCAGCCCCGGGCAACGGGCCCAAGTCCCGGGAGGCCCTGCTGGCCCCCACACAGACACTCACTCCTCGGCGGCCGGCCCAAGGCAGAGCAGCACACCATGGGACGAGCTCACTTAAAGGACGGCTCTCACTGGCATTCTGGCACTCACAGGTCCCTGAGAGAGTGTCCCTTCCTTTTTGGGTGTGGGGTTATGGGGTGCTGTGGAGTAGGGTCTCCACGAAGCAGAAGGGAAAGTGACTGACGTGCTGTGTGACGCTGGCAACGCTCTTCCTGACCGTAGGTCTTGGTTTTCCCCTCTATAAAATGAGGGGGTGAGGGGCGTCAGCTGTATGTGCGGCCACACAGCCACGCCCACAGCCATAGCAGCCGTGAGCAACCATGCGCCTCTAGAATCTTCAACACGGAACCCCCACCAGCCAGCAGAAAATACTTGGCTTGGCCCACCAGGTAAAAATCAACCTGCGTCATGGGGTTAGAGGACTTCAAAAACTTTGCTTCTGACACTTATTTAAACGCTTTCTTTCCTGGCGCTGAGAGGAAGCTAGGGGGCTCTGTCTGGCCTCTGGCGCCCTCAAGGAGCAAGGTCAGCCCTGAGGGAGGAGAGGAGCAGCTCCAGCCAGCGGGCCTTGAGGCTTTGCCCTGGCTTCACGGAGCCGCTTCGTGGCTCCACACTCGTCCACGAGCTCTGCCCGAAGCCGGCCAGGCACGCCGCATGGGATCCACGTGCTCACTTCCAGGAGGCCGCCGGTGGTGCTCCCAGAACCTGTCCTGTTTGCAGATGTGATACCTGCGGCCCCGTTAGCACGCAAGTCTTTCGCCAACTTTCTTCCCCATCCCATTTTTTCTTTAATCACTCAGATTCGTTTCTTACTTAGTCTTTGGAAAAAAAGCACAAACCCCTACTGCCACTTCCTCTTGAAGAGACACTTAGTTCCACGAACACGGGTACTACCACGGCCACGGCCAGCTAACACTTCACCAAACGCAATGCTGAGTGCTTCGCGGGCGTTAGCTCACGGAGGCCTCACTAACCCTGGATTTGCAATTGTGCGAAATCAGGCACAGAGAAGTCAAGTAGCTTGCCCAAGGTACAACAGCTGCTACGTCACCGGGCCTGGGTGCACTCAAGCCCAGGAGCCCCGCTCCTCTGCCTCATTCCTTTTCACGCCCCTTCCCACCCCCACCCCCATGCTGCCGCCAGCAGCCAGCACAGGGAGCACGCCTCCTCTAGCAGAAGAGGGCGCCAGGGAGGTGGCAATGGACTTGGCCTTGAAGGACGGGCTGGATTTAGGCAGTGAGGCCAAGGGCCCTGCTGCTGAGCAGCCGCTGAGCTGGAAAGCAGCTGAGCTGGAAAGCAGCACTGTGGCTGGCTGAGGCCCCCAGGGCCTGGGCCTCTCACTGTGCAGGCACCTGGCCCAGGATGGACTCCCCAGTGCTCCTGCCTTCCCGGCCAAGTCCAGGCTGCTGGCTCCATCCCCAAACTCAGATTCAACTACCCTTCAGTGGGCATCTCCTGGTGAAAGGCATAGTTAGCGAGTGGGCCCACTGAGCCTGAGAACACAGCCCCTGGAGGTGCAGGGCCACGGCTTCTCCTCAGGCACACAGCCCCCCACTAAGGCTAAGAGTCTTGGGTCTCAGGGGGCGAATACTGAGGGGGGTCACGCTCAGGCTGGCACGCGGCTGGCACATGGAAGGGTGGCACTTGCAGGGCGGGCGGGCAGCACAGCCAGTCCTGGTCCGTGCCAGGCAAGGAGGTCAACACTTCCCACTTCCAGGCTGCAGCAGGGACCTGGAACACAACGGGGCCCCCTCGGTGCGCTCCCCTCTGCCACCTGGTTGGCAACGTTCCATATAACGGAGGCTCTAGCCTGGGTCCAGAGCAGAGCCCCCAACTGATCCACAATGGGAGCATGACTAAAAATAAGAAAACCTTTGTGGTTTGCAGCTACCAAGGTCTCTTGTCACGTTACAAGTGCTTGTTACTGTGAAAAAACTTAGCCCCATCCTGACAAGCCCGTGTCAAACCTGCTTCCTAGAAACCAGTATGTCCCTAGATCTTGTGCCTGGGGGCGGGGAGCAGAGACACTGACCTGACAGGTCCTGGAACTCCAGTCTCCAGGAGCTCCCAAGTTCCTGGCAGACACACACACAGGCAGGGCCACTCTAATTCAGAGTAGTCAGGGGAGTGCCTAAGTGAGGGGCAAGGCAGAAATCGGCCACTTGTGATCAGAAGCAATCAAGGAGGGCGTCCAGGGGGAGGCAGCAACGGACTTGGCCTTGAAGAACGGGCTAGATGTGCAAGGCAGGTGGAGATGGGGAAAGACCTTCCGGGGACAGGGAACAACATGAGCAAAAGGGCAGGAAATGTTTCAGCAGAGCAGACTGCTGGAATGAAAGGTTCAGGAGATCAGATCAGCAAAATAAAAGCTCAGGTTATGGAGGACCTTGATGTTCTGGCTTTGACCTGCAGCACAGGAAATCCCAAGTATGTCGCAGGGAACAACACGGTCAGTGCTCTGTTTCGCCTAGCCTCTGGCAGCCAGAGCGGAAAGTAGTGCGGGCAGCGAGAAGCACTGCAGGCCATCAGGGGATGCTGCAATGAATGACCCAGGTGGGCTGGTGAGGCCACATCCAGCACAGAAACGGCCGGGAAAAGGAGCAGGAGGCTGGCTCTGAATTGGAGGGAAACGGCAGTAAGACTCGAGTGTACATCTGGGGAGACAGACCCAGGGGGCTCTGCCCAGGAGACCGCTAAATGCCACGCACAGGAAGTGCACCGAGAGGTCCAGAGGAGGGAGGCGAGAGCTGGACGAGGAAGGACGGGGGTGGCGGTGCTTCGAAGAACACCGAGCACAGGAAGAGGAGGAGGAGGAGGAGGGTGAGGATGAAAACGAGGATGACGCTGGGCAAGGTGCCGATGCCAGGCTGAGGGACGTGGGCTTTACTTTACCGATCAGGGGCTGCAAACTTATGGCCCATGAAATGACAGCTGACCCGCAGATGTTTTGTTTGGCAGATTCCAAAAGCTGAATTCACTGCCAACGTGTGAAGCCAAAGAACTCACATCACAATCCTCATTCCTGGCGTGCGGTTTGTCCGGAGGTGGGGAGATGCTGAGCCGTCTCCCCACTCGTTCACGTTAGTGGCGGCGGCGCAGCGGCCCCCGCCGTACATGCCGTGTGGGCTCTCCAGCTGGACGCGGGCCCCACCACCTGTCTGTTTGGCTCGTCCCTACTCATGCTAAGTAAACGGATCTGCTGGGCCTTGTAGACGCTGAGTCTGTGGACCTGGCAGAAGCATGGGCGGCTCCTGAGGGGCCCCGTGGCTCAGCTCCAAGTGAGGGGGGAGGTGAGTCCTAAGGCGCTCCTCTCTCCAGCACTCCAGAGAGCCGGCCAGACCAGGACAGGCAGGGGGAGGAGGCAACCGCCCCGCTGCCGTCCAGACCGGGGGCCCCCAGTCAGGCCATACGGGCCGCCCCAGACCCATCTGGGAAGAGCGCCCCACAGCTTGAGGGACCCCGCTGGGGCACCTGACTTAAACCAAGTCCTTTCAGACAGCGGGAGGATTCGTCACGTCAAGTGTAGAGAAGAGAGACCAGGCCAGCACTGTCCACCTCCCCGGGGGCAGAGGGGAGCCCCGGAAGGCCCGCTCGGCCAGGGAGGGGCAGGCGCCCAGGTCTCTTTCCCCGGGCCTGCAGCCCGCCGTCTGCCCGCCGGGGTCCCGGCCGCACAGGCGGTACTCACCGAGGGTCTGCTGGTTGCGTACGCCGCCGATCACCACGCAGATCTCGGCCGGCACGTCTGCAGCCCCGTC
This sequence comes from Galemys pyrenaicus, assembly GCA_019455555.1. Lineage (NCBI taxonomy): Eukaryota > Metazoa > Chordata > Mammalia > Eulipotyphla > Talpidae > Galemys > Galemys pyrenaicus. The sequence continues at coordinate 6,745,100 of JAGFMF010011623.1, forward strand.
CTTGCCGACGGCCTTCTTCTCCTCTTTAGCCTCGCCCTGCCAGATCACCTCCTGGATGTAGTCGTCCGGCAGCTCCGTCTTCACCTTCACCTCAGTCATGGTTCCCTGCTCCGCGCTCAGCGCGCCCTCGGCCGACACGGGCTCCGGCCCCTCCACCTTGGTGCTCTTCTGGCTGCGCTTCAAGCGCTCCCTGGGAAAGATGAGACCTGGCTGAGAGGGGAACCCCACGCCCGCCCCAGGCCCAGCCGAGAGCCCTTGCCAGCCTAGGAGGCGGCGAAGGATTTAGCTTCAGATCCACTTCTCCCGTGAACGCTGCCTCAATTCCACGGCACCCTGATCCCACCCTGGGGTTCCAAGGATCAGTTTAAAAGCCACTGAGCGAGGGCCTCCCCGGTGGCACAAGGCGTTGAGCGCCGCACTGTGGGGCTTCCGCGGCCACTGCAGCGCGAGTTCGATCCCCGGCCAGGGCGGGGGCCCACATGGCACAGCAGACCTCTCCTGCCTCGCCCGCTGCTCCCCTCAGCAGTGTATGTCAGTCCATCTGCCTGTTCTGCTCCTCACTGTTTCTGGTGAATCGTCTCACCCCCTGCACCTCTGGCCTGTACCCCAGCTCTTGTATGCATAAAAATATAAAAATCTTAAAAAAAAAACAAAACACTGAGCTAGTATGCCTCCAACTCCACCCTTTCACAGATGAGGAAACTGGGGTCTAGAGGTCCCCAAGAAGCCTTGTAAATGGAGTTACCAGAGACCTACAAGGGCATTTCTTCTCAGGCTTCAGTGTGCACGTAAATCGGCTGAGACCCGTCACAAAATGCAGACTGCAGGGGAGCAGGTCCGGGTTTGGCCTGCGATTCTACACATGCAGCGAGCAGCCACTTGCAGCCCGGTTCCGGTCCTCGAGCTGCGCTTTGAACAGCCAGGGCTTAAGTGGTTGGAAGTGTGCAAAGTGTCTGATGCTGTTCCCTTCGCGCCTTGGCAGAAGCGCCAGAGACGGCATCCAAGCGCTTCGCCGCCCTGTTCTGCAGGCGGGAGCTACATGCCAGCAAGGCGCACTTCACTGGCTGAGATGTCACGGCGCCAGCACTTGGCCCCCAACAGTCTGGCATCGAGGTGGCTCTTCCAATGTCAGAAAACATCCTCAAGGTAATGAGCTCAATATTGAGATGGGCCAGGCATATGCTGCTGAGCCTCCTTAACTAAGAGGGGGACACTGGGCCCTAGAATAGGGCTGTGCGTGGCCCACAGCCGCTCACAAACTGGGGGGCTGCCCCGGGCACGCCGCCAGGGCCCTGCCAGCCACCCCCACAACATTTTGCTTTCGATGTGACTCCATGCTACTCTAAGGCCCCCCGTGCCTCTGGCAGGGGGTCATCACCCTGACTCTTGCTTCTGAAGTGGGGCTGTCAAGGCAGGCTCAACCCCCGGAAGCCCCGGTCCCGTTCCAGGTTCAGGGTGGTTGCCCTGGCGTCCCTCACTTCGCCGCCCAGAGACCGTCTGGCCTGTGACTTTCAAGGGCTGCAGGCAGATCCCGCGGAGCCCTCTGGGTCGGGGCGCAGTGGGCGTGTCGGGCTGGGAGGAGGGAGGTACCGGTTCCAACCCAGCTCTGCAGTGCCTTTGCTGTGCGCCTCTGGGGAAGACGCTTTTCCTCTCTGGTCTTCGACAGCCACTTCTATGACAAGGACGTGGCTTTTACTACATTGGTGGTCCCTCCCCGCTCTCAGTTTTCTCCGGGGCTGGAGAACTGAGTAAAGAGAGAAGAAACACTATAGCTAAGGAGGGGGCAGAGGCCAAGGGGAGATGCGATGGGCTGAATGGATTGAACTACATCTCCCCTCCCCCCAAATCATCTGCTGAAGGCCTCCTCTCCAGCGGGACTGTATCTGGAGACCGGGCTTCTCAGAGGGATCCGAATTAAGTGAGCTCCTCAGAGTGGGGCCCTACGATGACAGGACTGGCCTTGCAGAAACGACGGCCACCTCCTTGCCCTGTCACCTGAGACAGCTGCCTGGCTCTGAGCCCCAATTTCCCAACCGCAGAATGGACCAAGCAGGGCTGCATGCAGGTGTCAATGAACTCTCTAGTGACACCCGTCTGCCCCGTGGCCGGCCTGTGCCGCTCACGAGACACGTTCGCCAACACCACGATTACTAAGGAGACGCTGCTGGAGGGTCGTCAGCACCCAGCGGCGCCTCTTCCTCGTGCGTCTGCCCCGGCACGACCACGTCTGGTCTCCTCGTCTGAGCGCCTGCCCTTCTCCGCAGCGGGAAGCATAAAACAGGATGACTCAACCGCTCTGCATTCAATTCTTTTGTTTCGTTAAGAAGCACTGAGCCTCGGAGCCAGGGACTGTCCTGATGCTCTCTTCATCCTCAGTAGCCACCCTATGAGCAAAGTCCTGGTGGTATCTCCATTTCACAGATGAGGAGACTGAGGCACAACATGGCAAAAGAACTTCCAAGTCACGTGGGTTTGGCAAGAAGTGGAACCAAGCTTTGCCGCAGGCGTCCTGGCTCTCAGCCCAGCGCACCCTGACCAGGAGAGGACTTCCAGAGGAGGCCTGCCCTTCGGCACCTGCAGCAGCTCCTTCATTACCCACCCGCGACCTTCAGCGTCCAGAACAGCTCAGAGCCGCGGTGTTGGTGGCGTGAGAGGGAAGATGGGAGGCTCCCGCTCTTCTGGCTGCTGCCGCCTCCGTGGTGGGAGGTGGGAGGAATCCTGAGTTAGCCCTCCCGCTAGGGTCTGGGGCCCCAAGAGGATATCGTGCCAGCCCAGGCCTGGCAGAGAAGGCTCTAGATGGGCGAGGCCCCAAGAACACAAGGAGGACCAGCAGGACGAGACAAGAGAACAGCTGGACGCTGCAGAGGGGGGACCCACCTGCCAGGCGGCATGGGATGCTCCTGGGTGTGGGGTGGGGGAGGCTCCCTGGCACGGGTGCCCTGGAGTAGAGGCTGGCTGGCGGCCTGGGCAGAACGGGATGTACTGAAGTGAGATGGAAAGAGCACCAGGTTCTGCAGGCGGATCTTTCCAGGGCAAGTCACAGAACCACCACGCAAGCTGTGGCTTCCTGCGCAGTGGCCTCAGTCTTCACACCCTGTCTGACCCCCGTCTAGCTCCTAGTTCACTGCCATGTTCTATTTCCTTTGCATCCCTAGCTGCCATCTGAAAATATCTCATCTTATTTACTGGCTCTTAAGAACAGATGGCGCCCCTGGCAGTCTCGGGCACAGCTGCATCCCCAGTCCCCAGCAGGAACATAGCAGATGCTCAAGAAGTAGTGTTTGCTGAATGACTGAATGATTACCTGCCTCCTGCTAAGTGAGTACTGGGACTCCAGCCTGCTGTGCATCCTCAAGGTGAGTTTGTAGACCAGATGTTCGCCCATGTGCCGCAAGCCTGGGCACGAATGTATCACATCACGTGAGCGATTCCCAAAGGCACAGCACAGTGAGGACCAAGAGCTGCCTCTCCCGATTCCTCACCTTTTCTCCTTTCCAAGGAACCAGGACCTCAGGTCACTGAAAATGCCCGAACCACTGAGGTGGGGAGAAATGGCTTCGTCCCACAGGAGGCAGACGCTGCTTCCTCTTTTACCCCCACCACCCCCAAATCAGAGGCTGTGCTTGCAAATACAGCTGCAGGGCGTGAGCAGCCCGACTCCCACCAGCCCACGGAACATGGGGGCCCCGTGAGTCACCCTCACACCCACAAGCACGACGGCACCAACTATTCACTCGTCTCCACGCGACCCCCCCCAAGCCCCACAGAGCCGAGGACGCGGCGACTTCTCTCCCCCGGCTTCTCGCTTCAGATTTACAAGCCCCAGTGTTGCTTTTCTCGGATGCTTTGCATTTAATTAGGTGTCCTGATAACAATGGAATCGCAGAAGTACTTATATCACTTTGAATTAGGAGTGCAGCTCCTTCTAACTCCTTTAAAAATTTTTTTTCATATATCATTTTTTAAAATAGAGCTCATTATTTTAATTATATCCATTTAAATGTACAGTGGAGCCCTTGGATAGTCTCAGCACGAATCATTAGGTATATTAGTGAAAAAGCACTCGGAATCTATCTACATGCTGACACTCCATAATCTATTCTATTTGTGTCGCTGTAAAATAGATTTATATATAGATAACTACAAAATAGTTGCTCAAGATATGCTATGAATTTTATATTTAACCCGAGTCACACTTCAACATAAAATCCAGAGTCGGGCATTAAGAGGGTACCGCTCTGTAAGTACAGACCATCCGTGGTCACTGGTTACTGCTCACAGGGGCACGCGCGAGAGGCCAGGCAAGTGGGTTCGCGCCCAAGGACCCCCCCAAGAGCTCTGGTCTTTCAGCAGGACAACGGTTCTCAGGGTGTCCCTGGAAGGCCAAGGGTCCCACAGCAATGATGAGGCACCGATGAGGTCTGAACGAGGAGGTTCATGTTGAGTAAAGGTCCCTACTCTGTGTCTTGGATATATACATCTTTGTTTTTTACTGTGTGTGCGTGTGTGTGTGTGAGTCTGTGTATACAGGCTGTTCCTGTAGTGGAATAAATGATAACCCTCTCTCCAAAGGAGTGTGTGTGTGTGTGTGTGTATATACACCCACTTCCTAACCCCTAAAACTTATGAAGAATGTAGCCTTATTTGGAAAAAGACTGTAGATGTAATTTAAGGATATTGATCAAAGATCATACTGGATTATCTAGGTGGGCCCTAGAAATGCCAAGTGCCCTTTCTAAGTGACATGAGGCCAATTTCAGACACAAGGGGGGCTGATGGAAAGAGGAGGCAACCATAGAGGCAGAGAGTGGCGGGTGAGGTCTCAGGTTACACACCGAGGAAGACACCAGAAGCTAGAGACAGAAGACAGACTTGCTCCAGAGCCTCCAGAAGGGGTGCCCTCTGTTGACACTTTGATGTTTCCAAAACTCTGGACTCAGACAACCTCTATTGTTTTGCGCTACCCCATGTGTGGCCATTTGTTACAGCAGCCACACAAAACTAATACCCTCTCTGTAAGACTACACTGGAAGGGAGGGCTCCAGCATGGCGAAGTTTGCAACTACCACTTGCCACCACCCTCAGTTTTCCTGGCTTCGTGCTTCCTCACCCCGCCACTGTCTCTGGCCATGCAGTGTGCATGCAGCGCCCGCCTGGGGAGGTTTCAGAAACGAACTTCTTCCTCGGGATGTCTCCACAGGCTTTTACGGTCCTTGTGCCATCCCACCACATCTGGCACTCACAAGCACGCAGTGACCAGCTGGGAAACCAAAGCGCAGAGCAGGGGCCTGTCTCGTCCACAGCCATGTCCCATTGGTGCACAGAGGGAGTCAATCAACGGGATGGATAAGGGTCCACAACTCCAGAGATGAGCTTGGTCTGAAAACAATTCCTCTGGGTTATCCTGGAGCTGTTCCCACTAAACCCTGCAGCATAAGGCGACACAACCAAATAACGAACCAGCAGACTTGAGGCCTGAAGACAAAAACCACTTCTGACCCTGCTGGAGGGAGAGTCAACAGGGTCTGGTGTCAGACTCCCCTGTTTCTGGTCACGATTTCTCTGTATTTCCACCCAAAATGCCAACCTGTAAAGCCCTACCAAGGGGCAGTGCTCGGTCTCCATGAGAAGGCCTCAGCCCCGTCGCTGTGTGCCTTGGTTTCCCAGGTGCACCAGGGAGCTGGAACCTGACATCCAAGGTCCTGGGAGCAGCCAGCTCCCACCTACCGAGCTGGATCTCCCTGCACAGATGGGGGAACAGGGCACCCACCCGGAGAACCTCTGCAGCCCCCCAAAAGCTACTGTGTTTTTCCCCTGGTACTTCAGCTCCCTAAAACACCGTTATGAGCAAGAGGACAAATTTCTGACCTCAGATAAATTTCCAACTTGGTTAATTCCCTGAAGACTAAAGCTTCCTTGCAAGATTCCACTCTGCAGGAATGAAGGCTAACTGGTCCAAGTGGGTCTCTCACACTGCCCATAACGCGTAGGATTTAAATGAATTAGTGCCCACCCAGCTGTGACTTCAGGGACCTGCTTATCTGCTGCCCAGGCAGCAGATCACACCCTGATCACGCCCGACCCCGTCTGCTCACTTTGAACCAACGAGTCCTTGTCCACTCAAGCTGTCAGCAGAGCTCCTCTGCCCACGAGGTCGCTGCCTCCACCCCACCAGGGCTGCGGCTGCTCTTCCAGAGGCCTCCCATGACCCGGACGCAGCCAGATCCGTCAGGCCCTTCTGGGCCCTCCTGGGATACACGTTCTCGGACACGGCCTTTGCCTGGCTGCCCTCTGTCCCCCATCCCGCTCTCCCCTCCCTTGGCTCTGTGCTCCTACCTTCCGGCCACTCCTCCTCCTTTTGCAGTTCCCTCTTTACCAGCTCAACGTTACGTACTGACCTGCCCCGGGGATCAGTTCTAGAACCTCCTCTATTCTGAACGACGCTCACTCCGTTGTGATCTCATCCAGACTCATGCTTGTACATACTAACTGCACGATGATGAATCCCAATTTAAATCTCTCGCTTGGCCCTCCCCTGCCCCAGACCTGCATAAGCTGTTGGCCACCTCCACCTGCAGCCTGACAGGTAAGCACACAGATGGGGTTCAACCAGGCTGCCGCTCCGCCACACCGGCTCCCCGCAGTGAGCAGAACCGTTCCAATTTCCACCCGAGCGTTCTCCCCCCAAGTCTACGGTCAAACAGAACATCAAAGCCAACAACAGATTCTTCCACTTGTTAGTATCAACTCCATCCTTCCAGAAGATCAGGCTCGGGCTCTGCAATTATGCTGAGTCTTCCTTTTCTCTCATTCCCTACAAAGACTCGATCAGCAAATCCTGTCCATTAAAATACGCCGGGAACACGGCCACTCGCCGCCACCCCAAGGCCACCACCCAAGTCCAAGCTGCCTTCCCTGCCTCGGTTGTTGGAGTAGCCTCAAGTCCACCTTCCTGCCCTCCCGCAAGGCCTGAGACCGAAGTTCAGCACAGCGGCTGGGACAGTCCGACTGAAGTAAGCTGTCATGTCAGTCCTCCGCTGAAAACTCACTCCCCTCGCCCAGCGCGAGCTCCAGCGGCCTCCCCTCGCCCACTGTGCCGCGCCCCTCGCGCCTGCTGCCCTCACCTGCCCACACCCGCGCTGGCCGCCCCAGTCGCTTGCTGTCCCCACGCGCACCTGCAGCTGCCCGCCGCGTCTCTGCACCTGCTCTCCCCCCTGCCACTCCCCAGGCGCCCAGGCGACTTCCCCACCCTCCACCCAGAGCAAGTGGGGAGGCCCTGGGCGGCCCAGCTCAGTGCGCCCACCTCGGCCCCGCTGGCCTTCCACACCCCCCTCCTGTTACCCGCAGGCACGCACCATCCCTGCGACGCTCACACTTGCATTGTCTGCCCCGGCAGGTGAACCGCCAGGGGTCGGGCCTCTCCCTCGGCACACAGGGCACCGAGCGCAGCACCCGGGGACCACCAGTCACAGGACACCGGGAGCAGCCCGGGGGTCCAGGCAGCACAGCTTTTGAGCACTCAGATCCAGCGACCCCCGTTCTGCCACCAACCCCTCATCCACCCAAAGAGCTTCGATGGCTTAACCAGCAGCCAACCTTCAGCACCGGAGGCAGCGGTGCCCCTCGGTCTGAGGGCTGGAGACGGCGCGCAGGAGCCAACTCTGAGGAAGTGAAGGCTATTCCTGGAACGTCGAGGCCTCGCCTTTACCCTTCCCGATGAAAATGTTCTCAGACGTAACCCACTCTCTGACTTCTGAAATGCCTGCTAACGTGCTGACATTAACTTTTCTTCTTAACCAGGTGTATGGAGATCCTGCAAGATGCTTAAGATGCCGCACACGACGTGTGGGCGCCAGCTGCACGACACGATGCCCTGACACGTGTGGACTGCAGCTCAGGGTGCCCGTGCCTCGTCAGTGAGCTGACCGAGGAGGCACTCAGGGCCCGGGGTGGGTGCTGCGATGTCAGGGTAGCTGCCCCCGACGTCCCGCAGCCGGCAGGGGTCTCGGGACCACACCTCTGCACTTCGGAGCGTCCCTCCTCCAGATGTGCCCTCTGAGGCCACGTGCGCCCGGGACTTCCAGGGACAAGGGCTAGCCCCATCTGTTCTGGCAACCCTGTGCCTGGCCCCCTGCAGACGTCAGCTAACAACTGCTGAGAGACACGAACAGAAAGCACCGTGACGCGCCAGCGTGCAGGTGGAGGAGAGGCTGGCGGTGACGAGGGGACGAGTGAGTGACAAGAATAACATGAACGGGGGCCGGGCGGGCGCAGCTGCGGCACCGGGCCTGACGCGTGCACACGGCACGTCACAAGGTGCTCTTCCACCGCCTCGCTCCGCACAGAGCCTTCCACGGTAGGTAGTTTTGATTTAATGATAAGAAAACCGAATCAGAGACCAGCACACGACCTCAGGATCACACGCCGTCGTGACAGGCGGGGTGCAGCTGGGTCTGCCGGCTCACGCCCGGACTTCTGACAGCCCGGGGTTTGTTTCCTCTACTCATGAGAAGAGAAGGTAATAAAGACACTTGTTGAGTGAGTGAACAAATAAATGACTAAAGGGCCAGAGGCACAAGAGATGGGGGTTATTCCCTTGTCTCCGCTGCATCCTTAGTACCTTGACAACGCGGCACACGACAGACGCTTAATTAAAACAGCAACACAGAGACGCGGTAAGATAAAGGGCTGCCTTCAGAGACGCCCAGCTTCCCGGCCCTGTGCTCCCCACGTGCTTCCACCTCTGCCACAGAGAAAAGTGCCGGCTCCGTGCTGGCTGCTGACCTCCAGCTCTCCTTGGCGTGCTCGAGAATGGCCACTGCGTTGGGACGTGTCCTTTGAACATAAAGAGACGCCCGTTTGTAGTGACAAGGTAGAAATCATAATGGAGAAAAGGTCACGGCTTCCACGAGCCAAAGAAAGAACCTGCAGCGAAACCCCATAAACCCCAGTAATGAGGCCCGTATCTGTATTTACCATTCCCCCCCACGTTTTAAATCGTCAAGCTGTCACCCATGCCTGAACAACCTCAGAATTATCTCCATTTCCACTTCTGTCATTTAGCACTGATCTATTTTAATAAATAGTCACGCAGAAAAGATTAGATTAATAGATTACAACTATTAACCTATTAAACAACTCTTAACAGTCTAGAAATCCAAAATAACCTACAATGCATAAATATATCATTAGTTTGAGATAATTCTTAGGCGCTTCGTCTTCTTCAGGGTATGGTGTCAGCCAGCCACAACACTGGGTAACGCCGCAGTTCGGAAGACAGCATGAAGCGTTAAAGAGGAAGACTTAATTCCCGGCTTAATTCAGACCTCAAATAGAGAGAAGCAGCAGTCTAGAACAACGCTGTCGGGTCACAGAGTCCAACCTTTGGGGGGGCGGGGGTTCCTCCCAGGGAAGGGCGGCACAAGGAAGGCCGGCCCAGGTCGTGAGAGAACTCCCCACGGTGTCACCTCCAGGTCCCTCCGGGAGCCCCAGGCGCCCCCAGGGCTAGGAGCGCTGTGAGGGCACGCACCGTGCTCTGCAGCCCCCTTCCGCATCTCCCACACGCTGCTGACTGGGAATTCCAGCCCAGGTAGACCCCCCTCCGCAGGCCAGCAGGGCACTCCAGGCCTCAGAGGGGCCCATGCCCCAGTCCCAGAGGTCCCCCAGGACACCATGGGGACCACGCAGACCCCAGAGGGCTGGTGACACTCCGCGAAGATGAGGCCACGGCTGCACATCCTCTTGCCGGGTGTTCGGGGAATAAACTCGCTCCTTCCGCCACCACCGTTATGTCCCGTGGAGGGTCAGACTTCACGGTCATCCCTTTCTCTCACGTGGATGCTCCACGCCTTTGGCGACTTGCTCCTCAAAAAGAGAGGTAAAGAAGCCCCCCCAAAGAGCTGCTCACCCCCAACATCTGGCCCACACTGACCGCAAGTGCCTGGAGCTGCCCAGGAACGTACCTCTGGCCTCCTCCCCTCCGCTGCCCAGGGGCCAGCCTGGACCAGCTGATGACAGACTGAGGCTGTGACGCTCAGCCAGCTGTGCCCACGATGCTGACGTCGAGGCCCCGACCCGGCCCCTCATCACCCAGGGCCATCTGCCCTCAGACACCCCAAAGAGATCCCTGCGGACACAGCCCCAACTCCCCAAGGCTGCTGGGATAACTAGACGCGTGGCCAGTTACCACCCCCTTCCTTCCTTCAGGTACAGCTGCGGTGTTTGCACCGACTGCTAAGGGTTTCGGAGAAAACCAAGCACAGCGAAGACTATGGTGCCGGTGCAGCGGCACACACACGTGTCAGCGCTTTCGCCGTCCTACTGTTTCACCAGACAGTGTGAAATCTGGTCAAACTATGAAAAAGACGAGCTCTTAGGCCAGCAGGGATGGACACCCTTAGGTGAACGTAGATAAGGGGCTTTGACTCCCACGAAGACAGAAGGCCGCCCTCCGCGGCAGGGCTGGAGAGGCGGGGGGAGGACACACACTGCGGCCAGCTCATCTGCGCAGGGGAAGGAGAGGCGTGATGGAGGGGGGAGGCTTGGGGCGTGTCTGGAACCTGGAGGAGGCAGAAGGCGAGGTGAGGACTGCTCTTCCACTGGCAAAGCCAGACAGACGAGGGGGCAGTAGCAATGTCTCGAGCTTCCTTCTGGGATCAGTCACGGTTAAACCTGGGCTCTGTGAGCTTAGCCTTGGGCTGCCCTGTTCTCAGGGCCTCGGGAAGCGGCCGGCTTGGCCCATCCCAGGCACCGTCCTAGCGTGCACTTCTTTAGGACAGGTTCCAAAGGGAAAATTTCAAGTTCACGACAGCGGAGCAGGGTTCCCCAGGGACCCCAGCCACTGCTCTTTGCTGGACCACTGCGAACTCCAGGACCGCAGTGCTGTTTGGCAAAAACAACTCACTGGTGTCGATACCCATGAATTAGTTTGCAACTGTGGCAGTCTCTGTAGGGCACACCTAAGGAGGCACGGACTTGCCAAGAACCTGCCCCATTTGACTGATCAGAAGGAACCCTGCCTGGGCCTCCCTGGTGGCACAGTGGGTTAAGCAACGCACCATGAAGCAAACGGTACAAGTTCGATCCCTAGCCAGCGAGGGGACCCACATGGTGCAGCAGACCTCTCCTGTCTCCTGCTGCTCCCCTCAGCAGTGTATTTCAGTTAATTGGCCTGTTCTGCTCCCCACTCTGTCTCTGGTGGGTTCTCTCACCCCCACACCTCTGGCCTGTACCCCAGTTCTTGTATGCATTAATAAATCTTCAAAAAAAAGGGGAATGAACCCTGCCCAACAAGAAACCAACTGGAAGCCAACCAGCCCCTTTGGAATAAATTGCACCTACAGAGTCAGCAATTTATGATTTCTCTAGCACAACTTCATGCAAAGTCCAGCAGAGTGGAAATACGCATTTTGGAAACCAAGTCCAAGGAACATAAACCTAGAACCAAGATGAAGATGCAGCCCGACCACCTAACACCAACTACATACACCGACTACATATTACATACACCAGCGTCCTCCAAACACTTGGACCACGCTGGTCACTGGCTGCCTGCCACTGCGAATTTTTGTGCAAATGAAGTTAATTTGTTTAGGGCTACTTTTACTTTACTGCTGAAAACCAAAATGCTGAACAAGAAGATATTATTTAAAAAATAATTACGCAGCCACATGCATGTGATTATCAAATTAAATAACCCACCAGTGGAAAATGATGGTTTCAAGGACCAGACTTAGCCAAACCCAAGGTCACCTTACCGTCTGAGTGAGCGCCAAGGAAGGCAGCACCACCGCTGAGCCAGGGCTGCCGGGAGCCAAGGAGAGGTGCGCAGGCCACGAGGCCCAGTAACAGCTGCGGGTTGTGATCGGCCATCAACAAACACGGCTTCCATCCCCACCCTCATCCCTGCTCCTCCAGCACTCGCTAGGATGTCAAGAAATCAGCTGGCTCCCTAGCTAGTTACTTCCTCCTCGGACTGGAATGCAGCACGGTGGTGATGAAAATAAGCATTTACTGAACGCTTACCCTGGGCTGTGCCCTCAGTATCCTCATCCACAAAACGGACGGAGTTATCTTTCTACTCCCACGTCCTGACGTCAGGTAACTAGCCCGGCCAGGCAGAGGGCAGCAGCAGGGTGTGAACCCAGGCAGCCAGGTTCCTCGGCACTGTGCTAAGCCGTTGGCACTACAGAGAGGGCATGGAAGATGCCACAGGCCCGTGTCTAGAGCCGGCCGTGGCGGTCCAGCTGCTCCCCCTGGCGCTAGCCCAGGACCACGCAGGAGGTGTGACCTCTCGTGCACAAGTCACACAGCGCCTGGCTGAACTGGATCCTCCAAGCCCGAAGGAGAGTGGCCTTTCAGAAACTCATGCGAAGGCTACCCTCCACAGGCTTCTCGTCCTGCACCCTTGGCCAGACCTCTTTAACACCCTGGCCCTGCAGTCTCTTCTCCTGGCAGCCAGACCGTACTCCTAAAACCAAAGCGTATCATACCACTGCTCTGCTCAGGATTCCCAATGGCCCCAACTCACACAGGGTGGAGGCCAAAGTCATGACAACCTCCTCCCAGGCCCCACACAGTCCTTGCTGTCACTCCCACACACGCACACACACTCCTGCCCCAGGGCCTTTGCACCTGTGGTTCTCGCTGCCTAGCAGGGCATCTTGCCCATATGACTGCTGGGCCGGGTCCCCTTTCTTCAGAGGTTCCAATGTCGCCTTGTCGGTGATGGAGGCTCCCCCTCTGGCTCTCCCAGGCGCCCTTCCTCCTTTTCCCAGACAGCACTTTTTTTTTTTTAAAGGTTTATTTATTTATGCATACAAGAGCTGGGGTACAGGCCAGAGATGCAGGGGGTGAGAGGACTCACCAGAGACAGAGTGGAGAGCAGAACAGGCAGATGCACTGAAACACACTGCCGAGGGGAGCAGCGGGCGGGGCAGGAGAGGTCCGCTGCGCCACGTGGGTCCCCTCCTGGCCGGGGATCGAACTCGCGCTGCTGTGCAGCCTACGCTTCCACAGTGCTGTGCTCAACCCGCTACGCCACCAGGGAGGCCCCCCCGACAGCACTTTCTAATCGCATGACACATCATGCATTTTACAGCTGTATAACCTCTCCTCCACTCCTACGACATCGTCGGCTCCACACGGGATGTCTGTCTGCCCTGTTGGTTGCTGTATTTCCAGCACCTAGACCAGGTGCTGAGTAGGTGCACAAGTCATGTTTGAGTGACAGGTGAGTGAGATTTGGTCTTATCCCTCCGCACCCCCATCTCCCTCCCTGTCTTTAAGATCCTGACTGCTTGTTAGGTGACCAGACACAGAGTGAATCAAGTGGGTCCCTTAATGTCTCCTAGCCCTGGTTTCCCGCTCTCCAAAATAGTAGGGCTGGGCCAACTGTGATTCTTCTAGTTCTGAAACCTTCAAATGACCCCCCCGCAAAAAAATTAAAAAAAAAAAAGTCCAAATGCTTCATTGTAACTGGCCTATAGCTGCACTTACTTGGTTATAGGAACTGCATTTCCTTCAGAATCCTCCCAGCCCCCGCCTCTGAGAACAAGCGAAGTGTGGCTGTGGCTGTGCTAGGTGGCTTGTAACCCGCACGCAAGGTCAGCATTAACCCCAAGTGCTGGGGTCACTGGGCTCATAAAATCGGCCCAGGGAAGTAAACCAAACCAGATTTGGTTGTTTCTTAGGCGCAGAAACACCACCTCTCATGTCCTCCTCAATTTAACATAAATCCTTAGCAGCCCGTGCTGTTGCTTTTGGGGTTCAGCCAGAGGTTCTCTGGATAAGGAACAACATTGGGTGTTCCAGACCAAAGGCAAGGCGCTGGCACCAGAGCAGGCCCTGGTATAACAACAGTACTTCCAGCACAGCTGGAGGGGAGCCCCACATTGGAGGGGTCGGGGTCCTTCAAGGTCATTCCCTCCTCAGGCAACAGGCTTAACTCTGACTTGGGGGGAGCTCGGGTATGTTTCCCCATCTTAAACAGGGACTACACGAGTCCGATGCGCTACAGCGTTTCTGCAAGTCTGCATCCCACCCAGCGAGTCTGACCCACGGCCACGGTCAAATTCACCAGCAGCAGCCCCTCAGGCCACTAGTGTTCTCTTGATGTTGGATGTGAAGCTCACTCTCCAGCAGATGTTGGGTCACTACGCAGCAACACGGCTTTGGGTTTCCAAAGGGCGCTCCGTTGTGGGCTCCCCAGAGTCTCTGCCTTCCTGGCAAGCCTACAGCTGGTGGCACGCTCCCTGGCACCTGACAAGGGCTCCTGAACATCTCTGAGCTGGCCCCTCACACTCCGCACCAGTGAGCGGCGGGAGGGCGCCACGTGAAGTGCACGCACCAGAGAAGTCACACCTGGGGAGGTGTCTCTGCCCTCTCACTTCCAGTGGGGCTGGCCCAAGTCCCGTAAACCTCTCTGTGCCTTGGGCCCGCCCTGGTGGTGCAGCGGGTTAAGCAACACACTATGTAGCAAACCCGCAGCCACTGCAGCACGAGTTCGGTCCCTGCTGCTGGCCGGGGAGGGGACCCACATGGCAGACCTCTCCTGCCTCACTCACTGCTCCCCAGTAGTGTATTTCAGTCAGTCTGCCTGTTCTGCTCCCCGCTCTGTCTGGGGATTCCTCTCACCTCCCGCGACTGGCCTGTACCCAAGCTCCTGTATGCATAAATAAATAAATCTAAAAAAAAAAAAACTCTCTGTGCCTCAGCTTCCTCAACTGTAAAGTGTGACTAACGAGTACCTCCTTCCCTTGTTATAAAAGATCCATAAATTAATAATTAAGACATGCATGCCACTTTGCTAAGAGCCTGACCAAATGGACCAAATGGCAGTCACTACGGCTATAATTTCTCTGCAGCTCAAGTCACAAGCAACCCCAAGAACTGGGCTGGCCCTCCTGGCGTGCACTCTGGTACCAGTAAGGACACGGGGCTCCATCGCTGAGTCCACGCAGCCTGGGCTAGTCGGGGAGAGCAGAGATGCACGCGTGCCACCCGCCCCTCCCCTGGCCCTGGCCGGCATCGCCCATCCACCTCGGCTCTGCTCCCTGCTGCAGCCCTGGGCTGGTAAGATTCACTTTGGAACTTCAGTCAGTCACTCCCACGGACTGAAAGCAAGGCAGAGGCGCTGTGAGGGAGACATTCGAGGATGAGGGCAAAGACCACCGCTGGGTGGGAGTCGCGGGCAGGGAAGGACACTGCCTCTTCGTCAGCCCCAGCAGCGCTCTGCTGCGGACCCAGCGCCTGCCACACAGCAGACACTCAGACGTCGGCCCACCGAACACACGAGTACCGAACCCACGAGGCCTTCCCGCACAGCACTGGCCCTGACGTGGCAGGTGCTCCTGGACATGGAGGGCAGTGCAGGGACTGGCCAGCCCCTCACCTGAGCACAGCATCACTAGGCAGAGAAGTTCCGGCCGCGGCAGGCCAGATACGATCACGTGCTCACATGTGACTCCAGCAGACCGGCTGCCGCCTGTGGACAGTGAGGGTGGGGCCGGCACAGCCCAGGGCCCCTTCCTGTCCTGACATGGCGACCCAGGAAGCCCTCTGAGGCACTACTGTCTGGTCGGAGGGTCCCCAGTGCTCTGCAGGCCATAGCCTCGGCACTGTTCTCCCCAGAGTCCTATCACGGGGGCCCAGGAGAGGAACAAGTCACCACATGGGTCACAGCCTGCACTCACGGGCCATGTCCAGCTGTCCACCGCGTTCTAGTCCACCCTCCCTTCCGCTGGACACATCCTCTCCATCGCATGCAGTGTACCCACCGCAGACACTCCCTGAGCCCAGCCAGGGGTCTGCCCACACCGGCGAGCAGGACGGTGGCCCTGCCTCGAGCTGAAACTTCAAGGGAGAGGCCGTGACAGCACACTGACAAGCAGGATGGCGAAAGGGTGTGAGCGCGCTGTGAGGGACGCAGGCCAGGCGCCTTGAGACAGGGGTCCTGGAAGGCTTCTCCAGACCTGAGGGATAAAAGCGCACCAGTCATGGACAACCAGGCAAAGGCCGCTCCAGCAAAGGGGACGGCGGGTGCAGAGGCTCTCAGTGCAGGTGAGGGCCAGCATGGCCACTGTTCAAGTATCTAAGTGTGCTCTGTGGCTGCTTCCCCGTTACACCGGCAAAGTGAGGCAGCTACCACAGCACCTTCATTGAAGAACAGTAATATTTGCTATCTGGTCTTGCAAGGTGGCCGACCCTTGGTTTAGAGCGTTAGAGGAAGAGGAGGGAAGAGCAAAGAGACTGCATGAGGGGCGGGACGACACAAGAGGAAACTGGGGAGATGGCGGGAGCCGCCACCGTGGGTTGGTGGGACACAGTGACCGCCAGCCTGGTGGCGCCGTCTCCACTCTGGCCATGCCCAGCACCGCCGCCAACAGGTGCCAGCGTGAACTCCCCAAGCACAGCTGGACACTTTCCTCTTCCGTTCAAAAACGAGCATCAACTGCCCCCATGGTTCCCCAAAGCATGTCCCAAAGAACACTTGTTCCAGGGAATGAGCTTCAAGAAGAGGTCCGCGGTTAAGCAGGTTTGAAAAACATGCATCTTTCCTTCCCACTCACCGTTGAGGACTCACACATACCATGGGCACATTAAAGGCTCTGAAAAGTCCAACAGCCAAGAAACCCGTTGACTTTGTCGAACCCCCTCTCCTTCAAACTTATTCAGCCACAAAACCCCGCTGTTCCACAAAAATCTATTACCACTTTCAAGAACTAGTGCTCCAGGGCCAAGACAAACTCCAGATTCGTGATCTGACCCCCAACTCCAGCAGGTGATCCTAGAGCCCGCTCCAGATTTTGTCTGTGTGGCCTGGGGAAACATCTCTCTCTGTCCCGTGTCTTCTTCCCGTCCTCTGGTGCCCCCCAGAAGGCCACTCGGCTTCTCTAGTGTTGGATGTCCTGCGTGGGCCTGTCCTGTCTTCTGTGCCCCCTCCCTGGGTAATGACAGCTCAGCTTTCCACTGGTGCCCACCCATGCCCCATCTTCTGCTGGCTCCTGGTCTGGCAAAGAACAATATTCCACCTCCCTGCTTTGCAGTGACTGATTCAGGGCACTAGCAAAGGCCCCAAGCCAGGTCAGTGAACTCAGACTGGGATGGGAGTTCACACACAGCAGCTGAGATGGACTCAAGCCCAGATCCCTCCGTCTCATGCTTCATCCCTAAATTTGCCCCTGTTTGAGTGACCAAAGGCCAGTTGAGGATTGAATCGTCCTTCGCGCCAGTCCTAGGAGCCCACAGAGACACCGGCAGGGCTGGAGAGTGCTGCCCAACTTGGTCTCCGGGGAAGCATGGGTATTTCTCAGCAGGGGAAGATGGCCTGGACCATTCATCTTTTCAGGTAGAAGGTGAAGACCAATATAAGAAGGTGGGTGCAACCTGGGGCGGGGGAAAGGGAAGGTACCTGCTTGCCGTGCTTTTCCTTCCTGCTGCACTGGCCCCGTCAGCCTGCAAAAGAAACCCAAAACACCTGCATCAGCCAAGGCGGGAAAGAAATTCTACCCACTGCCACTCCGCCAAGCTCCCACTCAACACCCTCCTTTAGATGTGGGATGAGCTGGCCACATGACCAGCTCCACTTCTCCAGGCTGGGAAACTCTGCCCCCAGTGGTAAAAGGGAGTAAGGACACCCCCTTCTCCATTTGCCTGGCCCTTTAAATCCAGCTGAGCACCCACTGCCAACACAAACCCAGCAACCACAGAGCCCTGGGGACTCGGTAAAAAGTAAGTAACCAGCTAAATCTGAGATTGAATTGCACCATTTTTATTTTCAGCTGGGATTTCCAATAAAACAGTAGCCACAGATTTATTCCTACCGACCGGAGGGGGAAGATCCTATTAGGTTAAAATATTTTGTCCCCCAACCTTATGAACAGGGGGAGGCAAGTGAGTGTTAGTGCCTTAATGTCTTTTATTTGGGGGCAGAGGATGGGAATGATAAAACTGACCAAATGAAATTCTCAGAGACTCTGGTTCAGATGGAGAGACCGAGGCTCTGAAGTTCCATGAGGCCGGAAGTCAAATGCCTGGATCCTTACTCCAGGCCAGAGCTGGGTGGTGGGGCTGGGGTGGGGGCTCAGCTCTGCACACAGGAAAGAATGCTGGGGTTCCCTACACCACCACTGGTGGAAGATGCATTCCTCACCTTTGTTAAAACATTTATAATAGTAGTAATCAGAGCTGGATAACACAGGCTCAGAACTCTGGCACACATGCGTTTCCAAAATCAGAATCCTTCCAATTTTAGAAAGGCAATGTCCACGTGTGTTCTATATTTTGAACGGTGCTGGCGGGGCCTGGGGAGCCCCAGTACTCAAACATACTGCTACCGCTCTAGTGAAACTTAAGGAGTCAGCCTGTGTGCACTAAATGAACACAGTGACTGGCCTCTTCTCTCTTCAGGTCAAGTTCTGCCACTTCATCAGTTACCAAGATATCATTTTGTTTTCAAGCTTTTCAGATTTCAGGACTGCAGATGAGAGATTGAAGGCCTAAAATAAAAACAGCAGCAGCTACCTTTTGATAAGTACTTGTGAGACATCGCAAAAGGCAAAACCTAATGACCAACTTGGATTCAGAGTCAATATATAAAAATAATGGGATTTCACTCCCCAAAGGACCCAATTTCAGCTTCTGAAAATAACAGTCCTATGTGACCAGGCAACTAGAGCTGGTTCGCCACAATCTCTACCACTCCCTCTTGCCTTCCCCCAGCCATCCTCCTGGTCCTTGTGGGTACCCAGACTCGCTCCTACCCCTCTGCCACCTTCCCAGTAGGTGCTAGTGTAGGGAAACCCAGTGCCTCATTTCATCCTCTATGTAGCTCACCCCCCACACACAGACGATAAGCCCGATTTACAGTGAGACACAGAGGGCCAAAGCCTCTAGCTACAAACCCAGATCTGGGTCACTTCAGTGCCCGCCTTTCTCAGCTCTGGCATTTCTTATCTCCCGCCAACATTCAGGAGAGCCAATCTGGAAGTGGGTGAACCCTCACAGCCCGCATTGGCCATGAGAGGGAAGAGGAAAAGTGGAGGACAAATAGGAAGGCTGACATATGAGACCCGGGAGGGAGAAATTAATGAGATGCTGGTGTATTATTTCAGTGGAAGAAAACAAGAAAGCAAAAAAATGGTTTGTGTATCAGTTCACTGGGAGCAAAAGAACAGGATCAATTACAGCCTCTTTCCGACATCTTGCATTCCTCAAAACTAGCATGTAAAAGCAAAGGGAAAGAAGTTATTTTAACGTGCATAAGCTAAGAGGCAGAAATGGTGGGGGAGGGAATTCTGCCCTAGAGAGCTTTAAAAAATTGTGAAATCCCAAATGATCTCTCACCTTTCAGACTCAACTCTGGGCACTTATTTTTAGCTGTTCATACATTTTTTTCATACATACTTTTAATGTTCTTTTTTTGTCCTTTTCCTTCACAATTTCACAGAGTCCAGTTCAAGTGCAGTGAACACATGGCGAGGTGGGAGAAACGAGTCTCTATTTTTGGCATACCTGATCATCCCCACCTGTTTCCTTTTAATACTGTTTCTGATACGGGAGCTCCTCATCACAGGTAGCCAACACACAAGGTTTTCCACCCGTTTTGACGAAACAAGGAAAAAGTTCAAATCGTTGTCCAAACGAAACTGCTAGTGGTGGGAGTGGGGTGAGGAAATGTCTGGGAGGGGCGGGCCTCAGCAGCTGTGAAACGTCCCTGGACTGGCAGGCGTGGAAGCTGATAAAGGCAGGGGTGTGGACAGACAGGGGGCGCAAAGCTGTCCAAGACAGCAGGTGACAGTATCAGGGCATCTGTCGATCACAGCGGGGAGTTGGCTGCGTCCGGGCCCCACCGTAATGCCCGGGACAGCTCTGTGGCCACCCAGCTGAAGCCCAGAGCACAGAGGATGGACTCGCACACAAACCCATCGGTCCCCGGCGTTACAGGACTTCGTGCTCCATCGGAAGCCAAGCTGAAGAGTGCTTGGGTTCAGAGTTCGTGGTCTGAGCTGGGGTCCTGCTTCCGCCACCTTCCAGCACTACGATCGCAGGCCAGTCTACACGCTCAAGGACTCCGTCTCTGTCATCTGGCAGTACACTCGTCCCAGGACCTCCCTCAGGACACGCGCATGAGATTTAAATAAGGTGATGTATGTAAAAGCACTTAGCAGAGCTCAGCTGTCACAGCAGAGATCATTACCAACCCTGCTACAGTCATAAAGGTCCAGCGAAAGGAGGTACAGCTTGTGTGCCTGAGGAGCACGCGGCATGAACGGCACCAGCGGCCGTCCCAGCCCGGCTCTGGCCTGATCCGCATCCCACATGGCGAGGAGGCATCTCAGGAGCATCCACCAGCCCCCAGTGCCTGAGGTGTTGCCAAAGTCAGAATGACGCTGAACCCAGGGTGCCTGCCCAGCCCAGGGAGGGGTGGGGAGGGACCGTGGGTAATAGAGACCCTACTATGAATGCCACTGGACCACGTGCTCCTGAAGGATGTGGCTCCCTGGCCCTCCTCAGTCTGGCTCAAGGTACGAAGACCTCGGACTTGGGCAAGTTCCTTCCTTTCCCTGGACCTGAGATGCTCATCGGTAAAACTGGGGATAGGAGATTTAAGTGGCATCCTCTGTCCCCCCACCCTTTCATCAGTCACTTTATGTAGAGACACCTCAACCTAATCCTCTGTAGCAAAAAGAAATATGGTAAGGCACATGGGCTCATGGGAGACCCTCTTTCTCACTCTCCCTAAGTGGAGGTAAAGGTAGCCACGTGCCACCTCCCCAGGGTACCTGCCCCCTTCTCCCAGCTCCACCCACTCCTTCTACATCAGCTTCTCCTTAGGATCTGGCATGGCTATTTTTGGTTTCATCGAGGCTTCCTCTTCCCTCCCAAATGAATGTTAAGTTGTTCTTTTCCATTCTCTTATTAAGGATTTTCTTGGAAAGAAAATATTATTCCAAACCCAGAAATTTTATTTCTAAATTTGTGCAAATGTAAGTTGTAAGACATTAGCTGCATTTCACATTTTGTGCAAATGGCAGAAACAGGCAATTCGTGTGCTACGGGATGGGGGCTGGCCAACGATTTCGATAAAATAAACCCTTTTTTAATTTAAATGCTAATGCACTGAATTAAAATTTAATAACTGAGGAAATTGAAAAGCCGAGCAGGAATATTGGAAATAAATCCAAGCAGAAACAGCTGAAATTAAAAATTCTAGAGAGTGGGAGGATAGCAGCTAAGCTGTCTTATATGATTACATTTTTTTTTTTTTAGAATGAAGCAAAAAAAAAAAAAATCCTATCTCTCGCTGGCTCTAGGGCAGTAAATCCACAGTGCTGTGATTTATTGCTCAATTTTCCTGAGGGAAAAAGGCTTTCTTTCATGCTGAAATATTTCATAAATTTCAAGCCAGCATAAATTCTTAATTTAAAAGTTATGGAGGTCACATTTAGTGCACTGGTACAGTTCCAAAATCTTAAAGGAATAGCAGCAACCAAAAAAAAAAAAAAATACAAAAAGGAGGAGCAGAATTTGCTTTTTTTTTTTTTTTTCCTTTTGGTTTTAATTCACAAGTTGAAATTTCATTATTAAAGATTTCTCCTGGATGGATAGAATCCAAGCACGTGGCAAACTGGTATGTATTTGGAAATCTGCAGCAAAAGATGAAGAGATAAAGATTTAATTCAATTATAAAAAGGCATTTTTTTTTTTAAAGCCACTTGAGGAATTTCTGGTAAAATTTCCTCCCTTCATTGCCCGGGAAGGTTGAGGGTGGGGGAGGGTGGCCAATGTAATTGCTTCTCTTAGATCTCCAATCTTTTGTGCACACTGATATATTCATTTGTTATACAGCTGTTCAGCGGCGGAAAGAATGCTGGGGCGCCCATAATTCTAAGCAAATCAATCAAAAATTAATGATTTGTCATGCTTGCACAATGGAGGAAAACAGCTCCTTGGGTCCTGGCTGCCTGATCTCAAAAAATGAAATGCCTTTCTGCGATAAGAGAGCGGAGCCCAGACTCGGGGGCTGAGGTGCCACCACGAAGGTGGGCGCTCGAGGTCCTGGGCTCGGAGTGGGTGGAGGGGGCCACCCCCTTTTAGGGGGCAACTCAAGATGGCGCCTGGGCCGCCAGTCAAGCCCAGTCGGGACAGACCTGGTGCAGCCCATTTCCGTGGTGGTCTAATTAGGCCCCTGTATTCTCCCTCCCCCACGGGAACTTAAAAATTGCTTCCTCTCTGGAGACCTCAACGACTCCTCCCTCCCCCACTAGATTTGATTTGTTCATTGTTCTCCCAACAGCACTAACACATCACACTGATCCTCCTCCTCAGGCTGATTCCACGGGATGGGGCCCACCGCCCGGGGCACCTGAGCCCTCCCGGACTGGGCGATCCTCCTGGGCAAACACCACGAGGCCCAGTCGCCAGCACCCAACGCAGCGCTAGACCCGGCAAATATTAAGTAGTCACCAAATGGGTATCTGGCTATTATTATTTCTCAGGAAATATGGAAAATGAGTTGCTTAGATGACTGATGAAGTATGTTAGCAATTACATTTGGATGAGATTAACAACTGATTCCAAATAATCAGTCCTTTGCTCGCTCAACAGGTAGTACTTCTGGAAGGCCTACTATGTGTCAAGCACTGTAATGGACAACCTCTAATCCACAGTGAACAATTCCAAGTCCCCAACACTCACTGTTTCCAGGGCTTCCCTCCACTCTTATGGAAGGGCAAGGTGACTATGAATGCAGAAGAGGGAAGTTCTCTGAATGCTGAAATGCCTCTGAAGTCTTTTATTTTTTGAATTGATTCATGTGAATGTTATAATAGTCTGGCATCAAATACATATTATTCCATAAAGTGTCCTTCACATATATGGGCACAAATTTGAATGTAAAAATTCTGCCTTAAATGATCAACCCATACAAGTGACTGTACTCACAGCCTCTGCCAGAAGCACAACAAACTGGCACCTGACCCGGAGACCGCACTGCAGGAGGTACCTGCGGGCCCCAGAGCCTGCCCAGAGGATGGCTCTAAGTCCCCAACTCTTGGCCGAAGCCTAGATGACGCCTGGGTCTGACACAACCCTACTGTTTTCCTTTCCAACATCTAGTGGGTTTCCGAGATTTAACTTGAATTTTCTGTTTCTCCCACTGAGGATCAAGATTCAAATTAGGAAAAAGCCACTCACTAATCTGACAAGTATTACTACATACCAGACACTGTTCTGGACAGCCGGGGCCTATTCCTGCCCTCAAGGTGATTACACTCAAGTGGAGGGAGATGGTAACAGACAGCACAGATGAGGAGGACATGCAGGATGGCAGCAAGCAGTGAGTCCTGGGAGCAGGGCAGGCAGGCAACAGCAGGTGCAGCGACAGAAGGTGACCAGAGCAGGCACACTGGCCAACAGTGGGAGGTGGTGCGGGAGTTGGTACTGGGGGGTGTGGATTAGAGGGAATGGCCAGTACCCGGCTTGATGAACAGCGAGGCCAACTGGGTGTCTGAGCTGGAATGAGTGAGGCCCAGAGGCTGAGATATGGGAGGTGGCCTGCGTAGGCGCCTGCAGACCACTAAAGGGCCCTGGCTTTTACTCTGCAGAGCCACTGGGAGGTTCTGGCACAGCGACACCACTGACTTCCATTTTCAGAAGCTCGTTCTGGCTGCCATGCTGAGCACAGACAATGCAGCAAGGCTGGAGGCAGCAGGAGGCCTTCGAAGAGGTGAAAGAGGAAGGTGGCTGTGAGGGGTTGGGTTCTCAGTGTACTGGGAGGTAGAACCAGCGGATTTACTGATGAACTAGATGTGGCGTATGAGACAGAGTCAAGGAAGATTCCAAAACTCTTGGGTCTGAGCAGCAAGAAAAATGGACATGCCTCTCTCTGGTCCATGAGACTCTCAAACAACAGCACAGCACTCTGTGGACTGTTACACTCCCTGGAATCCTCCCAGGAACCCGACAAAGGACACAGTGCAGCTTATTCTCTATTACAAAGAATTAAACAAGCAACCAGAGGGTCAAGGGACTGGCCCCAGGTCACACAAGTAGCCACTGGCTTGGCCAGACCTCACATATCCTCTCAGCGCAGGCTCATGGCCATTTCCTCTACATCCATGGTCCTTCCAGTCTAGAACCATCAAATCAAACCTGGCCCCAAACAGCGTGGACTACAACATCAGCACAGGTATCCTCTGCTTTGACGCGCCAGGTGTTCCTGAAAACACCTATTGAGGGTTTCTATGCTAATACCAAACAATAGCTTTGCAAGTTAAAAAGAGGATTCCACTCCCAGGAAGCTGAAGATATTATAAATTCTCTAATAAGACCTTGCATCTGATATCACATTCAGTATATATTTTTAACGTTTTCAATTATGCATTTGCTTCCCAACTTTACGTGGTGACTCAAGGTCACAGATGCCCTGGCTTCCAAGCTTGACGGGTGCGTGGCAGCTGCCAGAGAACGCTTTGGATGAAAAATACTGAAATGCAGGTGAGTTCTATCCATTTTCAGTAGATGCTTGGAGTTGATACTAGATGTGTGATTTTGAGGAAAGCCTTAGAGTGCTGACACTGAATCAGGCATCGTTCCTTATTCACTCACCAGCTGCTACCTACCAGGTACCTACTCTGTGCTGGGCACCAGAGCAGTCAGTAGGATACAGCAGCAACAGCGGCCACGCAATTACTTCACAGTATCAAGGGACACTGACCAACTGACGTAAGTACAAAGGGAAAAGCCTGAGCTTCACGAGCAGCCCTGACAACAGGATCCAGCGAGACTGCAGGGTCAGGAGGGGTTTCCCTGAGAGAGGGATCCTGGGGTGCACAGAGCTCCCACTCAACAGAGGCAATGCAAAACCTAGATGCGAGTGAAACTACCACAAGCTGGGTGCCAGGAGCAGGGAGGCCAGTGCCACCTCGCCCAGCTGGGAAGCCCGTCACTGAACCCCCCAAGGCCTCCCTGAAGGCCTTTACCTCTCCGAAGGAAGGGACCAGCCCACCACTCTGCCAGGCTCAGGCAAGGATCTCCTGCCTCGACGCCCCAGGCCAGAGTCCACACCTCCATCTGGCCTGGACAACCTCCAGCCCTGGGAAGGAAGGAACGTTCGTTTCATCTTCTTTTCTTCTATTCTGCTGTGGAGCAGCTATAATGCTCCACAGAACTGATGTGGTCTGTCCCCCAATCCAGTACAGGCATCCTTTCTGAGGGAGGCCCCAAAGACACCATCACTGATTGGTTAAATTTCCAACTACATGAGAATCCCTGATTTCTTTATTCCTCCCCGTTACGATGTCCCTTCCTCCCCTCTCCAGGTTCTTGCTCCCCAAGTCCAGTGTCAAGAAATCAGGCTTCCTTGGAATGGAGCCACCAGGGCCTTGTCTAGGTCTTGGGGGTTTCCAGCTGTAGGGAGGTTCTTCTATCTCTGGTGGGCGGCCATGAGGATTACAACAGGCCCCCCCAAACAGTCGCTGTTTCTCATCACCATCGGCACCCAGTAATAACTGAGCGCCTATTAGCCACACTGGGGAACTCTGACTTTACTCCAAGGTTCTCAGCCACTTGGGAAGGCAAGTGCAGCCCTGAAGGCAGCCGCTGACTGGTAGGAGAGCCAGCCCAGAAGCCACTGTCATTTTCCAGGAAAGAAAAGTGATGGTTTGGGAACGGCAAGAAGGAGGAAAGCTCTAGGACCTAGAGCTCTTGGGAGTACAACAGGCGAGAATAAACTTCCGTCACAGTCGAGAAGCCCGTCGGTCTCCAGCTGTGTGCAGCGGCCTGGTCTCCACCTGCAGACCCGCCCGACTCACCAGCCTCGAAGGACGAGGGGCCGCTGTTCCCGGAGAGGGGGCAGCCCTGTCCCAGCCGCCATGCAGGAGTTGGCGCGCGGGCCCGAGGCTCTCCTCATCCCAGGGCTCTGGATGCCACCAAGGGGAGCGCTCTGGGCCCAGCATGTTGGCTGGTAGCTACTGGCTGCTGAACCTGTGTAAATACTGGTCCCCCGCTCGGGGGACTAAGACTTGTGAAGGGGTCCAAGGCTGTGAATGAAAGCCTGAGGCTGTCCCTGGGCTCAGGTCCCAGGTACGCGGCTACTCCTCCCAGGGACGATGACTGGCCTGACAGTGGGCGCGGTCACTGCATGCCATCAGCACCCTGAGCGCCTCCTCTGCGCCAGCTCTGGCACATCGCTGCATGCGCCACCTCACTTACGTCCTCAACCACCGTAAGCAGCGGGGACCGTGCGTCCCACTGTGTAGGCGAGGACACCAAGACCCGCAGGCAGCAGGGGCCAGCTGGGAAGAGGTCCCCCCAGGCCTCTAACCTCGATGCTCCCTTCCAGGTCTGCAGCACTCACACCCGACCCCACGCCGGCCCAGCCACAGTGCAGAGACCTTGGCCCCTGGCAAGTGACAGCGGCACCTCTGTCTTCTGGAGTGGACACGCTCCTCTGGGTGAATAAACGCTGCTGTTTGTTTTCTCTTAAAAAAAAAGAACAGCGCCTCCGTTCTTTACAGTCACACAGTTAATCTCTCAATTTACAAAAGAGTGAATCACGTGACTGGATTCCACAAAAATTCTCTCTCCAGGTTTATGATTTTACAGAAAACTCCAGGGAAAACCGCCTGGAGCGAGTTAAAACCAGATCAGCCATAAACCATGTCCTGGTACAGCATCACCAAGCCAAGACTCAGATTACTCATTAAATACATGATAAATATTCGCTTCAGATCAGCAGGAAGTGGGGGGGGGGCACACAGGGGTAAAAAAAGAAAACTTTTTTGCTTTGGGGGGGGGGAACCTATTATAAATATGGAGAGCTGCAAGCTCCAAATTAGGTGAACCCAGAATTGGAAAACAATTTTTAAAGTCACCCCCATAGGTATTTTTAAGTAAGTCGTAAGGGGAAAAGGTTGCTCCTCAAAGCTCTTTCAGGGAGACCAGAGTCAAGGGCTGTGACCTGGCCGAGGTGCTACTAGGGTGCCCAGCCAGTCCCAGAGTAGAGGCAGCCCCCATGCTGGGAGAGGCCCTGGCCCCAGGCCTTCCTGGCTGCTAGCCCTCCAGCGGCCCACCCAGCCCACTGTCCAGTGCGGCTGCCGGACGGACGACCTCTCAGAAACCTTCCAACTCTGCGTCTGGGCTGAGGCAGAGAGAGCTCCAGATTCAGCCTGGACCACCGAGGAACACGTGAAGAAAGCAAGTCACATCACACATGCGAGTGTCCTCTACAGAACAATCCCCTACAAGGCACAGCTGCTAGGTGGACATAAAGGTATAAACCTCTACCATGGCCAGCAAGAGCCAACGGAGCCAGTGAGTCACAGACCCAGGCGATGTCATGAATACAGTGACGGTAGAGAGGAAAAGTAATACATTAAAAAGAACACCCAAATATGTTCTGCTGCCCGCCCCCGCCGAAGGCTTTACAGTACTTCCCAACACAGGATCTGGAGTCAGATGGCCTGAGTTCAAATCCTGCCTCTGCCACTCACAAGCCACGGGAGTAAATGTGCCCCCAAGACTCCGTTTCTTAAGCAGTCGAATGGGAATAACAGCAGGACTCGCCTCACAGGGTACTCAGCACTCGCTGAGCTCGCACATGCAAAGTTGTCAAAGCAACGACGGCAAACAGTAAGCGCTATGTAAGTGCTGGCTGCACGTCAGTATAATTTACTACAATGACTGATCATTTATCTTGAGCTTTGTAAGTATCATTTATTTAGGCAAGTCCCATTTTGCCCCTGGGCCCCGGATTCCCTGGCTCTGAACTGGAGGATCTGACCAGATGGGCTCTGCGGACCCTCCCAGTTCTGAAACACGCAGAGTCTGCTGTGTGGCTCCCGTCTCTGCCCCAAGCTGTCCTCCCAGCTGTACTGCAGTTCACTCTGACCAGAGGGGCTCAGGCCTTCTCGTCTACACAGACAGCCCCCTGGAGCACCAAGGGCACGCCTGTGGGAATACCTCCACCTCTGCAGCCTTGCTTCCGAGCCCACTGCAAGCTCCACGAGGGCGGCTGCCAGCTGCCTGGAGTCCTTCTGGGCCCCACAGCACGTGCAGAAGAAGGGGCGCGTGGCTGAATGCACAAGGGGCCTCGTCAAGTCAGCCAGCTGGTTGACCGTGGAAAGGAACTGCAGTCCCAATACGGGGAGCAGCACCGTCATGGATGAAGTCAAGGGAATCGTGGCGTCCAAGCATGGCAAAGGGCTATATTTTCAGTAACAACTCGAATCAGTTAGTAGCGGCTGCCTGCAGCAATGTATGTTGAAAGACTCTGGAGCCAGAGCCGAGCTCAGCTAGGAGGAGTGCTGGGATGGATTACTGATGTCTGCAGCCAGCAGGGTAAAGTTGGAGGTGGCAGCATACTCACCCCTCTGCTCTCACCCAATACCCTTTTCTTAGCGATAGAGAAACTGAGTCTCTTGACCCCCAGAGCACCCTTTTTCCTGTCACCACATTCTCATTTGTAAACATAATCCCAACAAAGAGGAGCTATGGCCTTTCAGATATGGGCGTAAAAAGAGACACCAGAAAGGAGAAAAAACCAGAGTCAAAAGAAATACACACGGCAAAAACGGCATGTGAACCACAAGGCTGGCTTTGGTTGTGAAAGGATTACACAAGAGCAAAGTGGATGCTCTAAGAAAAAATTTTTTTTTTCTTTTTAAAGTCAGAAAAGTCTGGAACACATGCTCAAAGTAGAAATCTTACAAATTCCTATTGCAAAATAACTCCTGGTCAGCCAACCACAATCTCTATAAATATATCACAAGATCAACAGCCCAGGCAAATAGGGGGAGTGACTGCATGCATTTTTGAAAAATCAAAATAGTTCCTCTCACAGTTGGAATGGATGGAGTCGCCTGTTTGCCTACAAAATGAGAGGCCCATGAAGAAAAGGAAGATGGTAATTCTACACACATCCCAGTGAGTGCCTGCTGAGAAATCTGGACAGTGAGAATATTTTGAAATTATTCTACAATTCTGATGGCTTTTTTTTTTTTTTTTTTTTTTTTTTTTGGNTGGTTTTTTTTTTTTTTTTTTTTTTTTTTTTGGGCAGGAGAAAAATCAATCTGTTGTCCTGAAGGCGCCAGAGCAGTTATGGTGTTACAAAGGCCTCCTGGGACTACTCAGGGTTGGAACAGCCCAAGGTTCCAAGGGGCCTGATGAGGACGGTTTGTCCCATAGCTTCTATCTCGGAAGACCAGACAAACAGAAACCACGTTAGGCACTTAAAGTGGAGGCAATTTAATGTAGGGACTTGCATACAAAGGTGACGAATGGGCTGAAAAGTCCAACAGAAGACAAAAAGGCAACCAAGGATTAGTATCTGCAGGACTTCTGGCTCCCATCTCGAAGCCTGGAGAAATGAGGGGAAGAGATGGTGTTACCAATTGAGGCTGGTAGCAAAGAGGCCCACAGGAGCAGATCATAGAGGGAGGAGCTGGAACCGCAGAAAACACTCCACAAGAGGCAGCGAATGAGTGGGAGGAAAATCCCCAGGCTTTTCCTTCCTCTGCCTTCCAATCTCCCTGCTGTGCTTCCTTCTGGCTAAACTACGGAAGGTCAGAGAGCCACAACGGCACCTGGGAAGTGTAGTTTCCTGCAACAATGCACCACAGGGGAAGAACAGGTCCCACCAACAGATGGTCAGCGCAGATTAGGGAACCCACAGGGCAGCAACCACCTGAAGGCAGGGTCCTGCGCAGCTCGCCACACGGTCCCGTCTGGGCTGCACGTTCCTCACAAGCAGAGCCGTCTTCCCTGGTTGAGAGCTGAAGGGACCCCCTACGTCTGAGAAAGGGGAGCCTGCCAATCCAGTCCCAGGGCCCAACACGGAAGAGGTCTGCATGGCCTCTTGCAGCAAAACAGAACTACTGACAGAAAGCTCGTTACAGAGAGGGCAAGATGTCCCTCGTCTGTCACTGAGACCCCAGCACCCAGTGACGCTCTAGAAGCATCTCTTGAGCAGATCTAGAACGCTATGTTCATGGGGATCAGGAGCAGAGGTTCTGCTGGGGTGCTGAGGGGGTAGCAGTTCCAGAGTGCCAGAACTTTCCACCTTCAAAAATCCCTCCAGGTCTACCCTGGAAATCTGTGGTATTGCTTGTAAAACTATGCCCTACGAGAAAGTAGCAATCCTGTCCCACAGGGCAGAGACTCAAGGCTGAGCGCCTCCCTGTCCAGGCTGATACGGAGGCTTGGTTTCCAACTATCGATACATTCTGCAAAGAAAGGGCCTCTCTGCTTCCTTGAAAGCTCCACTTCCACCTCCCGGGGGCCATAGGGCCCATCTCCCTCCCCTGCATTCTTAAAGCACTTATTCCCTGGGTCATTCGATGATATTGATCAACCAGCTGGTAGACTCCATCATCTTTTTATGGCCTGTCTTCCCAGCTGGACCATACATCTTCTCAGGGCAGGGGCTGTGCCTCTGGATTCCCCAGTGCCCACCAGATGGCCAGCACACAGAAAGCGTCCACACATCAACCTTAAAGGGGAAGATGATCCAGATTTCCAGAAACTTGAGTCCGGAGCAGGAAAAACTCATTCATTCTATCAGTGCCCCGCATTTCTTTAGTGACTGACAGATGTCCACAGCCATTACTTCACTTAACTTTTATAAGGAAGGAGTCAAGATTTCCACTGCAGAGAGAGGGAGTGGAGGTTAAGAGACTTTACCCAAAGTCACATAAATTACTGGCAGGGCTGAGATTCAAGTCCAGTGCATCTCTTCTTCCAAGACAAATACCAGGTTCCTTTCATCTCCTGGTCCCAGTTTCCCTTTCCAAGATCCCATGTCTTGCTTTACTTTCATGAAATAAATTAACTTAATGAAACTGTTTAAGTTATAAAAGTTAATAAACGTAAGGACTTAGAACAGTGCTGGCCAGTAAGTTAACAGCTATCACCATCTTCACTGTTAGCATCACTGTTTCTTCACCTTTAAACTCATCTCAAAGAGTCAACAGACCACAACATCAGTAGATAGCAATCTTCAGAGCCAAAGCAGCACAATAAGGAATATGCCTAAACTTCATCCAGACTGGGAAAGTACAGGAAAAGTCCTACAATTTAACAGCTAGGAGAAGACATTTGAAGACATGGATTCTCAGAAGTCTACCCAAAGCACTGACCTCGCCTGTTCTAGGCAACCACTAACATTTTAGTCAAAACGAGGTCTGCATCTCCTTTCTTGACTGACTTCATTGGAGAAAATCATGCACAAATTACAGCATTGCCTTATCAATGCAGTTTTCTGAACCAGAAGGTTTGTTGTATGAAGGGAAAATAAAAGTCTAGGGTGGAAGTAAAATGCACTATTAGAATCCTATCAGCAAGGCCATTTCACAGGTGCTGGCTTTATCACCCCTGTGCCAGGCCCATGTGGAGCTCCGTAATCATGGGCACGGAGGTACTACAGGCCAGGCAAGTAAAAATTAATATTCTAGCTACCAGCTCATGGCCCAAAGTACAAATGAGCAGCTACCAACCCCAGCTAAAACAGAAGATGAGAAAGCAGCACTGTGGCCAAAGTGCCACGTCAACCCTCCCAAATGGTGCCTTCTCCAACAATCTCAGAGGCAGCTGTGTGCCCTCTGCTGTCACATTCACTGCCACCTTCCTCGAATTTTAACTCGGCACTGTCAAAACAGCCTTACCAACTCTCATGCCCTTTGACTACTTTGTGGAACAATTCTGTGCATATCATACAAAAAAGGAAAAAGGACTCATGCATAAAGATGTCCAGTACACTAGCTATAATAAAAACTAAGGAACAAACATGCACAGGGATGTAAACAAAAAGGTGCTTACAAAACCATTAGAATGGAAGCTCGTGAATGGTGGAGAGCTACGTGAAAAATACCAATGTACTAAGTGAGGAAGACAAGAGCAGAAAACTATACACATTCCTATGTCCTATACACAAATGAATACTATGTGCACTTACAGTATCCCTCAACACTCACAGTCTGCAGTTAAATGCTGTACCCCTGAGGTACAACCCTACACTTACAGCAAGTCCTCTGAAGATGTGGTCACTGAGCAGACACGCAGCAGGGCTCGATACACCCATCCACGGGGATGTTCAACACTCACTGCGTTCACACTACACCTGGGAGCTGAACAAGATGACCTTGAGCATCCCTTTGCAAGTAACTGAGATCTTCTCTTTCTAAGAAGCTTGGAGGGTAGCGCTCTTTCAGTCTATTACCTTTTTAAATACACTGGGCCCTGAGACTGAGGTTTAGACAGTGTATGTAGTTTCACCACAACGACCATACAACTGCCCGTGTGTGCTAAGATGCTACTATGTGCCAATGACACTAAGAGGGTCCTTAAACATGCAATCCATCATCCTCATAAAAGATAGCTGATCCTTGGGGCATCCCTGGTGGCACAAGGGGTTAAGCACAGCTCTATGAAGCTATCAGCAGCCACTGTGGCATGAGTTCGATTCCCGGCCAGGGAGCTGACCCACATGGCGCAGCAGACCTCTCCTGCCTTGCCTGCTGCTCCCCTCAGCAGTGTGTTTCAGTCAAGCTGCCTGTTCTGCTCCCCACTCTGTCTCTGGTAAATCCTCTCAACCCCCACACCTCTAGCCTGTACCCCAGTTCTTGTATGCATAAAACCAAATAAATCTTAAAAAAAAAAAAAAAAAGACCGTTGATCCCCATTACAAATGGGGGAATGGATGTCCTCAGAGAGGAAGTGACTTGCGGTTATAGCAAAGATATTCCAGGTCTGGATCCTTCTGGATCCTTCTAAACCCAAGTGAGAGCACTCATGGGTGAGCAGTCCAAGCAGGGAATTTGGCCCGGAACGTGCATGTGTTCATGGTCTTCTTTAATAAACCATCTCATTCTGGTCTCACCACTTCACTGTTGCCACCTTTCTGGGCCTTCCCAGAGTTCTCTGTACTACTGTGATTCACAAGGAAACAGAGTCAGAGAGTCAAAGTCCTATTACCAAAATCACACAGCTAGTAAGCAACAGGGTTGGTGTATTTGAACCCAGATTTATCTATTCAAAAGGTCATGTACTCAACCATCACGCTATACTGACTCTCCCAAAATGAAATGAGAGCACTCTAAGGAGACTAATTGTACCATAATAAGACAAAATCCAGTCAGAGCCACTGAGCTTTCCAGTGGGCTCTGGGGTGAGGCCTGGTGGGCTCCCTGGGGGAGGTGTGTCATCAGCGAGTGAACAGGCATCTGGTGGAAAAATAAGCAGTGACTACAAACAAGAGAATGGATCAGCTGGGGTGGAAAAGGAAGAAAGGGGAGAGTGGAATGAAAAAGCTGGCGATCCCAGCAAAGAGATTCCAATTCTGGATCCTTCTGGAAGATTCCATCCCTCCTAATGTTTCTTACTAATCATCTAGCACTTCTTGTCCTCCATATTTAAGGGCTACCATCTTTTAGCAAATTGTTGAGAACCAAGTATTTCATTTCCTTTTTCCTCCCTTCCTGGCTTCACAAGTGTAGTAAAAAGTTAATGAATCTATAAAATTGCTCACCAGCTGAAAAAAATGAAAAAAAAAAAAAAAAAACAAACACAGTTAATGGAAATTTTAATGAAAGTGCCTGGTCCACAGAACTGATGGCAAAGCCAGGGCCAGAATACCTGGCACTGCATGGCCAAAACCAGGAACCACGAAAGCTTGAAGATGGGCTTCCAACCCTGATGATGAAAGATGAGAAAGTCTCTCTCCCGGACTGGCAGCAGCAACGGCCCTGGATCACCAAATGGGGAAAGCCCATTTCTGAGACAAGGAATATGGCCCAAAACCGCCCTTGCTAGGGGGCCTGAAGCCCAGATTTGGGATTCAGCTCCAGAGTGGGCAACGTCATACACAGCAGAGGAAAAACCGTCATGTCCAGCTGGAGTTCCAGGGGTCTGTATCGGCCTGCAAATGCCTGAAATCGCCTCTTCTGGTGAAACGACAGTCAGCTGGAAAGGGGGTTCAGCTTTTGGAAACGTGTCCCCGGCCATCCTGGGACATGCTCCCCTGTTCAAAATGTTGTCAGGCACTGGGGTACAACCTTCACAGACTGTGTTCGGATAACCCTTCTCCTGTTTCCGTGGAAGGAAAGCAGAACTGTTACAGGGCAGGGAGAGGAGCACTCAGAACCCCCAAGCCTGCCCTCTCTGAATGGGTTCTGCCATCCGCCGCATTAAGACAAACATACAAAAC
>JAGFMF010011623.1:6779561-6795350 GCA_019455555.1 Galemys pyrenaicus
CTGTTCCAACCAGTCCAAGACCAAAAAGCAAGCACAGTTTTTTCACATGTCCCTCTGCTCCACGTGCCTCCTCCAGGTCTCCTTGCTGTTCTCCATCTTTCTTTCTTCTCTTCTCTCTTCTCTGCAGAAATCTTTTTATCCTCAGTTCCACCCACTTAGGGCGGAACTAGGATTTTGGGAACTTCCTCTGTTCCTGGGACCACCCTGTTACAGAACTGCTGCCACTTTAATTTGGTAAGGAAAAGGAGGAGGCACAGAAAAGTTAAGTGACCACCTCAAAGTCTAGAGCTTGTCCATCCCCATCACAGCAGCTGGATGCTCAAGGGTCCGCACTCACGAAAATCAGCCAGGCTTCCTTCCAGAGCCTGCCCTCGATCCCCTAGGACTCAGCAGTTCCTGTCTAGAGTCTGCTTGCGCGACGATACAGGTCTGACCCTGTCACTGCCCTGTTTAAACCACCCCCCACACCACCCCTTTCCTGCCAAGGTAAAACCTGGGCTCCTCAGCCCTCCCAACAGCAACGCTCATACTGAATGATCGGGCCACATCCGGGCACTTGGGCCTGCTCCCTTGCCCACCGGTGGCTAATTCTCTTCCCCCTCCTTACACTCTCCTCCTGGCCATCACCTCCATGAGGCAGCTTCTCGACATCCCCATCTGTCTTCCTGGACCTCCCATCTGTGTCTCGCCAGCTACCCAAGCAGAGCTGTATTCCTTCAGCCTGGAGGCGGGCCTGGCCTAGAGGAGCCCTAGGATGCGCTGAGAATGTGCAACATCCTTGTCACACGTCAGGCTCAAAAAGCCCTGGGACTAGGTCCAGCTCTGCCACTCTGCCAGCCTCCCCAGGGACCACCATGTGACAGCAGCTCGTGGTTCCTGGGGGTGACCAAGCATTGGCGAGAGCAGGAAGGAAGGTCACTTCCTCCAACGTCTTCAACCTCCTCACTGGTCCATTCTCTTCTAAGAGGATGAAAGTGGTTGAGAGGGAGTCCGAATCGAGAGCCAGAGGGACAGAAAGCCACAGGACAGGAAAGAGAGCTGAGGAGAGCAGACAGGCCCGTTTTGCCCCAGGGCGAGCTGAGGCACAGCCAGGGCTACTAGGAAGCAGACAGAGCAGGGATCTCAAAGAAACAGAGGAACAAGGAATACCTGGAAATTGTAACAGCTGGCTTTAGTTTCCAGAGATTCTGAAGCCTCTTTCTCTTTGTTTTTCCCCTAAACCAGTTACAATTAGCATTGAGGGATATAATTACGTTGTTAGTCTAATTGCCTGTTTGAAGCAGGATCTACGGGGGTTTAATGGAAGATGGGGAGGAGGGGGCACAGATAAAATAAAAAGTCAGGATAATCACAGAAGAGACGAGTAAAGTGACTTTCTTCCCAGGTAGGGCCCGGCGCGGAGCCGCACCCACCCCCTCGCCTGGCTGGGCGGGGACCGCGCGCTGGCGGGCGGTGCGACTTCAGTGGAAATTGATTTTGGAGACGCTGACCTAATTAATCAGGAACCGATCCTAGAAAGGCCCTCAGATCTGGAGCCTTTGCACTATTATTGGCTGACACACTTCCACATCAGCGGGCAGTATTTTCCCAGGCGGAGTGAGCGCGGTGGCGGCTGGCGGCACGGGCTGTGTGGGGTCAGAGGAGGCCCTTCGGGGCGGGAGGGGCCCTGAGCCACGGGAGCACAGGCTCTGTGGCCCTGGGGACAGAAACAGAGTGAGGCAGCTCATGCTGGGGATGAAGAGGAAAAGACAGGGTCGTGAGCACCGGGCCAGGACACTCGAGCTGGGGGTCCCTGTGATGGGAATGCAGAAGAACCACCCGGAAGAACCAAGTGTCTTGGAGGGTCTGTGTCCAGAGCCCAGAGAGGAGGAGGGTTCTGGAGGGACAGCGGGGAGGGCGGGGTTCTTTCACGTCGGAGGACACTTCTGGCTACTGACCCTGGAGTTCAGGGACGTTCCGTTCGTGACAAATGAGCACCCAGCACTCACATCGGGGCTTCTTCTCCAGCTACTTTTTTCCAAGTGCACGTAGCAATCTGCCACCAGAAGCCACCTCCATGGCGGTCCAAAGCAGAAGTCCAAGGCAAGGTCACCCCAGGTGCAGCAACGGCCACAGTGGCCTTGCTCTGGTCAGGCCTTCTCCTCCATCTCCCCACTTCATAGAGTACAACATCTGGATAGAGATCAGGAGCCTGCGTTTCACTCATCTCTGCCACTTCGGTTGAGAGGCTAGGCAGAGAGCAAGGCCCCCTGTCCTTTAAAGCCTCCCAGCTGGGGAGAAGGGGAAAGTGCACCATCTCAGAGTGTTCCTGTCTGCCCTGAAGGATGCTCATTGATCAAGCCAGGTTGCTCACCGACCAAGCCAGCAAGTGCAAACACAGATCTCTCCCTGTTTCACTGCCATGATGAGGGTCTCCCCTTTGGTCCCCCCAGTCCAGATGGTTCTCAACACAATGCCGGGCAGAGTAGGCACTGGACTGGGAATACCAGCTAGGGCTGATAAACGAGGCAGGGCCTTATAATTCTTTTAGCTTTGGTATAAAATACCTCAACTTCAGGGTCAGAGAGAGGGCTTCCTCAGATTCCTTCTAGAACCTTCCAATGCCCACAGCCACCTGCCTCCTCTGATGTGAAAACCTGCAAGGCTTTGAGCCTGATCATAGCAATTCTCTTTAATGCCCTGAAATGTTCCACAGAAAGCGGAGGATCTGGGTTTCCAGCAGAAACCACCAGAGTTGGGAAGGTACACCCCATGCTGTCTTCTGACTAGCCCGTACCTCTAACAGGACTGTTGTATTCTGAATCTCAGGACTGTGGGGGAGAAATGAGTTCTGTAGGGCTTTCTGCACTTTCCCCACTCAGGTTTGACGATGGAGCTAACGGATGCTTGAGGCCCTCTGTACAAAGGGAACAAAAATTCCACAGCACCATTTATGAGTTTGTGCTGCACACGTGACCAAGAGCAGAACAGTCCACTGAAATCCTATAAAAATGAGGGGCAGGGAAGGCCACTCTGTTCCCTGAGAAGCCAACAGCAAGCCCTGCCACACAAGCTGCCCAGCTCTGCCGTCAACTCACGAGGAAAGGAGCTGCCGCTCAGACGCCCCTTCTCAAGAACAAGATGGCGACCAAGGGGACTTAGGGGACCGGCCCTTCAACCCCGCATCCCTCCAGGCCTTCCATTTAAATTCCTCCCAAAGTGTGAGGCAGTTGCGGGTACCTCAGTAAGAGTAAAGACAGCAGAAGTTTTATTGATAATAAAAGACAAAAATAGAGCATTGGCATTTGTTTTTCTAGAAGAAACCACCATTGGCTGGCTGCTTCCACATTCTGAAAGTCTGAGACTTTGGACCTGCTTGGAAGCCACCTCAGGACGGTTCGGCCTCGGAGCACAGCCAGGGAGACATAGAGGGCCTGGTTCCAGAGAGGGTCCAGGGGGGCTGGCCTGAGCTCCATAAGTTCTGGGCCAGAACGCTCAACTCCGATCCATTCAGTTCATTAGGCACAGAAGGTCGGAGAAGGCAGGTGGCTGTGAGTATCGTTAGGGTCTAGAAGGAACATGTGTCTGTCAGACCTGCGCTGGGGCTGATGGACACTGCAGGAATGCAGCAGACAGGCGGCCTGAGACAGAATCGCACCACACAGGAGGTACCACAACCTCCGCACCACCTGAGCGTTCACTAGGTGTGTTCAGGTGCACGGAGCACCTTCCAGAAGCACCTCTTTTAGCCCTTGACAATGCTGTGGGGCAGGCAATCTAGATCTGAACTGTCCAGACAGAGAAACAAAGAACTAATGAGATAATAAGTTCCTTGTTAAGTTGTTTAAGTTCCTAATTCCCAAATGCCATGGACCAACTAGCCCGGGGAAGAGGATTAACTACAAGGCCCCAGGACAGAGTCTTTGTGCAGTCAGGAGAGCCAAATGGGCATGAGTTCGCTCCTGTCCTTCACTCTGCAACCCCAGTCTGCACCGATCCTCTGAGTCAGGCACCCAACCGACGCGGTTCGGACGGCAGGCAATGGAGGAACACATGGACCACCACGTCGAAGGGGCGCGGGACAGACCAGCGCTGAACCCACCGACGGACGAGGAGTGAAAAGCATCGCTGGGAGGAGGCAGGTCTTCGCAGTGCCACTCAAAACACAATGACGGTCAGGACACTGGTAGAAGGGATGGCTCGGGTTCCCCTGAGCACCAGCCAAGACCTCCCACTCAGCTCAGTGAGCGCGGACGGTCCAAGGGCCCACGCTGGCACAGCACAGAAGCTGCTCTCCCGTCCACCCCGCCCATCACGCCCGGGGAAGGGTATTTCCACAGCTGCCTCCGAGAGGAGGGAAGGAAGCACACGGAGCCTCACTCCTTGGCCCGTCATCGGTAGAGAAACATCAGGGGCTGTGAGGATGATTAACATCCCAGCTTGCCCCCACCTCGAGTAAGTAATTAACACTGGGTCGGATGTGGGGTCCCTCCCTCTAGGTGCGGGCCTGCCATCACGGGAGTGAAGGCGGACCGTGAGGAGGGAGGGAAAGGCTGTCTGTCTCTGACCTCACTTCAAGGCCCGGGACTGCCTGCTCCTTTTGGGAAGCAGTTTCTAAACCTGTCACCTATAAAGTGCCTGAATCTTTTTTTTTGAGGGGGGAGGGAGGGGGAGGGAGATCCCCCCCCCCTTTATTCATTGAGTCCACTGCCTCTTTCTCCATAAATTTAATTATCCTGCTATGCAACCTTGGGTCAGGCCAGCTACCGCCTGTCGCTGAACTCAGTTTCCCTCTCTGTCAAACGAGGGTGCACTGTTCTCAGGGAGCCTTGACAGCACAACCGCTCCAGGCATCTGCTCGGGCTCAGCCTGTGACCTTGATGCTCTTCCTGCTTGAGGCACAGCTCTCGGGCCGTGGCCGTCCTGCACCAACCGAGTCCTGGCCCTGAGTCAGAGGCAGCCGCTCTCAAGGACTTGAATCATCCAAGATGAAAGCCAGGACAGCCTAACTTGGCAAAGTCCCCTCTGGCCCCCGCAGACCCCCAAAGCTCAAATCTGCCTCTGGCATTTCAACGGCGCTGCCAGTCCCTGGGTGCAGAAGAAACTCCAGATCAGGGGCTGGATCAAGAGCATAAGCGTGAGGCTGAAATTGTAATAATAATAACTGACATTTATATCACGCCTTTCATCCCCAAATCCCAAATTAATTAACTTTTTACGAGACATTTTTAAACTAGTGCCATTTAATAAAATTCTATTAGGAGAAGTCTTTTTTTCCCCAGCCCTATATTTTTATTAACAGCCACCAAAAATATAATTTACAGGCAACCAAAAGCCAGTCAAGAGAGGGACGGGGAGGACGAGCCTGCCAAAGCAGGCGATAGGCACTGGCCCCAGGGGCTGACCCCCTGGCCGAGGGACCTGGGTCCTCTGGGGGTGCCGCGAGCCCTGTCACTGCAAGACTGAACCTCAACCCTGCGTCATTCACCTCGTGTGATTGAGCATCTGTGACGGCAGCCACTACACAAGCTGCTACGGATGAAACGAACACACACAGCCCACGCGGTCCCTGCGTTTGTGGGGCAGAGACTCACCGGTCAACGAACTCACCAAAACCAGGATAATCAAAACCATGGTGGGTGCTAAGAAGAAAGAGACCCATCTCTTCCCCTGTAAGAGCACCCAACAGGGACACAGAATCCAGTCTGAAGCTGGGCAAAGAGAGTACGAAAGGCCTCCAGGCGAAACTGGTGTTTTACCTGAAATATGGTTTGGAGTAAATCGGGCAGTGAGAGGAAGGGATGGGGGGGGAGGCATCCAGGCAATGGGAACAGCATGTGTGAGGGTGCAGAGGCTGGAAGCTGCCCGGCATGTCTGAGGAAGAGAAGGCCAGCCTGGTGGGGCAGAGGGAGAAAGGGAGTGAGGTAGGGCTGGGGAAGGAGGAAGCCGGTGGGATTCTAGCCTGAGGAGAAGGGACACCGACAGAAGCCCAAGTGGGGGTGAGCACAGGCACACACCTGGCTTGGGGTGGCACCTGTGTTCTTTGGCGCCTGTAGGCCAGCACCTTTTCATGTGCACTGCCCCCCAGCACCGGCACCAGCCACACGGGCTCCTTGAGCAGGTGAAATGTGGGTAATTCGAAGTGTAATGGGCTATGTGGGGAAAATAAACACCAGTTTCTAAGACTTTGTGCAAGGTAAAAAAAAAATGCATAGAGCTTAATAAAAAGTGTTACACTGATTACATGTTGAGATGCCATTTTAGAGATATGGAGTTCAGTGTATTACTGTTCATCTCACCTGTTTCTTTTTCCTTTTCTTTTGTGGTAACTAGAAAACTTAAAGTTATATACCTAGCTTGCATATTTCTGTGGGGATCTCTGTGTTATGTACTGAAGAGCAAAGAATTTTAAGCACTATATTTATTCATCTTACTCTGGGGGTCGGTGGGGGGAAGAGGAGCCCTCAGGGCATGTAGTTTCAGTCTAGTTTAGGCCCCCAAGTACATACATCAAGGCCTCACCCTGTTCTCCAACCTATCAGAAGAGGGATCAGAACTGTGCAGAGCGGGAGCAGGGGCCAGGAGGAATCAGAGGTGCTAAGAAAACCGACCAGCCTCAATTACCACCACCCGTTTCCTATCCAGATTAAGTCAGGGGGGAAAAAGAGTTAAGAGGGAGAAAAAAAGTCTAAAACACTAACCTGACCCCTGCTGTCTGAGTCACACACAGGAAAAGTGCGGTCATCCGGGGCATCTAAGCTCCCCAGAGTGACCTTGGACGCAGGTTCAAAGTCAAGGTCGCGCTCTCCTTCCCACACTGGCAGTGGACCCCACACAGGCAAGGCCGATTGGGACCCCAAGGTCTCTCTTTGTCTTCATTTCCATCTGTCCCCTAAACAGATTTCAAAAACTAGTGGCCTAGAGTAGATTTTCTTGAGTTTCACATTAGCCAAAAGTTTTTGCAATGACTTACAATCATTTGAAATTTAAGAAATTTTATCTAAAACTCCAGATTAGAGGTCTGGAAAAAAAAAAGAAAAGAAAAAGAACGGAGGCTCTGGCCACATTAGGTCTGCGTTCTAACACAGTCACGGTCAGTTGAGGGCGAGGGCTTCCAGGAGGGACCACAGAAGCTCCCCTTCCTCCTGCAGGTGGGCCTGCGCCCCCCAGAGGCACCCTACACTCTGGAGGCCCTCAAGCCGCCAGCACGTCACACATGCTTAAGAGCCTCTGCACTCACAGCGGGCGCCCAGAAGGCCCTCCCCGCTCCTGCCCACAGCAGGCTCCTCTCACCCAGCTCTGCTCTCCCACCCTCCCTGTGTCTCCAGCTCCCTTGCACGGTCAGAGTGTGCACTTACACACTCACTGGCAACCACTCGCTCCCCTCGGGCTCCCCCACACTGGACACTGAGCCGCTGGAGCAGGCAAGGGTCACGTCCTGCTCTTCTCGCCTATGTCATCAGCGCCAAGCAGAGAAGATGCTCAAAGATGTAAGCTCTCTGGACTCCCTGGTGGTGCAGCGAGTTGTTAAGTTCCAGCACAATGAAGCTATCAGTAGCCACTGCAGCATGAGTTCGATCCCCAGCCAGGGAGGGGACCCACATGGCGCAGCAGACCTCTCCTGTCTCGCCCGCTGCTCCCCTCAGCAGTGTGTTTCAGTAGATACGTCTGTTCTGCTTCCCGCTCTGTCGCTGGTGAAGCCTCACCACCCAACCCTGTACCTCTGGCCTGTACCTCAGCTCTTGTATGCAAAAATAAATCTTTAAAAAAAAAAAAGAAAAGCTAGCTCTTGACCCATGCCAAGAGGAGAGACACATGTTGCACATCACACCCTACCCTCGTGTCCTGCCGGCTGAATTTCTTCCAGTAATGTTTCCAGATGCCCCAGGAACAGCTGTCAACTTGGTGAAACCAACCTAGAACACACCTCTAAAAATGTTAGACTTTCACCAATTACCTGAGAAGCTTAAAGACAATAACAATTAGCAGTTGAAACTTCGATGAAGTTTGGAGTGACTCAGAAGCCATGTATCCACCCGAACTTGCTCTTTGTGTTGAGCAAACAACAATGTCTTGATTGCCCTTTTTTGAAGTTGCCAGAACCCTGTCTTGTTGCTAATAAAATGAAGTTTCACAATGGTCCGAAACCAGTTCTTCTTGTTTCCCAAACAGAAGTGACTGCCATTCAACCACAAATAACATCTTT
The DNA here is from genome assembly GCA_019455555.1 of Galemys pyrenaicus. Lineage (NCBI taxonomy): Eukaryota > Metazoa > Chordata > Mammalia > Eulipotyphla > Talpidae > Galemys > Galemys pyrenaicus. The sequence continues at coordinate 6,787,747 of JAGFMF010011623.1, forward strand.
TATAAAACAGTAAACGGGAGGGGGCCTGTCCAGGGAATCCAGAGCAAACCTTTCTCTAGGCAGAGGAAACGGAGCACAGACTCCGCGGATTCGGCATCTGCTTTCTAGTATTCCCAAGCTCCTGCTACGTGCACGACCTGCACGACCGGGGGCGCACAGCTGAGCTTCCAGTCCCGTGTCCACAGACAGAGCATGCGCGATACCCGCACGCACCCTGGTAAGCGTGCCCAGCTCCAAGCACAGAGTGACCCCAAGTGCTTCCACAGGGGGCAAAAAGGAGAAATAAGGCTCAGTTTTGCCTGAGACTTATCGTCCGTAAGACCAACAGCCAGAAAACCAGAATGCAGAGGCTGCAGGATCTAAGGAAAAGGACTCAGGGCCTACAACTCAGTCTCAAGCCAACCCACCCACCATTCAAGTGTGAGGAAAAACAATGACCTTCAGATATGCACAGCCTCTTTTTTAAAAAAAAATATATATATATTTATTTATTTATGCACACAAGAGCAGGGGTACAGACCAGAGGCGCGGGAGGTGAGAGGATTCACCAGAGACAGAGTGGGGAGCAGAACAGGCAGATGGACTGAAACACACTGCCGAGGGGAGCAGCGGGCGAGGCAGGAGAGGTCGGCTGCGCCATGTGGGTCCCCTTCCCGGCCGGGGATGGAACTTGTGCTGCTGTGCAGTGGATGCTTCAGTGCTGCGCTCAAGCTGCTGTGCCACCAGGGAGGCCCCGGATTATGCACAGATGCTGGTGCCGCTGCAGCCTTTTTCTAAAAACCATTAAGGAAAATAACCCTAAAACAAATCAGATAGAATTTTAAGAAGAGGAAGAAGCCCAGCAAAAGCCAGATTGTAGTGTAAATAGTGACTGAACCAAGTTAGATGTGAAGCTCAAGGCAGCTCTTATGTAACATCCAAAAGCACAATGCAGAATTTTTTTAAAGCTGAAAATAAAGTTCCATTGTCATACTAACTTAGAACAGATTGTGGAAAGAGGACAAGGAAAATATAAGAGCATTTAAAGGTCAAATCTGGGGGGGGGGGGAGTATGCTTCTTTGAGGGTAATTACAGATACCAATTTATTCTTCCCCAAGGTTAATTGTTTGTTAACAATTTAAACATGGGTGAAAAATGAGAAGTAGCATCATGGGAAACCAAAACAAATATGGTGGCAGCAAAAACTGAATAATCACAATCTGGTAAGACAGAAAGTCCCCTGCTACAGAAAGGGGTCTCACAAATTAGGGAAGTCAGGGTAGGCCAGGAATTAAAAGACTCAGAAAGGCTAAAATAAAAATAAAATTTTAAAAAGACTAAAAAAAAATGGCTAAAAGGCTAAAACAAAATAAGATGTTATCACTGAGGAAAGCTGGAGAAAGGACACAGGGGACTCTATGATATCTGCTTCTCCTTATAAAGTCTTAAATTATTTTAAAAGTTTTTTGAAAAAACAAAGGATTAACAAATGACACTAGTCATATGTGAATAAAAAGGAGAAACGTAACAGAGTCCAAGGCAAAAAAAGAAAAAGAATAACAAAGGACAAAAAGATTGCTTCAAGTGATATAAAATTCAACCACCAAATGGATATAAAATAATGAACTTTTATATATCTATAAAATATACAGAACAAAAATCACTGAAAATACACAGAAAAATGGAAAAACAATCATGACTTCCCAGAAGCATACTTCCCAGAAACAGACAAATCCAGGGGATTAAAAAAAAAATTGAGGCAATAAAGAACTTGAAAACACAATTAACTGGTTCGATATATTTTTATATGTACTTATATAACAATGCACATGTTTCGAAAACTCCATGGAACAATTACAAATTGATCATGTGACAGGCCACAAAGAACACCTCCATAATTTTTTTAAGTAGAAATTACACAGGCCATATTCTCTGACCATAAAGCAATAAAACTAAAAATCAAACAAAGAGAGCCACAAAAAATTTAACCACTTGGAAATGTAACCCAAAGGTTATTTAGAGGTATGTATATTTTTTAAGAAATTAAAACAAACTGCAGACTATTTAAAAACCAACAATGAGAGCACTATATAGCCAAACCCAAGGGATACTTCCAAAGCAGTCACTCAAAAAAAAAAAAAAAAAATACAAAGCCAATAGAATGTAGAACATGAACAAAAATAATCAGGAGTTCAAGAAAGAGAAAACAAAAGGCTTAATAATAAAAGCAAGGGTAAATTCTTTAAAATTACCAAACAGCTAGCCCCTCCCCATCATGTGTCTGGCCAAGTAAAAATTAAATTAAAAATATTAAGAAATAAGAAAGTATCTATTACTAAAGAGTCAGAAGGGATAAAGGAAAGGAGGAAGGCAATAAGACTATATGTTAATAGACATCTTTAAATACATACAACAAAACATATCAAAATTAAAGTAAGATTACCCAAAACTGACTCAAGAGGAAATAGAAAACTTGACTAGATCAATAATCAGAGAAAGAAATTTGAATTATAAAACTATTGGGAATGCTCAAATAATTTTACTGGAAAGCTTTACCAAAGCCTCAATAAAAAAAACTCTGCTCTCCTAATTGTTAGGGCAAGAGGTATATTCCAACTCTTGTTACAAAACCAACATTAAAACTGGGCAAGGATAGTTCAAGAGAAAATTAACGATAAATCTTACATAAACAAAGGTCTAAAATTCCTGCATACATGTTAGCAAATAAGACACGACACTAAATTACAAAAACAAACATCAACCCTCTATCTTCTTGGATAGCTTGAGGTTTTTTGTTTTTAAAAAAATCAGTGTAATCTACTAAGAATTTTTGTTACACCTCCATGAATGGTTCTCTCTCCCAATTACTTAATATAATGCCTGGGCTTCTCTAGTAAATGTCAGGAACAATCAAAAATGAACATTGTCATTAACTTATGAGTCAAAATTATTCTGGAGATCCCAGTGTGAAAAGACCAGAAATAAGAAACATTAAGTACAGATATTGGAAAGGGAGATGATCCTGCCATTATTGGCAAATGCAGTTATCTACATTAAAAACCCAAAAGAATCAACTGAAAAGCTATTAGAACAAAAGACAATTTAGCAAAGTAACCAGGAAGAGGAGTAGCATTCACAAATCAGTGACTTCCCTACATACCAACGATACTCAAGACCAAAGGAAGATTCCAATTCCCATGTGTAGCACAAGCAGAAAACACTAGGACACAAGCCTATCAAGAAATGAGCACGCTCCATCAGATGATATGACACTTTATAAACATTGAAGATGTGAATGATGAAGACCTGTTATATTGAAGGCAATATAACAGATATGCCAATTCTCTCAAAATAAACCGACAAATCCAAGGTCACTCCTATCAAAATCCCAGCAGGATTTCTGCAAAGCCTTCTGGACTTGATGTAAAACTGATGTGGAACAATTTTCTCAAGCATAGACTTTTTAAAAGAGTATCATATGAAATCACAGTAGGGAGAGAGGGTAATTAAAATAGCCATAAGCACATCACAAAATTAGGTAAACTGATCCATTTAAAAGAGTAAGATGTCAAGCATCAGAACTACGTATACTTCTGACTTTAGAAAACTGAATGTGGATTTCCGTCAGTGGGAAAGGATATGCTAGCCAGTAAAGCTGTGCCCTGACCGGGGGTGCTGAGGACACCACAGCGTCACTGTTGGGTGTCCTGTAAAAAACAAACAAACAAACTTATCCTGGACCTAATCATAAGGAAACTCAGACAAACCCAAACTGAGGGGCGTTCTAAGAAACCGCAGGGCCATATTCCAAAGAAGATGTCAAGGTCGTGAAAGACTGAGCCAGATGCAGGAGACTCAGGAGACAGGACAACTGAATACAGCTTGTGGTCAGTGCTTTCTTTTCCCATGAAGGACATTACTAGGGCGCAGGGTGAAACAGGAAGACACTACTAACAGACTTGCTAATATACTGTTAATGTCCTGATTTCAGCCACCTCACTGTGGTTGTATCAGTGAGTATCCTTACTTTTAGGAAATACATTCTGAAGTACTCAAAGGGCGCAGCGGGTTGAGCCCTGCTCTATGAAGCATCGGCTGCACAGCAGTGAGTTAGATCCCCGGCCAGGGAGCTGACCCACATGGGGCAGCAGACCTCTCCTCCTCGCCCGCTGCTCCCCTCAGCAGTGTATTTCAGTCCACCTGCCTGTTCTGCTCCCCACTCTGTCTCTGGTGAATCCTCTCACCTCCCGCGACCAGCCTGTACCCCAGCTCTTGTGTGCATAAATAAATAAATCTTTAAAAAAATTTTTTTAATTACTCAAGGGTCCAGAGGTATTATGCCCATGATTTTTGTCACAAATAATTTAGAAAAGGAATTTTTTAGAGTGTTATGGGGAGAGGGGGAGAAAGAGGGAGAAGAGTAAATGTGCGAAATGTTAACGTTTGGGGAGTTAGGGCTGAAGGCGAGATGGGAATCCTTTGTACTAGAGTCTTACAATTTATCTGTAAGCCTAAAAATTATGTCAAAATAAGTTTTTAAAAAAGATAATGTCAGTTGCAAGAGCCCCTGGGATACTTGTGGTTTTATCCATACATAATATTATTATAAAACATGTCTGGGAATTATAAACACCACGTTCTAGGTTGTTGTCACCTCTGAAGAGGGAAAGGATTGAGGCTGTGAAGGGGCTTCAATTCTCTCTCTGCACAGCTTTATTAAATAAAATCAGATGTGGCAAAAACAAATAAATAAAATTTATAAATAGATAAGAGTAAGACACCTGGAAAAATATTCAAAAATAGATGCCAGATGGATTAAATACCAAACAGGAAAGAAAAACACTAAAAAATACTAATCCAGAAGAATGGTTTTTAATAATAAAGGGACAAAGAGCTATTTCTAAGCATCAGAAACAGAAAGTAAAACAATGAGAAAAAAAGTAGTCGTGTTCCGAGCGCGTCTACATCTCAAGTGGCCCTGACGACAGCCTGGTGATGTAGGTTCTCTTACTCCTGGTGCGCAGATGCGGTTCTCAGAGAACCTCGGGTCAGAGATCCAAGACACCGCCCAGACCCAAATCCTGCGTCCATCTCCATCTTTTTATGTTGCTCATGGCAGAAGTGTTTTGTAACTCCCACACAGAAAACTGCAGAAAATAATCCAGGAGCAGCTAGATTCCAGAGGTTCTAGAAGATTCTTACTCTGTCAATAGATATTTGCTGCTTATTTGTTTTTTTTAAAGATTTATTTTATTTATGCACACAAGCACTGGGGTACAGGCCAGAGGTGTGGAGGAGGGTGAGAGGATTCACCAGACAGAGCAGGGAGCAGAACAGGCAGATCAACGCAAGTACACTGCTGAGGGCAACAGCGGGCGAGGCAGGAGAGGTCGGCTGCACCATGTGGGTTCCCTCCCTGGCCGGCAGCAGGGATGGAACTCGTGTTGCAGAGGCTGCGGTTTGCTTCATAGTGCGTTGCTTAACCCACTGCGCCACCAGGGACGCCCTTGCTGCTTATTTAGGGAAAAAAAAAGTACTTGTTTTCATTGGCACTTCGCTTTTTTAATGTGCCCCCCAGCGCCATGGTAGGGGAGCTGCTTCTGCCGTCTTCCAGCTGAGATGAAGCAGGCCCAGACCCCAGCAGTGAGCTAGACTGGGCAGCAGCTGGGCAGCCAGAGCAGGGGTTTCACCCGGGTCTGTCTTGTCTCCAGAGCCTGGCCCCAGCCCCTCCCAAGTTGCACTGCCTCTTCTGCAGAGTGTGCAGGTACCAAGTTCTGGGAGAGAGGCTTCCCCTAGAGAAGAGGGAACCCCACCTGGGTTGTTGGGGGGACAGCCCTGAGCTGCTCCTAGCAGCCCCCGTGCCAGTGCGCGGAGATTCGAGTGAGCGTGAACGCGACCTGCCCAACCAGCACGTGCTGAGCAGCCGTGACGTGCCGGGCCCCGGGGACAGCGTGGGGAAGAGAAAACTCGCCATTCTCAAAGCTTATAGTCCACGGAATTGAATATTCAGCCGCCATATTTAAGGATGAAACCAATGAAGACTGACTAGGGATGATGGAAGAACAGGATGAAGCAGGGGGGCTTCACAGAGGACCCCAATGTCTCCTCTTTTTACAGAAGCAACACAAAGGCCCGGAGAGAACTGTTCTCGCAAAGGCCACAAAGTGGCAGTGGGAGACAAAAGTTCAAAGTTTCCAGGCCCAGTCTTGGGGCGATGCTCCTTCTATGGTTGGAGGCAACACAAAGAAATGTTTGGGGCCCATCACTGTGTGTTTCCAGGGCGGGGTAGAGAGGTGATGATACCTCTGTCCCCACAAATAGCTCTTATCCCATCCCTGCCTCGGGGGATGGTGGATGTCAGCCGCCTGGACCTGCCCCTGGATTGGTGGTCCATTTCAGCTTCTAAAATGACACCCTCAGGGCTTCCCTGGTGGCTCGAGGGGTTGAGCGCTGCACTGTGGGGCTTCTGCGGCCACTGCAGCTCCAGCTTGAGCCCCGGCCAGGGAGGGGATCCGCATGGCACGGCAGCCCTCTCCTGCCTCGCCCGCTGCTCCCCCTCAGCAGTGTATTTCAGTTGATCTGTGTGTTCTGCTCCCCGCTCTGTCTCTGGTGAGTCCTGTCACCACCCACACCGCTGGCCTGTACCCCAGCTCTTATATGCATAAATATTTTTTTAAAAACTGAAAAGAAAATAAAATGACACCCTCATCCTCAGTGAGGTGCTTCCCTCAATGGACCTGCTGAGGCCAACTGTGGAGTAGTTGGGAGGGCAGCCGCAAAGGCCACGCGAGCGGCTCCACCTTGAGACCTGGACACAAAGCAGCTTCCCTCCAGGAAGGGGCCCTGCAGGGGACTCCACCCAAGGCACCCCCAGGCTCCCATCTGTGATGAGTCAAACGGCCTATCACCGCTCCTGACATCAGGTCCTGGGGCTGAAGCTGCCCAGGCCCGAGCTTGGGGAGAGTCGGGCTTGTGCAGGTTCCGCAGCTTCACCTGCCGCAGCTCCTTAGAAAGTTGCTGCAGCAATCGAGCTTACAAAACACAAAGGGCTGTACAAACAGGAGGCGCTAGCAGCCCCCCACCTTCCCGTGCTCAGGCCAGCGAGGAGCGCCACCTCACACCAAGGCCTCCGGCCCTCTGCTCTGCCAAGTCACACACAGGGACTGACTCCAGCTCCTCGCGCGGGACCCGAAGGCTGCAGCCTGACCCACAGGAGGTGCACGGGCCAGAGTTCTCATTCCAGCAAGCCCATCTAGGGGAACACGTGTGCAAACCCCTCGGGAAATGAATCTTCCTCATTACAGGTGCTTCCACTTGGATGACTAGCGCTACCAATTTTGGGGTGCTTACCAGACACCCAAGCACTGGCTTAAGCACATTTGAGGGCATTGTCCATGCCATCCTTACAATGGAAGGACGAGGCTGGGGCAATTACTGTCCCCAGACGAGGAGGCATCACCAGTGCAGCGGCAACCACCAGCTGCAGAGCCAGGGTGGGGCCGGGACAGACTCATGGGGTTTGTGGGCATCCCCTTCTCTGCTTTGGGCCACCCCCAGAGCACTTCCCCCTGCCTGCCTGCCGGGGGAGGGAGTGCTGAAGCACATGGCTCAGGCCGGGCCCTAC
>JAGFMF010011623.1:6795355-6811390 GCA_019455555.1 Galemys pyrenaicus
CCCCCCCCCCCCCCCCCCCCCCCCCCACACACACACACCAGCCCTCTAGAGGCTTCGCCTACAGACCCCACATGCTGAAAAGTTCTGCAGGGCCCACGGGCTGCCCGCCCACCACCACCGTGGTGGGTTCAACAACTGGCCATTCAATTTTTCCATCTCCTTCCTCCCAGCAGGCTTCCTTGCTCCTCCCCACCACCAGCTCGACTACCCGGCTCCAGCCCTCACACCCAACACCCAGACTGTCCTGGCCCATGACACCACTGTACACAATCTCAACCTCCGGCACCCCAACCCTAAACTCCCAGACTCTTCCAGCGGCCCTCACCCTAAGGGATGACCTGTGGCCCACAGACCTAGCTCTCCTTCTCTGCCCACCTCCGCCACCACTATCCTTCCCCAGCTAAGCCCAGGCCCCCTGGAATAAGCCTCGCAGGCATCATCTCTCCTGCTCTATCCTTCTACCCCCTGGCAGTCACAAATCTACTCCCTGCCCTGTGCTGAACCCAGAAAACCATGCAGACGATCCCGTTTTAAATTCACGACTGCAAACCTCAAGTTGGCCCTTGCTATGGCCCAGTCATTTCCACCCGTGATTCACGAGAGGCGTATTTGAGACTCGCCCCTTCCCCTCAGCCGGGGATAGCCTGCTGTCTGCTGAGGGCTACTTTCCCTGCAAAAATGAAAAACGACTGCTGCATCTTTCCTGAAGAGCCCCTCTTCCTACCAGCACTGGCTGGGGGTACCCTCCACTGGGCGCTGGGTCCCACCCCTTCCTCCAAGCCAAGGTCACTGCCCTGGCAACGTTTCCTCCTCCCCTGCAATTTCGGTTTTCCTTGCTCTGATCCTCCCCACAGCACAGAATAGGCTGTGACTTTGCACCAGGCCCTGGGCCTCCACCTAACATTGCTCGCCTTTGGCGCACAGTCCTCAGCACTGTCCGCGCTGCCGGGCCCACCTCCTCATCGCTGTCCTGTTGAGTCCACTGCACTCTAACTGGCTGATCCCCCAGCACAGCACTGAAGTCGCCCTCCCCAAGGTCATCGGGGTTGACCTCTTGTTGCCAAACCCAACAGGCCATCCTCAGGCCTCCTCTGAGCTTGCATGGGTGATCTCTCCTTCCTTCCTTCCTGCAATTCTCTTTTCTTGGCTTTTAGGACCTGGCTCTCCGCCCCCCTCACAGCTGGTCCCCTTAACCATTCCTCCTCTCTTTTGAGACACAGGATCAGCTTTGGGGCTCCTTTCTAGCTATGGTCACTTTGTAGGTGACCTCAGCAAGTCCCACAGTTTCCGGCCACCTATACGCTGACGATTCACGACTTACTACAGCCCTGACCACTGCTTACCCGAGCCCTGGGCTCAGACCCAACTGCTCACTCATCTCAGAGGCATCTGAAATGTCTAAGGGTTCCGTTCCTCACCCCACCCAGAACCTGCTCCTGCCCGAGACTCACCACAGCGGCAGTGGAGCTACCAATCACTCAGCGAACAGGCGGGCTGGAGACAGCGCTGATGCTCTCCCTCACACTCCAACCCGCTGCTAAGTCCCCAGGAGCTTCATGCCACACCCATCCCTCCTCCCACCTCTGTCACTTCTCCCTCCTCACCTCTCCACTGTCCTCTCCTCCCAACACCCTTTCCCAACCAGGCTTCTTAAATCCATTCTTTCTTCTCACAGCAGCTACAGGTATCCTTTTCAATTGTAAATTGGATGCTGTCAGGAGCTCCAGTTCAAAACCTTGCAAAATCCCTCCAGGATCTGGCTACCCCTGCCTGTTCTGGCTGCCTCACCTCCCTTTGTCCCTAACTTTCTGCCTCAGTTACACTAAGTTCATTCCTACCTCAGGGCCTAGGCAGTAGCTATCCCCCACCTCAATGACTCATAAGGCTTGTTTCTGTATCTCATTCAAGCCTCTGTTTATCAATGGCCTTTCCCAACTTCAGTCTCAAACTGTCCTCTACCACACTCCCTGGTCCTCTCTATATGCCAACCTCATTTTCTTTTCTTAACTGTACCAAATATCTGGTTCATCCACTCACTAGTTACTTGTTTCAACTCTGTGAGGGCAGTGACCGTGCCTTATTCACTGCCGTATTCCCAGTGCCACAGCAGTAACCGGCCCACAGTAAGCATTCTATAAGAATGCACAAATGAATGCACCAATTACTCCGCTAGACAGACTCTCAGCAGCCTAGAGAGTGGAGAATAGAGCTGTCCATTAGAAATATAATGTGGATCACATATTTGATTTGAAATTTTCTAATAGCCAATTTTTTAAAGGCGAATTTCAAGAATATATTTTCATTAAATATAGACCCTTTATAGCCAAAATGCTATTTCAACATATTAATATTGAAAGAATTACAAATCTCTCAAACACTTTGAAACCTGGTGTGTATTTTCTAGTGCTGAGATGTTGGAACAGTTCAAGGGCTCAGGAGTCACACATGGTGAGTGGCTATTGCCCAGACAGCACAGATCTAAACTGTGAGCTGAGGCCTCCCTGGGGGTGCCAGGGTTAAAGTCTCAGTGCATTCAAGCTATTGTCCACCTCCCCAGCCAGTGGGCAGCTGACCCACGTGGTGCAGCAGACCTCTCCTGCCTCGCCCACTGCTCCCCTCAGCAGTGTGTTTCAGTCCATCTGCCTGTTGTGCTCCCCACTCTGTCTCTGGTGAATCCTCTCACACACACTCCTGCACCTTTGGCCTGTACCCATGTTCTTGTATCCATAAAAAACTAAAAATAAATCTTTAAAAAAAATATATTAAAAGAATAAATATACTGTGAACCTAATCAGGTCACCCCTGAGCCCAAACCCCTCCCCACCACCTACCCTGACACCTCACCATTCTCAAGATAAAGTCCTACTCCTCCTCCAGGCATGAAAGGTGTCCAACAAACTGCCTCTCTCTGGGCTTGTGACAGCCCCTGCCAAGCACGTCAGGCCTTCGGCAGTGCTGTCAGCCCTCCTGCCCCTGCGCTGTGGTGAGGCTGCTCTTCTGCCTCAAAGGCTCCTTTCCTCTCCGTATCAAGATGCCTACTCAGCCTTCCACATCTTCTGCCAGTAAGTCTTCGCTGACGGCCTGAGCCTGGGCAAGATGCTTTATCTCCAGCTCCCAAACTGACGCTCTCCCAGACTTGCGAGAGGCCCCGGGGCCATGACCACCCTGCTCACCTGTCCCGAGTGCACAACAGATGCCCTGGCATGAGTTGCCCAATGAATGAATGAAGGGCGCTCCCCTCCCAACCGGGCTCCCACCTGTGCCCACTTCTACCGCCCCGACTCCCAGCGCCTCCCGGCCCTACCTACCACACGAAAACGGGGCCACAGCTGTGCTGTTACTCCCCAACCTGTGCCTCCTAAGTCCAGTCTTTCCCTCGATTTTTATTCTAAGCAAAAGTCCTTATTTCCCCCAAGACTCTGATTTGAGGGCCTGATAACACAGTTTAATGCAAATTATGTACAGAGGCACTACCTGGCTCTTACTTCTCTGTCCTAGCCAAAAAAGGCTGACATGCAGGCAGGAAAAATAATTTTATGTGAAAACTGGAGCATCAGTCGGAAGGTCCTGAGTCCAGGGAAGTGGCCCCTCAAACTGACCCCAGAGGCGGCAGCAGCCGCTGCTGCCGCCCACAGGGCACTGCCACTGTCGCAGAAGCAAGGCGAGGGATGTGAGCAAGGAAGCCGAGGAAGCAGCCTCCTTCGCCTTCGCCTATGGGAATCTTCTTGCCAGGCTTCGATGGGCAGAAAAGTTTGACCTGTTACTGCTCTCACTAATTCACTCCACAAACATTATCAGGCCCTTCTTCAGAAAGCCCCACGCTCTGACCTTGCTTCCCTAACCCGGCGATAAATTCCTGTCCTTCCAAGGACCAGTCTAGTTCTTTTGAAGAGACGTGTAGAAAATAGGTACTCCACAAACCTATGGTGTTCACCGTCTTGAGGGTCAACGCATGTCCAAGGATTTTTAATTTTACAAGCCATCCAAGCATAATGGAATTGGGATAATGACTTAAATTTCAGTTCTGACTGTGCAAACCTTTTTTATGAGCAAACAAAACGTGCAATGCTTTTCCTGCCCTTAATGACTGAAATGACATCATATCCAAGAAAATTAACAGAAGATAACCACGACGAGTATCTGTTTCCTCCAAATTTTCAGTTTTCTAGAAGGCAGGCATTTTCCCCAAGTTTTGGCTTCAGAAGCAACAGAGAATGCATAACACTAAGTCTCCTCTCCAAACAAGGATGAATGAATGAAGGGCACTGGTTTATCACACCCTGGAAACACCCTGTCCTCTCACGAGCCCCATCAGCCAGCCTGTTATCAGAGGAAGTGCCTTTTAAAAACACGCTCATCATGGGAAGAAAAGTCCAAAATAAACATGCTCTGGATTACTGGTTATTCATTTGCCTTCATACGACTGCTGTTTCCACTGTTTCTCTAAGGAAGCCATTTTATTATTTAACAACAACAAAGTTGGTATCTGGAAACCAATTTTGGTATCTTGCCTCAAGCACAAGCTCATGTCCTCACCCTTAGCGAGCCATCAGCTAAGGGTCATGCTATTCTCTGGGAGTGTATAGTGCTTCTGCTCACCGTGGAGCAGTAAAAACCAAGGCCCAGAGAACACAGCTCAGTCTGAGTGTAGGGCTCCAGCTCAGCTTGGTTCACCTGTCATTTGTTCCCAAATAAGAAAATGAAAGGCAGGAGTACTAGCCAAACCACAGACTGGTCTCTCTGGCCAGGGAGGGCTACGGGGGGACGAGGGGCACAGGCACTGCTATGTGCCCAGACCCTGGTCGTGTCCCCATCTACTGGTGAGTTGAAGGGAACCAAACCCTCCAGGCCCAAACATGAAATAAGAGAACATCAGAATCTACCAGGTGAGGACCCCAGTTTCAGCTCTCCCTTGCAAAGAATGCGGAGGTGATCCCTCTTACCACCTCACAAGAAAAAAGTTGAACTGGAAATCAGCAACTGTCTTTAGATGGGAACACTGACACCACAGAGCAAACCACCACCCTGAAAATCGATGAGGCAAAGGCAGAGGAAAATAGTTTATGGGGAACTGGAGGAGAAGGCTGGAGCTAGTAAGTGTAGGATCTCTTTAACAGCTGTCTAATTGCTAGAAGGTGAGTGTGGACTAGCCTGAGCACTGAACAGCCCTGGAGACCAAGTCTCCACACTCTGTGAGACCCTCAACAGCTTTGTGCTCCAGTGAGAGGAGAGAAAGTGGGGGAAAGAAGGAAAAGTAACTATTTTGAAATGGTACATTCTGTTCTCCAAAACAAAGGCCTGTCCTCAAGAGAATCTACTTTATCAGAGACTTTACCTGACCTTATAAACTTATCTGACCTGGAGGAAAGACAATAGGACCACACCAGCCTGTGCCCTCAAACCTTCCTGTCTCACATAAGGGCAGAAAAAGAAAAAACCCAGAAATGCTTCAAGATGCCACACAGCCCAGGAACCCAGATCACTAAAATATCTGAGATTTAATCATGAATATACACCACTTCCTCTCCCTAATATCTTCACGCCACGTCAAAAAGACCAGAGTAAAACAACAGACTCAAACCCTACTTAAGAAGGAGTACTTAGGGAAACCCAAGGACAACAAGAAAGGAAGAAAATGACAAAGGTGGAGGAAACGAAAGCCTCTGACATCTGTATTTACAGCAAACATTCAACACAGGCCAGTGACATGACATAGCCACAGAAGAAAAAAGCTTCAGGCTAGAATTCTGAAGGCCCCAATTTCTATTACTACATACACCATGTGCAGCTTTCAACAAAAAATTACAAAGCATGCTAAAAAAGAAAAAAATTTTAAAAAATAGTCTAGAAAAACAAGGCAGGCATCATAACCAGACTCAGATATAACAACAATTTTGAAATATAATTGAAAATAACTATGATTCATATGTCAAGGGCTCTTGGGAGAAAGTCAGACAAAAGAACAGATGGATAACCTATACAGAGATGGAACCCTAAGAAAAAAAGAAAAGGAAATGCTAGAAACCAAGTGCACAGTTATAGAAATGAAGAATGCCTTTGATGGGTTCTTCAGTGAACTGGGCACAGCCAAGGAAATAATCACTGAGTTACAAGATAGGTCAGCAGAAACTACTCAAATTGAAATACTAAGAGATCAAAGAAAGAGATGATATGAACTTCAGTTCCAGGTTCCACTTCAATACATAAAGAGCTTGGGAAGTTATCACTCCCATTGCTCATGAATAAACTGGAAATTTGTCTTAGATCCATCAGAGGACTGAGGTCACATGGCAAACCACTGCCTGAAAGCTGCAGAGACAGGAGAATAAATGCCACCAACCAGGAGCTGAAGCTGTCACGAGAGCCAGTAACTCTTAGGAACACTTGAGATGGTTGCTGGAGAGTGAGCATAGACTGGCCTGAGAGAATAAAGACTGAGGGCCCAACACTTCCTGAGTTTTACCTGGGTGCCTCACCAGTTTCCCAGGTATAAGATGGAAGAGAAATGGTAGGGGGAAAGTAACAGTTTTGAAATATACCCAGAATATTCCATTTTCTTCCACAAAGGTCTACCATTGAGAGAATTTATTTACCTGAGGCTAACCCTAATTGGTGGGGAGGAAGAGAATTACTAAACTCCAATACCCGTGGGCCTTCCTGTCTGATCTAAGGAGGAAATGAAAACTGAGTAATACTATTAAGGTCACAGCCCAAGGGCCAGGCCTACCAAGACTGAGAACTATTCATACGATTCTCTAAAATGATTCTCCTCCTCCTCCCCCCACACTTTACTACATCAGCAGGGTTCCTGAATAATCAGAGAGGATTATTGTTTAAAGTGGTGCAAGGGATTAAGTCTCAGCACTATGAAGCTAGCGGCAGCCACCGCAGTTCCATCCCCGGCCAGGGAGGTGACCCACAAGGCAAAGTAGACCTCTCCTGTCTCACCTGCTCCTCCCCTCAGCAGCGTATTTCAATAGATCCACCTGTTCTGCTCCCAGTCTGTCAGTGGTGAATCTTCTCAGCTCCCCCACTTCATGCACCTCTGGTCTACGCCCCTGCTCTTTTATGCATAAATGAATGAAATAAATCTTTTTAAAAAAAAAAGACTAGCAAGGTTCAAAAATCTGTTTAAGGAATCTCTAAGGAAACACTAGATTAGGGTTTCAACAGCAGGGAAGTCAAAAACAAGGGACACCACAGGAAGCTTCAGCCTCAAACACCTACAGCTCAGCAATCTGTAAACACAGCCTAACTCTTGTTGATAAACATAAACCTCATCTAAACATTCTGAACTTTAAATAAGAAAGCCTTAACTAAAATTAGAGCTGGGAAGGCCTGAAGAGGGAGCTCTCACATATTATCACTTGCCACCATTTGCATGTACTTGTCTCTTTGCAAGCCCCACTGGGAAGTCATCTACAATTCCTAAAAGAGCTGTCCTGCCCAGCAACAGCCCCAGTGGGAAGTGCTGTAGACCAATAAACAGAAGCCATGTGCACCATGGGCTCTTTACTCCAATGAACTCTCATTAGAACAGTTCCTTTTTTCCTCCATAAGCAAACTCCACTAATCTTTTTTTTTTTTTTTCTAATTGCCTATGGTCCACTATAGCATGTATTTCCAAAATTGCATTCCTCTGGCTATTCCTGAATAAACTCATTCTACTAGTAAATTAACTGGCTATTTTTGATTTAAAGTCAACAAGCCTATTAATCTCATTTCCTTTTTTTACCCAGCATACCCTGTATGGCTTTCAACCTCACACTAATATGTTGATTTCCTCAGTTCCTATACCAGATATAGCATGTTTGTCTTTCAACAAAAAATTGCAAGCCAAAAATAAATAAATAAATAAAATGCAAGCATACTAAAAGGCAAGAAAACATAGCCTGGAGATGCAGTGGGCATCAGTTTCAGACTCAAGGATGACACAGATTTTGAAATTCTCAAAATAGAAATTTGAAATAACTATGATTACCATACTCATGGCTTTAATGGAAAAGGTGGACAACATGCAAAAACAGACAGTAATGTACACAAAAAGATAAAAAAAAAATCTAACAAAGACTCAAGACAGGAAATACTAGAAATAGAAACTTCCCTAAGAGACAAAGAAAAAAAAATAGAAAAAAAAATAAAAACAAAGCAAATCACTCAGGAACTGTGAGGCAATTACCAAAGATGTAACATATACATAAAGGGTATGCCAGAATGAAAAGGGGAAAAAAGAAGATAGCTCAAGCAATAATGGCTGAAAAGTCTACAAAATCAATGACAGACATCAAACTACAGGTCCAGGAAGTTCAGATCAAGCTGAATAACAACAAAATTCTACACCCAGGAATAATCATATTCAAACTGCAGGAAATCAAGGACAAAGAGGAAATCTTGAAAGAAGCAAGAAGAGGGGGAAAGAAAGTGTTTTCTCTCTTATTTCTACAGAGAAATAAGAACTACATTAGATTTCTCTTCAAAAACTATTCAAGCAAGAAAATAGTGAAGTGAGAAATTTAAAGTATTATACGAAAAAACTGCCTACCTAGAAATCTGTATCCAGAGGAATTATCTTTCAAAGATAATGAAGAAATAGACAAAGTTTGAAGGAATCTGTTACTAATTCTTGGCTCACAAGAAATGTTAAAGTTTTTTCAGAGAGAAGGAATAAATACAGGTAGAAACTTGATAAACACAAAAAAAGGGAACAATTTAAATGCAAGTAAAATGAAATATTTTATTTCCTAGTTTTTTTATCTTAATTGACCTAAGAGACAACAATTTGTTCAAAATAATAGTAGCACTATCTGATGATTATAGCTTATGGGTAAGTGAAATGAATGCCAACAATGCTATAAGAGATTGGTTGGGAGGGACTAAGAAGGCACCTGTATCACCTGTGAAGTGGTATAGTATTATCTGAAAGTAGACTTAGATTAATGTAAATGTATATTAGAAAGTATAGGACAATAATTCAATTTTTTCCAAGATCTATGTGATAACAAGGGAGAAAAGAAGATCATAAAAAGCTCATTAAAACAAGAGAAGTGAAATAATGGGAGACAAAAAATAAGGAAAAAATAAAAAGTTATAAATATGGTAGATACTAATAAAATCACATAAATAATCGCTTTAAAGGTGAATGGTCTAAACATACCAATTAAAAGGCAAAGACTATCAGAGTACACTGGAAAAAGAAACAAACCACATCCACATACATTTATATGTTGTCTGTGAAATATCCGCTTTAAATATAAAGTGACATATATTTGAACTAAAATTAAACATGGAGCATTTATCACTAATTAAAAGATATAACTTAATTAAAAGAAATACAGAGTATATATATATTCATTTCAGACAAAGCAGAGGTAAGAACAAGGGAAATTATCAGGGATAAAGAGAAGTATTTATTACATTACAAAAATGGGGCTAATTATCTAGGAAGATATAACAATCTTTAATGTGTATGTACCCAACAACACAACATCACAATATGTAGAACAGAAACTTAAAAGAAAAACAGACAAATCCACCATCAATATCCTGTCCATAACTGTTCAGCAAGGAGAAAATCAGTAAATCAGTAAGGACACAGTTTAACTGAACTGCATTATCCATCAGATGGCTTTCACAGTTACTGAGTACCAACGAGAAATACACATTCTTCGCATGTTCACATGGGACATTCACCAAGACAGATCACATTCTAGGCCACAGAACACACCTTAACAAGATTCAAAATACAGAATCAATACAAAGTATGCTCTCAGACCACAACAGAGCTAAAAAGGAAATTTTTAAAAAAGAAATTGTTAATTTTAGATATTGGTTTCAGAGTTAAAAACAAAGGCGACTGAGTAATATATGTCCAATTAGCACCCCAATTAAAGCAGAAGTATCAGGGAAAATTTTTTAAATAGTTTGAACAAACAAAAATTAAAATGCAACTCAAACTTTGTTGGAAGCAACAAATACAGTGTTGTAGACGGCATTTTATAGCTCTGAATACATATATTAGAAAAAAACAAAGGTCTAAAGTCAATAATCTATGCATCTACCTTAGCAAATGAAAGGAGAGCAATACAAACTTAAAACAATCACAAGAAAAGAGAGAACAGAAATTGAAACAAAAATGAGTGCAATTGGTAACTGAAAAATCAATAGAGAAAATTAATGAAACCAAAGTCTGGTTCTTTGGGAAAAAGAATCAATAAAATTGATAAATAAAGTTGAATAGCTCAGGCTATTCAAGAGAAAAAGACAGAAAACACAAATCACTAATCTCAGAAATGGAAGAGAGGCCATCACTACTGATCTTGAGGACATTAAAAGGATAAAATCAGAAGAAGAAAATGAATGTCTTTGCTTACAAATTTGATAACTTAGATAAAATGAATCAATTACTTCAAAGGTAAATCTACCCACACAAAGAGAAATATGTACTAAATACCCTAAATATAATAACTGTAAATCTACATATGAAAGAAATTAAATCAATAATTGATAACCTTTCAAAAAAAGAAAGCATTGGACCAGATGGTTTTGGTGGGGAATTCTAACAAATAGGGGACAAAAATAACTCCTCTTTACACTCTCTTGTAGGAAACAGACGCAGAAGGAACAATTTATACTTTGTTTTATGAAACCAGCGTTATTCTAATACCAAAACCAGATTTTAAGTAAGACATTACAAGAAAAGGAAACCACAAACCAGAATCTCTTCTGAACATCTATGCATAATTCATCAACAAAATATTAACAAATTGAATCCAACAAGGTATAAAAAGAAATGTACACCATGACCAAATGGGCTTTATTCCAGGTTACAAGGCTGGCTCAATACTGAAAATCAATTAACATAATCCATCACATCAACAGGCGAAAGAAGAAATTATTTCACATCAATAGATGTATATTTGACAAGATCCAACAATCATCTGTGATAAAACTGTCAGAAAACTAGGAAGAGTGAGAATTTCCTCATTTGATTTAAAAAAATGTCCAAAAAACCGAGAGCTAACAATGTACCTATGAGCAAGGAACTAGCTCCCTTCCCACTAAAACTGGGAACAAGACCAGGTCCCTCTAACCGCTGCTACTCAACATCTTACTGGGAAATCCTAGTAAGACTAGAAAAGGAAATAGAAAAGTATACAGGTTGGAAAGAAGAAATAAAACTGTCTTCATTCACAAGTCACAGACTAGACGATCTGTAGAAAACCCCAAGGAATCAATAAAAATGGAACTAGTAAGTGACTATCGGAAGGCTGCAGGATATAAGGTTAATATAACAGTCAAAAGTTTTCCCATATACCAACAAATAACTGGAATTTGAAATTTAATAGCACCTATACTAGTAAAAAAAAAATAAGAACTTAGATAACAAAATAGGAACTGTATATGAGAAAACTACAACCTCTGAGGAAAGAAATAAAAGACGATGTAAATAAATGGAAAGATACTCCATGTTCATGAAATACTCAATAGTGCCACCATGTCAACTCCATCTATACAGTCAACAGAATCCAGTCAAAAATCCCAGCAAATTACTTTATGGATATCAACAAACTGATTCCAAAGTATAGATGAGAGGCCAAAAAACCTAAAGTCGTTAGCTCCAGACTGAAGAATGGATCAGAAAGCTTTGAGATTTACTACAAAGCCGTGGCAATCAAATGGTGGAAGAGTAAACAAACGCCAGTGGAACAGAACCCAAAGCTCAGGAAAAGACTCGCGTAAGTAATGTCGACTGGCCTTTGGAAAAGAATGTCTCTCGACCTTTGCTGTGGAAGAGTCTTTGCAAGAAACGGTTCTAGAACCACTGGTCACTCACATGCAAAATAAACCACCCACTGGCTCCTTGTTCCCCAGTGTTCAGACTCCAACGGAAACCACTTTCTTTGCCCAGAGAGAGCACCCTCCTGGAAGCTGCCAACTTACCTTCCCTCTGCTCTACCTGCTCATCTCGTGTTCAGTCACTTCTGAGTGTGGTCAAAACCCTCAGGGCCCTCAGTGACGGTCAGCGTTAATTTCAGACTCTCAGTCCCACTTCTACTTCCCTTTCTTCCCTTTCTTTTCTTCTTTCTATTTGCAAGTGTAAGTTTTTAAGTCATATACCTGTCGTAGGTCTACCAAACAGGTACATCAAAATATCAACACATCGAACACCAACACCCAGAACAATCTCTGGGTGGGAAGAAGGTTACAGTGATTTAGAATTTTTTTGTATTCCTTTCTTGCTCATCTGAACTTCTTAACTGTTCGACAATGAACATGTATATATTGGATAACAAAAATAGCAGAAGCCAAAAAAAAAGGGCAAGAGAACACAACGTAAGGCAAACCTGGTTGCCTCAAAGGAAACTCCAGGAGTGATGATTCACTTTATAGAGGCACCTTTCGCTTTATAAAGAGCTTTGTCATAAAAATCTTTTATGCAGGGAGTAGAGTCCAAAAGAGGATCTGATGTACAGGGAACTTCTCAGGGTGATGTGAAGCTCTCAAAGTGCTGCCTCCTCTGAAGCGCTGTCCCAGCGGCCACACACTGATTCCTTCTCTTCCCCAGCTCTGCGCCGGGGACTCCTGACCTAACCAGCCGCACAGCTTCTCCTGCCGCTGTGGAGAGTCCGATGGGATCCTCACCTGGGCAAACACCGGGCAGGCGCCCTCAGCTGACCGGATAGGACAGAACACCCTTCGCCTGACGGGCAAATGGCCGAGCAGCCTCTGGGTCGTGAGCCTCAGGAAAACCCTCTGACCCAAAAACATCAGATGACCGCGTAACTGCAGCCCCTCGACAAAGGGCCAGCACTGCCCTGCGCCATCTCCGACTGTGCTTCCCACCCGCTGCCTCTGCAGCTCAGCGCAGAATCCAGGCGCATAACTGAACCTACCTGACGGAAGAGAAACAGACCAGAGACGTGAAGTGATCTACCTACAGTCACATACAAGGAACTACAGCCGCTACAGTTACTTCCAGCTACTACAGGGAACAAACAGGGCTCAGGACTCCAACCTTGGTCTGACAGATGCTACAGCTTCATGACAAATGGAGTCTTCTGTTCAAAGAGCTTTTGAAAATGGCCAAGGGTCTCATTCAGCGCCAGGCTCCAAGAGGACGAGCCGGTGGGAGACACACGGCCCCCGTCCCTGCGTGCTAGCAAGGCAAGCCCATCACCTCCTAATACCACGCAGCGGACTTGTGCCTGTGGACAGGCCACCAGGTAGAGCCCAGGCCCGCGGCCAGTTGGAATGCAATCGTTTCTCTGAGGAACATGTAAGCAGCCCAGTGGCAAACTGCAGAAACCTGCAGCGCCAAGTCCTTCTGCCACTGCTGTCAAGTGTCACTGCCGTGGCTCCTCCGTGTGCACTAAGCTGGGGGCCTCCCGCGCTGGGCTGACGGCTACAGCCCCAGGCTCAGCAAACAGGCCTCCACGTCCCTAAGCAGGAGCACAGGAGCTGACTGTCCCTGGAGAGTGGTCTTTCGAAGCCTGGCAGAACACCCTCCCTGCTCCCGCGCGTGTCATGTAGTAAATGCTCAACAAACCGGTTGAAGGGAGGCTCACAGGGCCCTCTCCACCTAGGTGACCTGCTCTAAGCACCTGCAGTTCTTCCTCCTGCTCCTGCCCTGTCCCCCGTCCTCATCACTCTTTGCTGCTGTCCCCACCTAGGAGATTGCTAGGGGTGTGGCCGCTGGTGTTCAGATACCGCCCTGTAGCTCTACCGGTCCTGACATTTAACTTCCATGCTTTCCAGACCCCCTCAGCACCATGGCGAGGCAGTCACCTCCCTTTTTCAGGTCTCGGATTTTCCACATGAGAACACCCAGCCCCGACCGGCCACCTCCCAGGAGCACCATGCAGAGCCGGCGAAAAGAGAGCAGGAGGCGCCAAGCCCGAGCCACAAAGCCAGGGCAGTGGCGTCCCCGGTCCTGGTGAAGAAGGTGCCACACACGCGTGCGCCTCTGAGACCAGCATAGCAGCCCGGGGCCGCTAGGCCGCTCCTGACTATGGGCCTCACCAAGGGGGCTCCTGGCTGAGCCTGCAGCCTGGATGGCCAGGAGGCCCGGCAGCCAGGGCTCCCCCCTGGGGGTGCATGCGCACGCTCACACACACAACGCAACTCATAAATAAAAACCTGATTATCACAGGCTTTTCCAAAGCCAATGTGACCGAGTTTTAATTTTTTATAAAGAAAAACTCATAAAATATTCAAGCGAGCCAGCACGTCTCAGGAGACTACCAGTGGCTCTGGGCAGTCCCCAGTTACAGTCACACTACTGGGGGCCCCCAGGACCCCTGCCATCAACCACTGGGGCATCCTGCCCATCGAGGCTGGGGTTCGGCTGAGTCGCTGCCAGGGAGCAGCCGGCTCCGCCTGCCCCGGCGAACGCTGCTGCCAGCCTGCTCCCCTGGGCTGCTCGCCACGCGCTTGGCTCTTCTGTTCGACAAGATCAGGGATGCCCTGGGCTGCTTCTCAAAATGTGCCGCGCTGAAAAGGGGACAAACTGGAACTGTCGAGTCCCCTGGGTGTATGTGGAGAGGAGGCAGCTGAAAGATCCCTCTTTCTAAATCGCCAATTCAGGCTAACCAGGAGAGACTAGTAAAAGTATGAATTGCAGCCTCTGTAATCTGGCCTACGGACGCTCCCTTTCTAGAATACGCTCTCATCCGCTCACTCAAAAATGATTTGCTGTGAACCTGCTCTGTGCCCACACGGGGAGCACTAGGAATACAAGATGAGAGGTGAAGACAAAAACTCTGGGAGGGAAAAAAGAGCTAATTCTACAGGATTCAAGTGAAGACATGGAGAAGGAACGGTGGAAATAGGAAATCACTATTTACCAAACACCGCCGTAACACTGTTGCAGACAAGAATCCTCCACAGATGCTGAAATGAGTGAACAAAAGGAATGACAATCGAGATACAAGATCCCGGCATCATGAGGAAGCACCTCCCCGAAACACTGGCACAAAGACGGGGACGAGAGGAACTTTACAGAGGCAACACCTGGCAGGCGCCACCTTCACCAAGCATTCAAATTCACACCCCAGAGAGAAGTCATCCGAAGCCGCGCACCGCGCGATGTGATGCTGGGAGAAGGGGACCGCATCCCTCTGGGGTCCCCATCCCTCTGGGGTCCCCATCCCTCTGCGGTCGCCCTGGCAGAAATGCACACCCTGAATGAGTGATGTGGCTCACACCGGACAACCCACCAGGGCTAACCAAGACTCTAAGGAGCCAGGGGCACAGAATTCAGAAAGGCCAAGGATTCGTCCCAGGAAGGCAGGGACCATGTAGACGGGCAACTTCATGCAACGTGGAATCCTGGGCTGGATCCGGGACCAGAAAATGGCCATTAGTAGGTGCACCGGTGAGATCTGAATAGGTCTGTAGATTAGTTCACAGTGCTGCATTACTATTAATTTCCCATATTAATATTAATTTCATTGCATAATTTGAGCATTATCCTGTGGTTATATAAGGTGATAACGTTTGAGGAAACTAGCTGGGTGAAGGGCATATGAATGCTCTTTGCATTAATTTAGCAAATTTTCTAAAGTGTGAAGTTCTTTCCAAATGAAATGTGAGAAAAAAATATTTTTAAGACCTTCCTTCAAAAATTAGATTCTTGGGAAAAAAGGTAACTTTTTTTAAAAAGTAAAACAGGGCCTCCCTGGTGGCGCAGTGGGTCGAGTACAGCACTGTGGGGCTTCCGCAGCCACTGCAGCACACAAGCTCAATCCCCACCAAGGAGGGGACCCACATGGCACAGCAGACCTCTCCTGCCTCAACCCAGTGAAATACGTACTGTTAGATGGTAAGAGTACTATGGAAAAAAATGGAGTTGAAAAGGTACACAGCATAATTTCTACTACTATAGTCAGGGGCCTCCCTGGTGGCGCAAGGGGTTTAGTTGTAGCGGTATGAAGATACCTGCAGCCACTGCAGCACAAGTTCGATCCCTGCTGCCGGCCAGGGAGGGGACCCACATGGCACGGCAGACCTCTCCTGCTGTGCCCGCTGCTCCCCTCA
>JAGFMF010011623.1:6811440-6952612 GCA_019455555.1 Galemys pyrenaicus
CTCCTGCTGTGCCCGCTGCTCCCCTCAGCAGTGTACTTCAGTTGATCTGCCTGTTCTGCTCCCCGCTCTCTGTGGTGAATCCTCTCACCCCCCACACCTTTGGCCTATACCCCAGCTCTTGTATGCATAAATAAATAAGTCTTTTTTTAAATAATACTATAATCAGAGGTTTGCTGAGAAGGATATGTCAATGTCAGAAAATGAGCCAAGAAAATAATGAAGGTTGCATTCCGGGCAGCGCAAGTGCAAAGGCCCTGAGGTTGCCGTGCCGTGCCAAAACAAGGCAAGGCCAGAGGAAGCCGGGGCGATCTCTCAACTCAACCCTGCCTCCGGCCAGGAATGTCTGCCCTGCTCCCCTTTCCAAGTCCCAATTCTCCTGAACAAGTTGCCAGACGTTGCCGTCACAATGTCAGTGAGATTAAGTTCTAACATCACTACAAAAAGGTGAAATCTCACCTTTTAACCTTCCAATGAGCTGCTCCTTAGGAAGGCACTGTGCTGGGGACTCTGCTTCCATTTTTCTAGAAATCCAACAGCCAGTTTGTCCTCCAGAGTTGGAAGACAAGTGCCAGACGAAGATGGCTCACGTTACGGGACCATGCCGTAGCAAAGACATGTATCCAGCAACATCCCACCATCGCCAGCCAGGTAGGATGTGCGAGGGACAGAGGCTCTCACGTCGTCACGGCCAGCAGGGAATCCGCTGCCCGCACGATCACATCTGCCCTATTCACGCTCCAAGTTAATAGGCATCATCTCCAGTGTATATCTGATAAGGTGGTGCGTTCATCAAACCTGAGCCTGCTTCAAAGCCTTGTACGGGACAGTTTTCAGGCTAGACTGGTGCCCTTGGCATTTACAACTAAACAGCAGTGCACATTTCCTAATTGCAAGAGAATTGCAAACTGAATTCAGTGTGAAGCTTTTCTTCTATAAATTTTCATTTGAAATATAAAATTTCACTGGGGACCTGTTCCCTCTGACTTGCAACCGAGCACTCATCATGGGTCCCATGAAGGAACAAACAAAAAACTAACACCAGCAGAAAGACACGGAATCAACTGGCCCTGCCTATGCTGTCAGCTGGCTTCGCTGCCTGGGCTGGGATCATGGCTGTGATTTTTTATTGCAGTCATATAACACAGTCATATTTTCTGCTAGTAAAATTGTCCCTGGGTCATACAATGGAATCAAATTGATCAATATTTCACAGTGCTGTTACCAAAAAAAGCTTTCTGCTGGCCCCATGCTTCCTTCTAACACACACACACACACACACACACACACCCCTAAGAATGGTCTATCTTCACTGGTACAAAGTGAGAGTAATATCTCCTCATTCAGTTGCCATAAAGATAAATATGATAAATACCCACTTAAATACCTTTATTCATTCACTCAACAAATATTTCATAAGTTTCTACCAGTTGCTGGAACCTGAGGATAGAGCAGTGAGGACATACACTGTGCCGTCCTGGGGCTTAAGGCCTGGTCATGCTCATTTGCTCGGCCAAATTCCCCACCTGGTTTCAGGGTCCTCCACAAGGACACCTGGGTTCTGTCCATCCGTCTCTTTTTCTTCCCCTCCCTCTGCCCTACACACCCTTTTATGTCTTGCCACTCCCCAAACACTGTGCTCAAGCAGACCACCTGCTATTTTCAGCCTCCCTTACAAGATAATTTTAAGCATTTTGAAATATCATTTGCATATAAAGCCTCTGCTAATTATAATCTTTCTACCTCTTCATTAGAGGCTGGGATAGCCTCGCCTTTCCCCTATCTGTATACCTCAACATTAACCACACCACAAGGTCACGTACTTCCTCCCAGCAGGTGCCCCGACCCCCCTAGAGCTCTTCCCCACCCTATGCCCCAACATTCCCAAATTTCAAAGGGAGCCGAAGTTCTGAAATCTGGAAGCTTCCTGGCCCCTCACCTTGTCTCTCTAACAGCAGGTCAAGGTCAAGGACCTCACCCACCGCTTCAGAATCCTCTATCCCCATCAGGACAGGGTGGACAGAAGTGAGATGTGGCTGGTGGCTGAAAAGCCTCCCTGGCAATTCCAGACAGCGCTCTGGCAGGCAGCGAGCTCTGGGAGGCAGGAAGGCGGTTTTCCTCGACAAGGTGTTCCAGCCCAGCGCACACAGCCTGATGCACAGTAGGTGTTCACTAGGGAAGGGCTGGCTGGTGTTGAAACTGCTTAGCTGTGGAAGTTTTGCTGAAAAAGGTAGAGGACTTTCTCTATGGTTAATGGAGAGGAAATGAGCAATGGCAGACGAACTGTGCTCTTAAAACATTAGGGGAAATTGTCCTTCCAAGGACAGAAAAGCAAATTTCAACAGGTCAGGGGCCACTCAGGAACTCCCACAATTAAACCAGGTGGGGGACCAGAGTTGGGGCCACAGACCCTTGCCAATGGGAGCACGTGCCAACCGCTGCCCTGGGGTTTGGGGGGAGGGGGGCTGACAGCAAGTAAGTGGTATGAATTTTTAAAGCTGGGCAACTAAATCAACACTGTGGTCAGACAGCACCAAATCTCTGGTTTAACCTCTGTTCTAATGCTCTTCCCCTCTCTCACCCAGCCCCCATCTTGTTTACAGTTTTGAGCAGAAAAGGTGTTTTTATAATTAGCATAGTTTATATTCCAGTGAGAGCTTTTCAAAGGGCTTAAAAATAGACTGATGCTTTACACACCTTAGACTTCTTCCCCTAAAGATCTTGTTTACACTAGCATTTTCCTTAGCAAACCTCCTTCTGAAAAGGTCAGCTGCAGTTCACAAATCCTTCAACTGGCAGCTCCGAATCACTGGGATTTCCCAGTACAAGCTGACGCACCTCCATGCCCCACCAATGAATGAGCGGTGTGCAGTGGGGAGGAGAGTTTCCCCACAAAAGTACATTCAACAGATAAATGCACTCGAGGGGAGCCCCACACAGAGCAGATTCAGACCCTGGCTAGTCAAGGGCTCCTGGGAACAAGAGAGGCTCCCGGAACTTGGCCAGTCTCCGATCCTGGAACAAACAGGGGCTGTGGTTCAAGAAAACCAACTTAGAGGATTTGGACACCACCCCGCTAAGAGCCGGTTTATCCAATTTGCAGAAAGGGTGTTATGACAAAGAGAACCAGAGAAGCAACTGCGGTAATGAGTAGTTCTCTTCCAGGTATTGTAGTATTTGAGTGTTTATATGTCTCCTTACTTTAACCAGCAGGTCATTAAACAAAAGTTGTGCCTGGAGAGGGCAGGGGGGTGGGGTCTGGGTAAACAAAGTTAATCTCCTTTGTTTCCTAAAAGACTTCTCAGAGCCTGGGTCCATGAATGCTCCATTCACAGACTTCTGAGTACCTGGCCTTTTCCGCCAGCTGTGTGTGGGGCAACCACTGAGTACCCCGCCTTGGCACACGCCTAAACCTCTAGGATTAGGAGTGCAAAGGTCGTGCCCAAGATGCACAGCTGACCAAGGACCAAAGCTCCCCTCGAGCCCAGGACACATTCTCCCTTGAGACCAGCACTGCCTGGTTTGGCTGAGCAAGACGTGACACGCAGAAGACAGGTCAGTAACCCGGTGTCCACGGGCAGGGCAATGCCTGGGTCCCCAGCCTGCTCTCGGCACAGACGGCTGAGAGCATGCACAGCGGCAGCGGAGCCCAAAGCTGCAGGATCAGGGTTCTGCAGACCCAACCACCGGCCGGCCTCCCACACCTCCAGGGATGGTGTCCCCACTTCTTGCACATCCCTTTCATCTGGATTCTGGCTAGAGAAGAAGAGTGTGTCTGGTGTTTTCTCTCTCATGACTTCAGTGCACACTGCAGGGCTTGGCGGGGCAGCGCGCGGGTGGGCACCTTGGATTTACATGCACCTGCAGAAGGAAGCGTGCATGGCATTCTGGGCGTGGCACCCCTGGGCTCAAATCTCAAGTCCATCGTCACTTGCTGCTTGGAGGCTGGAAGCCTGTCTCCTACCTGTAAAAGTGGGGCTACCACTGCCGCTGGGAGGGATGCGTATGAGACTGCAGGGCCTGACACTGTGGTGCCAGGCCAAAAGCAGCTGAAACCAGTGCAGCTGTTCCTGGGGAAATCCACTCTGCTCTCTGCCCTCTCCCAGGACTTGAACCTTCCCTTTGGGGCCCTGTCCTCACAGCCACCCTAGAACATGCCCAGGTGAAGCTGATGTGAAGGAAGGGCAGGGGTCAGTCACGCCAGTAGTAACAGCAGAAGAGACCAGAAGAGACTGGAAAACCTAATAAATAACAGGGGCTAAAAGGGGTGTGCTGGAGCCAGTCCGTTACCTAACTGTACAGATGGGGAAACTGAGGCCCCAAAGCAGGTGACATCGCCTCAGTACATGTAAAAGGTCCCGACAACCATCGTTCCTCCCCGAGTGCACCCCACTACGAGGGTGGAAGTCTAGGGGAAGAAGTCTAGGGAGGTGATGCCATGTCCCCAAACCCTAATCACGTTCCACTGATTTTTTAATAGACTTTAACAATTTACTGACACCAGCAGAGCTTATAAAGTAGTTTAATTGAATTAATTAGGCAGTCACGACTTACTCCTGAGTTCCCCCTTGGCTCTGGGGAGGCTGTGCTGTTTAACCCCTTGCTTCCTGGACCGCCTGTCAGTCACTCTCACTTAAGACAATTCACCAGCGTCTGTCAGTTTCTTTCCTAACCAAGCTTGCCCTCAGCCCAATGTATATATGCCCGCTCTGGGCCTGTGCACGTCCACAGCCGGCACCTGCCGGCCTGGAGTGGCCAGATCTCATCCTGACAACCCCCTGCTGGACGCCAGCTCCTGGTGCATGAATGGTTTCCCCGGGAGACAGGGGAGCATGGTGGGGAAGCTGCCTACGGGCCTGGGCCATGAACACACATCCCCTCCCTCATCCTTAGCACCAATGACTCTTAGCACCAATGACTCACTCTCATCATGGAGCAGAGCGGGCTCACGCCCCTCAAAGTGTGGGCAGCCTCAGCATCCTGTGGGGTCACATCAGAACGCAGGTCCCAGGTCTACTCTCACCCACTGAACCCCATCCTCGGGGGGTAAGGCCAGGAGTGCTTTTTTTAACAAGCCTCAGCTGATCTTACCCACACTAAAGGTAAGTGTCTGGGTGATCACTAGGGTTCCTTCTGGATGAAAAAGAGTGGGGAACAATCCAAAACACGAAAACTGCTTCACTTACAAGTCCTCACAGCGCTATTTATAAGAGGGAAAAACCAGTATCAGGAAAAAGCCCTAAACAGGGCATGGCTGATAAATGAGGGTGAAGCCACTTCATGAACACCAGGCAGGGCTTACATGGAAACTGGGAAATGCTATAATCTTGTAACATTGAGCAGTTTTCTTTAAGCCAAAGAGAAATTTTATCTATTGTGCCTACTGGTAAAAAATAATAAAATAACATAACTTGTTATACTTATTAAATATATATTTTAAAAATTAAAAATAACAAAATTTTTACAAGGGAAAAGTTCAAAATAGAAAAGTGTAAGTATTTGCCAGGAATGGAGATATTCTTTATACTTTTTCTTCATACTTGTTTGTGTTTTGCAACTTCTATAATGAGCATTTGCCACTTTTTACAATGACTAAACACTGTTTGAATGAAACAAAGATTCTGTAGAACACACTGCTTAAGACAGCAGAAGCTTCTGCACTGGGGGGCTTCTTCTCTCTCCTTTTCGGCTTGACAGACAGTGGGCCTCTCTGCACACAGGTGGGGCGAAGCCAGCCAGGAGGGGGTGCAGGGAGTGGCTTCAAACCCCACTCTAAGAAACTGACTTTTCTCCTGGCATACAACCGGATGAATTACTGAGTAAAAGGCAGAACGGTGAGACAGAAAACAAACCTGAAGACCCGAACCCACGACAAAGGAAACTTCAAGTTCTAAACCTACCAGCTGAGGCCACCAATTTTATAGGTGCCTTTCGAACTACTACTTAGCACAGTTTGAGAATATATGTTAGTTGCTATTTACTGTTAAAAGAAAAGTTGACTGAAATAAGCCCATACGACTTACAAAAACCCAAATATGTACTCGTTTCCTCTGAAGAGAAATGAGAATTTTATACGAGCATGATTTATCCTAGTTTAATTCTGACGGGATGTGGTGTCAATGTTATGGTTTGATTAAGATCAACGCTTCTGAGAGAAAAAGGAGGATTTGCCTGGGCACACCTGCTGGCCGGGAGATGGTCATTAGGCCAGTAATAAGTCACTGTTTCCAGGAACTTCTAAGCCCCTGAAGCTGGTGCTCAGCGCCAAGTCCACCCGAGCTGGACGGGCAGGCGCTGCAGGAATCAATAATTACAAAGCAGAGCAGGAATGGGCGAGCACACTCCAGAGGAGGATTAGAGGTTGGCTGGGCAGCACGCTGACGAGCCCAGAGGCCAGGACAGGGACCCACCCCACACCCGCTCTCTTCCTGGGGTCCGGAAGCCATTGTGCCAAGGTTCCAGTCAGAGGGAGTGTGTGACCAAGCGTGGAGTTGGGCGGTTGGGTGAATCTAGGGGAGGGGGACATGGCCAGGCCGTGAGTATCGGGGGCAAGTAAGGGGATGGGTGAGTCCCTCATCCAAGGGGGGTGACAGGGAATGAGGTACCCCACTCTGCTGAGCTACCATCCAGTCCTGAGCAGCCCACGCTTGAGGCCAGCAAGCCTCAGGGAGGAGAGCACGTCACTGTCCTCATCTGCCTCTCCCCCAAGCTCAATGGGCAAGCGCTGGATCAGTGAGAGCTGGGAGCTGGGTGCTGGGATCCCCAAGACTTCCTAAATCCCAGGAAAAGTTCACCAGCATCGGAGTGGGAGCCAAGGAGAGACCACCCTGAGCCACTTGACTGTTCCCCTTCTTCATTCCAGCATCTTCTCCACACCTGTAACAGGTGGAGGCCTATAACAGGGGGTCTAAAACGGGGAACAGGGACACACAGCCTCTGGTACCTGAGCTACAAGCAAGCCCAAAAAGCCAGGGTATCCTGGCTACAGGCATCACCTTGGATCTCCCTTCAGCATCTAACAACTGCAATATATGAGGGGACCATCAT
Source organism: Galemys pyrenaicus (assembly GCA_019455555.1). NCBI lineage: Eukaryota > Metazoa > Chordata > Mammalia > Eulipotyphla > Talpidae > Galemys > Galemys pyrenaicus. The sequence continues at coordinate 6,818,485 of JAGFMF010011623.1, forward strand.
GTCCAGTCTGTTCCTCTCCCAATGGGGTACCTCAAGCTCAGAGAGGGAGCGAGTCCCTGCTCAGGTCACACAGCAGTGCAGGGAAGAGCTACACTTCGAACCTCCTGCTGCAGCTGCTGACCCCCCACACACACACACCAGGTCAGGCTTGGGCACCACAGGCTAACTGGCTTAGGCGATAAATGTGATCGACCCAGGGACTTGCTGAGTTCTGTGACATGCTGGAGAACCAGGCCGGAGAGAACACAAACTCGGTAAGGAGCTCCCACTCCTGGAAGAGTTCCTGCAGATGCCGGACAGACGAGCACTGGCAAAGGATGCTGAAGGGATTGCGGACAAGACCTAGGTCTGGGCGAGAGAGAATGACTCTGACGTCCCACCCTTACGGGGCTATCTCACGACTTTTCCCAGAGGAGCAGACCCATGTCTGGTAAGCGGGTGTCTATGTGGTGTCTTCACCCGGCAGCCTGCCCAGGGGCCACCGGGGTGGGCAGGCCAGAAGGACAGTCTCCCAGAGCCAACTTCCCTGTGGAGCAAGTAAGTCATAAGAGTTCACGGGGACCCAAAATGCTGTCTTTTCTTTAAAAATTAGAATAAAGAAGGGCCTCCCTGGTGGCGCAGTGGGTTAAGCAACACACTGTGAAGCAAACCGCAGCCACTGCAGCATGAGTTTGACCCCTGCCGCCGGCCGGGGAGGAGACCCACATGGCGCAGCAGACGCCCGCTGCTCCCCTCAGCAGTGTACTTCAGTCGATCTGCCTGTTCTGCTCCCCGCTCTGTCTCTGGTGAATCCTCTCACCTCCTGCGACTCTGGCCTGTACCCCAGCTCTTGTATGATAAATAAATAAATCTTTAAAAAAACAGAAGTAAATCTTTAAGTGAGAGAAAATATTTAACACGTGAATATTAATATACTCATCTTTATACCGATGCAGTCACAAAACCTAATTTTTAACAATTTCTGTGGAAGGAACCCACGAAAGCAAAGTGCCTAAGGTCTGCGAAAGTAATAAAGCAGCCCTCCCTCCCCAATTAAAAAATAACCGCTGGTATCTATTCAGCAGACTGAGCGCCAGTGTTAGACTTCATTTGGGAAAGGCCTCTTGGGCTAAAAAGATACTTAAAATCTTGTACTGGGCAAAATAATGGTCTTCTCTACAAAGCTTTAGAGTCTTATGAACAAAAGAACTGCACTATGATCTTATTAGTCACAGAGCCTCTCGAAGCCCAAGTCTCTGCTCCCCGACACCCTGGCCCCCACTACCGACGTGTCCGCCGGGACCGACCCGTGGGGCGCACACCTCCCCTTTCACGTGATTCCCACCTGACAGTGCTCGATGGGAAATACCACGCTGATCTCTCCAGAAAGGGGCCCCCACCTCGGACTCGCTCCCCTGCTCACACCGTGACACCTCCTTTCTGCTGCAAGGCACCGCTCACTTCTGAAGGAGGAAACTCCTCAAACCCAGATAAACTCTCGACCGGTCCCATCTGGAGAACAGAAAATCCTTTCAAGAAAAGCCTAGCGCAGGGAAGACTCAGCCTCTTCAAGGGGTCAGCAAGCTGAGCTCTCAATCTGCTGCGTGGAGGCTGCTGGGGAGTCTGTTAACATCTCGGCTTCTCGACCTCAGCCCCTGGTGGGGGGGTCGCCCGGGGGATGCTGGGACTCGGGGGCTGAGGATGCCAGAAGCTGAATTAGTCGGCTGCTCTAGTGCAGCTGAGGCGCTCGACCGCCGTCAAAGGACAGCTCATCCACCAAAGATGAAAGAGGGGTTTGGGGGGTCTCAGCCCTTGTCCTCTAGGGCGCAGACTCAGGCTGGGCCTCATGTGGCTTCTGGTTCAGTGACCTCTGAATTAGAACAGGCACAGCACTGTGGGCTGTCTCGACACGCATAACCCCAGCCCCCACCAAACACACACACACACACACACACGGCCAGACACTGGTTCCAGGACCTCCTGCAGGTACCAAAATCCTTGCATTTTCAAGTCCCTTATATAAAATGCCATAACATTTGCATATAACCTATGCATATCCTTGGTATACTTTAAATCATCTCTAGATTACTTATAATATCTAATACAATGTAAATGCTATGTAAATAGCTGTTACACTGTATTGTTTAGGGAATACTGACAAGAAAAAGCCTGTACATGTTCGGCACAGATGCAATCACGGCAGACCAGCCACACAGTATGTGTTTTCGATCCACATTTGCTTGAATCTGAGGGTACGGAAGTGGTGGGGACTGAGGACTGACTGCAGACCTCTGCCCCCCCAGCAGGAACAGCTCACTCCACCTTGAACTGAAGAAATGGGGCTTCTGCGTGGAAACACCAAGGTCTGACAATGTCAGCGTTACAGTTCTGGGCAAGAGGCAGCTCCCATGAGAGGGGACAATAGCTGGGAAACCGCACCTGCCCAAGGTGGTGAGAGAGAACAGCTGATAGCCAGAACCTGGGGGGTGGGATGCCATGGTCAAATCAAGGCCAGATGGAATACGCCCCCGCAGAGGAGCTAGCATCAAATGGACCAGTAAGCACCACTGATGACAGACTCCAAGGACCAGAGCAGCCTGGCTTGAGGCCAGAGGTACAGGGGACATTTATCTGTACCTCTCTGTCATCCCTTTTTAAAATACAGAACTTCCCTTCAGGAACCTACAAGCTAAGTGTTTCAATGGGCCACCCCCAGGCCCCAACTCCAAGAGGAAAATCAAAAGGCCTAGGTTCATCCAATCAAAACAACACGCCCTCCTGGCACTGTGACTGGCTCAGGGATGAGTCTGTAATCCAAGCTGAGCCAATAGAGTCTTCCTTGGGTCTGTGGTTGAGATCCTTGGGTAATAGGTGCTCTCCTTCCACTGAGACTACCCACCAGGGTGAGGAATCTAGGCTACTACAGCCACCATTTGGGAAGGGTCTGCCTAGAGAATAAGTCAATAGAAGGAAACAGGACTGACTTTTAAGTAGCTGGGTGCAATCCTGGAGTTTTCAGTCGGGTATGCCAGTAAGTGTCCCTTTTGGCATAAACAAGTTTAAGTGGAGCTTCTGTCACTTGCAACCTAAGGGGCTGTGAGTCAAATGGATGGCCTGGTGTGGGAAGTGACAGTTTTGGTTTAAAGGCAGAAAGCATCCTTGCTTTGCTGGGCATTAACTGTGACTTTGGACCTTGGGAAAGCCATACCACCCATTCTCCACTTCCACTTCATGCCAAACTCCCAAGGTTGTGGTAGAGAATTAAATTTATATCACAATGCATACATGATACACTTGGGACATTATGTTGCATTTATAGGTGCTCAATAGATGTCAAGATAGAATGTAGCAGTCTAACAGAAGACCCCCAAAGGAACCCCCAGTTGCTAATGAAATAATAATAATCCTATACACCCAGCCTAAGAATAGCTTGGCAGAGCAAAACGGCCATCAGAGACCCAAGATAAAGGAGGAACAGTTAGGAGAAGCCTTTTCTTAACAGCCATAACCCTTGGCATGTTCCCAACACTTTACAGTGCTCCAAGCAGTTCCAAATCATCATCTGTCGTGTCCCCCCCACCCAACCCCTGCTATTAGATTGAGACTCTCAAAAGTCTAAAGCAGCAGCATCTTTACAAGGGCCAAATTGGTAACAGCATTAAAATGTGCAGTCTCTGGCCCCACAATGCCTCCCACAGTATGTTCTCTTCCCAATGTACCCTTCTGAGAGCAAATTATATTAACATAAGCATGGTGACTTCTAGGCTGAATGGAGTAAGAGGGACCAGATTTACTATCACTTTCAATAAGTAAAACACCAGACAAAATGTATGAGACAAGAATTTCGAGACACTGGGCAACAGGACAGCCAGCAAACCCCTCAAAGAGGAAAAGCACCCAAAGTGGGCCCGGATGGTCCCAGCTTATTGCTGGGAGGACTTTCCAGTGATCGTGCAGGGAGAAAAGACCTAGGTAGAGTTCAGAGGTTTCTATGGCTTAAGGACACAGTTGGGAAAGGCAGGAATTTGCAAGGAATAGAATCAGAGGAGTGAGTGGTGCCCAGAAAATTAGATTCAGTTCTTCAGCTGCTTTCACACTGACCAGCATCTGCATATAAGGAAATTACAAGAACCAACAGAAAGAACATGATAAGGCATTTCACATTACTAACAGCCAAAGTGGAGAAATCTCAGAAAGGTATGAAAACTCAGAAAGGTATGGCTCAGCAGTGGAAAAAAATGAGCCCTAAATCGGAGGTCAGAACACCTTTTCAAAAAGGGTAAGCATAAATATTTTAGGCTTTGTGGATCATTTTAAAGTGAAAGAAGTCAAAGACAAACCCTAAACAAATGAACATGTAGCCTGTGTTCTGATAAAATTCTATTTATGAAAACAGCTGGCAGGTCAGGTCTGATCCCACGTGCTGAAGTTTGCCAAACCACTCTATTCCAAAGACTGTTCTGGTCCTAATAACAACAGGAGAACTGTGGTGGCAAAATAACAGACCCCCTCCTCCCCAAAGACTTCCACATCCTAATTCCTACACCTGTGAATAAATCAGTATACATGCAAGTAGAATTAAGCTTGCTAATAAATGACCTTGAGATGAGATTATCCTAATCAGATGACCTTGAAATAGCCCAACGCAAGAGTCCTTCTGACTAGCAGAGGGAAGCGGAAGAGAATCAGAGAGGGCACATGAGGACTCCGCCCAATACTGTCAGCTTTGAAGATGGAGAAATGGGGTCACACGCCAAGGAATGTGGGCAGCCTCTAAAGCTGGTAAAGGAAACAGATTAAGCCCTAGAGCTTTCAGAAGGAACATAGCCCTGCCAATACCCCAACTTTAGCTGAGTGTTAATAAGTATAATTGTAGGGGCCTCCCTGGTGGCGCAGTGGGTTGAGCAACGCACTGTGAACCAAACCTCAGCCACTGCAGCACGAGTTCGATCCCTGCCACCGACCAGGGAGGGGACCCACATGGCGCAGCAGACCTCTCCTGCTGTGCCCGCTGCTCCCCTCAGCAGTGTACTTCCGTTGATCTGCCTGTTCTGCTCCCTGCTCTCTGTGGTGAATCCTCTCACCCCCCACACCTCTGGCCTGTACCCCAGTGCTTGTATGCATAAATAAATAAAATCTCTAAAAAAAAAAAGTATAATTGTGTTCTTTTCAGGCATCAACTTTGTGGTAATTCATTATAGATGCAATAGGACAAAACAGCAGTAAGAGAACAAAGCAAAAAAGATTTTAAAGATTACTAAAATATCCAGCACCAAACAATGTCAAATTCATGATGTCAATAATTAATGCATGAAAGACATACATACAAGTCAAATAATAGGAAGAGACCCAGAAATGACATAAATTATAGATTTTAAGGACATCAAAATAGCTATCATAAACACATTCCATAAATTCAAGAAGACGGGGAAAACATGAGCATTTGAAAAAGAGAAACAGGAGATATGAAAAATGACTCAAACTTCTAGAAATGAAAAATACAATGCTTGGAATGTCAAACACACTGAACATGATTAAGAATAGATACCAAAGAAGAAAAGACTGATGAACTTGAAGACAGCAATAGAAACTTAAAAATGAAGCAGAGAGAAAAAAAAGATGGGCAAAAAGAAACAGCACTGGTGAGCTATAGCGTAACTTCAAAAGGCTGAATATACATGAAATTGGAGACCCTGAAAATAAGAAAATGGGAGGAGGTGAGGAGAGACAAGATTAGAAGAAATAATGGCGGAAAGGTTCCAATTTGGTGTTAAGTATAAATCCACAGAACCCAGAAGCTCAAGGAATCCTGCACCGATCAAACACAAGCAAAACTACTCCTGGACACACAGAGATCAAGTTGCTTAAAATTAGAGGTAAAGAGACATTAAAAGTAGTCAAATTTTAAAAGGACATTATACATGCTGAAGAGTGAAGACATGAATTACAGGCAACTCTCATCAGAAACAATTAAAAACAGGAGCCTCCTGATGGCCTAGGGGTTAAGTCTCCTGCTAGCACCACAACAGCCCATCACCACTGCTTGAGAGCCAGGGCCGGACCCACACGGCGCAGCAGACCCCTCCTGTCTCACCCGCGGCTCCCCTCAGCAGTGTATTTCAGTCGATCTGCCTGTTCTGCTCCCCACTGTCTATGGTGAATTCTCTCACCCCCAGTGCCTCTGACCTGTACCCCCGTTCTTGTGTGCATAAATAAATAAGCCTTAAAAAAAGGGGGGGACAAGTTACATAAACTATGGTAGATCCTTTAAACAGAAAGTTGAGTGTAGCTAAAAACTGAAGCAGATCTTCCAGGGTTAACATGGAATAACCTCGTGACTTCTATTAAGTGAGAAAAGCTAAGCTGTAAAACATTTTTGCCTGTAAGTGTTTAAGAAAAGACCAAGCAAAATGTCCTCCGCTGTCAAAGTGCTCACCTGACTGAACAGAGCTTAAAGGACAAGGAGCAGGGTAACGGGGGTCCTTTCCGTTTTTATTCTTCTTTCCACTTACTTCTGTGTCATCTGAACTGTTTTCAAATAACATATATTCATGTCATTTCAAGTTAAAAATTTTTAAATCAAGGGACCTCCCTAGTGGCCCAAGGGGTTAAGGTGCAGCACTATGAAGCTATCAGCAGCCACTGTGGCATGAGTTCGATTCCTGGCCAGGGAGCTGACCCACATGGCACAGCAGACCTCTCCTGCTCCCCTCAGCTGCTCCCCTCAGCAGTGTGTTTCAGTCGATCTGCCTGTTCTGCTCCCCACTCTGTCTCTGGTGACTCCTCTCAACCTCCACACCTCTGGCCTGTACCCCAGGTCCTGTATACATAAATAAATCTTAAAAAATTTTTTATTAAATCAAGAGTTGCTTGGCTGAGACCCTAGGCAAGCCCACCAGACAGCCAACCTCTTTCTTGGCCAAATGCTACTTAAGATTGACCCATCATTCCTTTTGCTTCCCTCAAGTATTTCTATTTCATTCTACTCTAAATTCCACCTTTGGGTACATGTCTTAACAAAAATCTCAGGGAGGGCCACACGGAAACATGCAAAAGGATATTTACTGCTGTTGGATCTGGGCTGGGGAGAAGTTAAGGCAACACAGTTGTCACTGCTGAGAGGTGGCTAAGTAGAATGTGGGGGTTGTATGCAGTAGCTAGAAGTAATGTGACAAGCGTCAAAATTTTAGAGGGAGCAAAAGTAAGGAACAGAATGAAATCCAGACATTATAACACTTATGTAACCTTTTTTAACCTGCACAAAAGAACAGCACACACAGAAAGGCGCATGTTGGACACACAGACTAACTGTTACAAGGTAGGGGAGCAGACCAGGAGGGCACGGGCCTAGGAAGAAATAACTAAATAAAATAAGAGAGGATCCTACATGAACCTTAACCTAAATTTTATTAACTTAAAACGCTAGAGATGAGCTTTAAAAAGAAGGGACATAAACAGGTAACATTTCAGTGCTTATGAAGAGCTGGATGCCTGAGATGTACTGACTCATTTAATCTTCGTAAGGAGTTCTCTTTGGGGTTCTCTGTTCTCTGCTGATCGCCAATGATCTCTGATGGCTAGTAGATGAAGAGGACTGAAAAAGAGAGGTTCGGCAGCTTGCCCGAGGGCACACAGAGAGGAAGCAGCAGAGACCCGAATCCAGGCTGCCTGGCCCGCAGCCCGCGCTCTGCACCCCTAGGAGCCTGTCCCTACCGCCCCTGCTTACATGAGAAAACAGGGAACTTAGGACAAAAGACACAAGGATTACGACCCAAGGGAGGGGCAGAAGAGGGGAAGTCTTGCTTCCAGGTCTGTGACCCAGCCCCAAGACAGCAGAAGCCTGGGTTACAGGCGCTGTAAGGCGTCTATGAAGCACAAGACCCCGAGAGGAGCCTGCCCCTGGGTCAGGCCTGCGGCTCAGCCGGGATGGGGCCGCCGCCAGGGAACAAGGGCCTGGGTTCATCACGTCCCGGAGAAGCCCGTGAGGCCCTGGCACGGGCGCTGATGTATCAGCTAATGTCTCATTCAAGTTGTCAGCGTTTTGTTAGAGCCAATTCAGTGGGTAATTAAGGAAAAAGTTGGGACCAGATGGGGAAGCAGATGCTAGCTCAGCCGCAAGAACAGCTCCCTGCAAGTGTCTGAGAAAGCGCTGGGCTGGCCACGCCAAGAGAAGAGTAGAGAGGCAGCAGTCCAGGCAGGAGTGGGAGGACGGAGGTGCCCACTTGAAAGACGAAGAAACTGAGGCCCAGAGGCGGGGAGACTAGAGGCCTGCTGAAGGACGACAGAGAATGGAAGTGAAAAACCACAGGGTCCCTGGTGGCGCAGCCGGGTGAGCGCTGCACCGTGAAGCATCTGTGGCACTGCGGCGCGAGTTGGATCCCCGGCCAGGGAGGGGACCCATGTGGCGCAGCAGACCTCTCCTGCCTCGCCCGCTGCTGCCTCAGCAGTGTGTTTCAGTAGATCTGCCTGTTCTGCTCCCCACTCTGTCTCTGGTGGATCCTCTCACTCCCTCACCCCCATGCCTCTGGCCTGTACCCCAGTTCTTATACACATAAATAAATCAATCTTTTTTTTTTTTAAAGATTTATTTATCTATGCATACAAGCACTGGGGTACAGGCCAGAGGTGTGGGGGGTGAGAGGATTCACCACAGACAGAGCGGGGAGCAGAATAGGCAAATGAACGGAAGCACACTGCTGAGGGGAGCAGCGGGCAGAGCAGGAGAGGTCTGCTGCACCATGTGGGTCCCCTCTCTGGCCGGCAGCAGGGGTCGAACTCGTGCTGCAGTGGTTGCGGTTTGCTCCATAGTGCGCTGCTTAACCCACTGCGCCACCAGGGAGGCCCAATAAATCAATCTTAAAAAGTAAATAAATAAAAAAAAAAAAACAGAAGCTTGAAGAAAAGGGTGATTTTGCACTGAGGCAGAGCTGGAGCCAACGCTAGACACCCTGAGCAGGACAAAGGACTTCCAAAAGCAGGGAGGAGACAGTGCCGGGGGCAGGAGCCTAGTCCAGCCTCAGCTCTGCCACCGACCAGCCGCTGCTTCTGGGGGAGGAGGCGTCAACAGACGAAGGACACAGGAGTCACTCTGGGAGATGGAAAAGTTCAGCCGCCTGAGGGTGGCCTGAGGGTGAGGTACGTGGGCTTATCCACTTACCCAAGCTTTTCACTACAACGGTCCATTTTACTTAAGCAAGCTTTTTCTGAAGTGGCTGTAATGTCGTCATCATCGTCATCACTGAGTAAAAGCAGGTCCCCACCTGCTCGCCACCTGCTCTCCAGGTGACAGGATCAAGAACGGCAACACATCACTGTCGAAGCCGACCCACGGGGCAGTCTTAAGCAGTTTTGATTGCTTTGCAAATTTTCCATCAAAATATTTTTTTAACTTTCTTTTTCAAGATTTATTTATTTATGCCTACAAGAACTGGGGTACAGGCCAGAGTTGTGGGGGATGAGAGGATTCACCAGAGACAGGGCCGGGAACAGAACAGGCAGATCAACAGAAAAACACTGCCAAGGGCAGCAGCGGGCAAAGTAGGAGAGGTCTGCCTTGTCATGTGGGTCCCCTCCCTGGCCAGCAGCAGGAATCGAACTCGTGCTGCAGTGACTTTGGTCTGCTTCATAGTGCGCTGCTTACCCCACTGCGCCACCAAGGAGGCCCCCATCAAAATATTTTTTAATAGGAGAAAAACTGTGTGGTGGTTTCTCAAGGAAAAAAAAAAAGAAAGAAAGTGACTTTTCTAGCTAATCCAGCAATTCTGCTTCTGGGTGTGTATATATATGTATACCCAAAAGAATTAAAAGCATACTCTTGAAAAGAAGACTATAATACTCATGTTCATAAGAGCATTGTTCACAATGGCCAAGACACAGAAGCAATCCAAGTGCTGATGAATGAATGGAGAAACAGAATGTGGTGCAGACATACAATGGAATATTATTCAGCCTTTAAAAGGAGGGAACTTCTGACTCCAGGCAACCTAGAGGAAGCTTGAGGACAATATGTTAAGCGAAATAAGTCACAAAAAGACAAACGCTGCGTGATTCCATTTAGATGAGGTAGTTAGTCAGGCTCATAGAAAGAAGAACAGTTGCCAGGGGCTGGAGGAGGAGGAGCGGGGAGTTGGGTGTTTAAAGAATAGAGTTTCAGTTTTACCAGATGAAGTTCTGGAGACTGGCAGCACAGTAATGTGCAAGAGCTAAACACTACCAAGCTAGACATATAAAAATGGGCAAGATGATACATTTTATGTGTATTTTACCATGACTGAAAACTGCAAAAATGAGGCCCTGAAATCCAGAGAAGATTTGACACATCAGCCACCATGGAAGGGATTCTGCCAGAAGTTGTAGACGTAGGGAGACGGGGGCAAATCAGAGGGTGTCTCAAGCACGGGCACCCTCCTACAGATGGACACAGAACCGCTGCGATGAAAACCAAGCACAGAGGTGGATAAATTAGAGGGTGAGTCAGGACCTACAAGGACCTCCGCTGAGGAAAATCCCGGGGCAGCTAAGCCTCTCCCATGTAGGGCTTTCCAACCCAGTCTGGACCCTACCAGGAAAGAGTCTGGGCACAGACCAGTGGACCAGCGTGCAGCTTCTGCAAAGCAGACGATGGAAGCCAAAGGGCAACAACCTACAGGCCCACCCACCCCATCGACCTGCAGCCCCCATCACTATCTGCATACCAGTTGTAATGTCGGACCCCTCCCTTTCAACTCCAGATCTGAGCAAGCAGCTACTGACATCATTTTCAGATCTACACAAGAACAAAGCAGGGCCTCCCCGGTGGCGCAGTGGGTTAAGCAACACTATGAAGCAAACCGCAGCCACTGCAGCACGAGTTCGATCCCTGCTGCCGGCCAGGGAGGGGACCCACATGGCGCGGCGGACCTCTCCTGCTGTGCCCGCTGCTCCCCTCAGCAGTGTACTTCCGTTGACCTGCCTGTTCTGCTCCCTGCTCTCTGTGGTGAATCCTCTCATCCCCCACACCTCTGGCCTGTACCCCAGTGCTTGTACGCATAAATAAATAAATCTTTAAAAAAAAAAAAAAAAGAACAAAGCAAACCTTTCCTTATTTAGGATGAATAAATGAAACAAGTAGGGGGAAGAGAAATGAAACAGAACTGGGTAACCAAAAAAAGGAAACAAACATTCCACTCAAGAGATTCAGAGAAGGAACATATGAAATAGTTTTACTGCAGGAAGTGGAAATCACTTTTAGATAGACTCTTGTCCTTGCAACAAAATCATAGACAAGAAAAGAGTAAAACGCAAAGGAAAGTAAAGGAATTTGGAAGAGTACAAGGAATCCAATGACACCATGGCGGAATTAAAACCTGCATCAGAAGCAGCCAACAGAAGAACTGTCAGAGAGAAGAACAGTGATGCCAAGGACCAGTTTAAGGAGGACTTCTAAAACTCAGAGGAAATAAAAAGACTAATCAAAGAAGAGACAATGATGGAAAACAAACAATAAGGACAATGGATATGTGGGAAACTGTCATTCCAAAAAGAGATGAGACCAGTGAAACACACAATACCAAACTTCTAACCTTATTAAAAGCTCAGTCTGTAGATGAAAAGTATATAGCAATGAATTAAAGTACATCAGAACACAGACACTGCCTGAAATAACTGCTGAATTTCAGTGTGGTCAGGATGATGCAGGGATTCAGGAGGTGGGAGAAAGGGAGCAATGAGAGAATCAGTCACAAAAGTAAAAGATGATGTGCCCTCTACGTTCTCTTCTGCAACAGTAAAGTAAAACTACAGAGCATCGACAAAGTACTGAGAAAAAATACGTAACCCCAAATATTTCAGTGATCCAAGCTGCCGTTTATATAAGAAGAAATCAAAAATATCTTCCTAGTTATACAAATACTTAGAAAAGAAAACCAGAGTTAGATGAAAGAATTCACAAAGCACACTAGGTATTATAGTAAACATAAATAGGGCTGTAAGTTCGTATTAAAAGACAGACTCAGGCTCTGAGATTTTAAATATAAATGACATGCTATCCAAAAGGAATACAGTATTTTTTTTAAAAAAGGGAATCGAAGGGTTAAAAGTAAAATATGTAAGATTATACCAGGTAAATGTCAACCCCAAAAAAGCAGTAAGTGTTCTATGAAACTCACAGAACTACAGATGAATGCGGCAAGTGCATTACGAAAATTAAAAAATCTAGACCTGAAAGCAGAAAACATAGAACAGGTTGGTTCCAAAGGGGTCTATTTTCACAGATTTAGGATACAACCCATAATAAAATCTAGCAGCCAGGTATATTTCTGTGAAATAACCTAGCAATAAAATATATGAAGTAAAATATATGAGCAAAAGGTAAAAACCAAAAGAAACATTATAGTGTTGAAAGACCTTAACAGATTCTCAACGTCTTGAAAACTTATTATGATTAGGGCCCTCTAGGGGATCTGGAAAATGTTATTAATAATGCCAATGATATACGGAATCAAGATATATAAGTATACAGCAAACAATAAACCTAAAAAGCAGAAATGACTTCTTATGCAAGCATATGAAACATTTATACAAACTAATGCTTAGAAAGGAATCCAATCATTCCTATAAATTACATAAAACAAAACTATGTCTGGCAACATTCTCTCACAATAAACTAAAAATGCATAAAAATAAACACTAAAAAAGGAATCACACAAAAATTATACTTTTAAATAATGTTTAGGCTAAGAAGAACATCAAAACCAAAACTATGGAGAGCTGAGGGGAGAAAATAGTAACAAACAATACTTCGTAGTAAGGCATATGAGATGTGACCAAAATGTATTCAGAGAAAATTTTGGAGATTAAGTATTTTTATTATAAAACAGAAAAAAAGAAAGAACTATAGTTTCAATTCCAAAATAACCTAAAGAAAGGATGGATGATTTTAACATAAACATATAATAAATGAGACAATTTATGTAGTGAGAATAAAAAAAACTTTAAAAATTTAAGAGATGGGTTGCCAAAACAATTGATAAGCTGTGTACCACTATTCAACAACAACAAAAAGAAAAAATATGAAAAAATGAAGAGGAAAAAATAAAACTACAAAAAAATTAACAATCAGATTAGGAAATACAACCAGAATGTAAAATAAAATACATTCTGTTCTGTGCAAACGTGGCTGAAATACTTAATGAAATGAGTAAATTTCTAAGAAAACATAAAGTACCAAAACTTTTCAACAAAAAAAAGCCAAAGTTAATGAAAAGAGGATTAAAATGGAAAGTAATTATCTCCAAAAACCTAATAAAACAATTTTAAAGGCAAGTCCTTTTAAACTTTCAGAAGATAGATGATTCCCATATAATATAAATCATTCCAGGCAGGGACTACAAGTAAACATCTGGCATGCATGCTTAAATTCTCATTTCCTACACTCTTAACAAAATACCAAATTCTTTACATATGACAAGTCCTCAGAATCCTTCTCAACACAACAATCTCAGTAGCCACTACCAATAGGTACACAACTAAAAATGTCTTTATCCTCCTTGTTCCAGATAACTGGAAATGATGGAAAGCGTCTCAATTTATAACCCACCATACTAGCAAAGCTTCCATTAACAAATGACAAAGATAGTACACTAACAATAAAACAGCAAGCCCTCTCACTAACACGGACATACAATACTGTACGAATGGGCCCAGGATATAGTAAAAGCATCACACAACATGAACAAAATGGATTCCTTCTTGGATAGTTTAATATTACAAAATCTATTAATACAAATCATCACATCAGCAGATCAAAGTAAGAAAACCATATGGCCATCTGGATACATAATGAAAAGGCATTTGTTAAAAATTCATCATCTTTTTTATCCTTATTACTAAATAGCTTTATAGTGGGGGAAGCGATGATACACACTCCACTGCAAACGAAAAATTAAAATACAGAAAAGTGAAATTCACTCCTATATCATACCACTCATTCTCCATCTTGATAAAATTAAATTAAAAAACCCTTAGCAACTGAGAAAAGATGCTTACTTAGTGAGATTATCAGAAACCAAAATAAAACTTTACACTTGATTACAAAACACTAGAATCCTTCCTACTAAAATAAAAATTAGTCCAAGAATATACATTAGCCTTGGTCTTAATTAAAATTTTCCAGACTGTCTAGTCAATGTAAGGGAGGGAAAAGGGCAATACTGTCAAAGAAGAACGGAAATGGCTATTTTTCTATAGTATAGCTTATTTAGAAACCACAAAAACTCCTGCAACCAAGAATACAGCAAGTGATCCTCCACTAAAACAACTCAAAACCGATAGCTTTTCTATGTACTTGCATTAATTAGGTAATACATACAATGAGGGAAATGACCCCATTTACAACTACAGTCAAAAATACCAAACACCTAGAAATACACTTAAAATATATGGCCAAAACTTAACTTGAATATTACCAAACTTTATCATGGGTCATGTAAGGGAGCACAAATGAGTACAAAGACAGACTGAGTTACTGGGCAGAAATATATACTAGTGAATTCAGTCTAAAAATACACTACAAGTACAATCACATGGCAATTTTTACCCTGAAAAGGGATTCTAAGTTTACTGGTAGAAAATTATGTGACACTAATGGAAAAAATTGAAAACAGTAATTAAGAGAGATGTTTATTAAGCATTAAAGCATTTTAAAAGCCACATCAACCAAATTAGGGTGGTAATAGAACTAAAGTCAGTACACTGTTTCTGAATGTAACCTATTCCACTTGTCTGTCCATGCCTATGCCATTCCACTCTCCTTTAGCTGCTATCATGTTAAGATATTAATATATACATTCTAACCTGTAGAAGATTAAGTAGAACCCTCAAAGCACTCCAGCCCAGAAGCAGCAAATATGAGCTGTATCACCATCATGTTGCCTTGCCAGTGGCAGACATCACTAATCAATCTCTGTATCTCTTTCCACCTATGGCCTATCCAATGTACCCATGACCACCAACCACATCTGCAATTCATAATGAAACCCCTCAGACTGCTCTAAAATCCAATCCCTTCATATTAAGGACGAATGATTTTTTTATCCTGATGACAATTTTGCAAAGCAGAGCAGAAAAAGGTCACCATCTCATATGCTAGACAGTCATGTTTCTGAGATAAAATAACATAGCAAAACAAGTTTCTCAAGAATTCTAGCTAATAAATGAAATTGAGAATAATTTACTGAAGAATATTTATATAAACAACACAAGAATAGACAAGAAACTAGCAGAGGGGTGTGGAATTACGTAGTCTTATATTCACATATTATGTTCTAAGTCTCCTTGTTAAAAATGAATGCCGCTCATAATAATTTTAAAATCACTGGGACATTTTAAAAAGAATTTACCATATTGATTTTCCAAATCAACATAGATCCCCAAATCCTCTTACCAAAAAATGCTCAAAAAGAGGCAAGATATAAAAAATATATTAAACTGATTATCTATTCTTGCCCGAGTAACCTCTATGAGAATATATCCAAAGGAGATGATTTTAACATATCAGACTATTTAATATATGAAAATGTTCATTACAGTGTAACTTTATAAGAGAAAAATTAGAACCAAGCTACAACCACAGTGGAGTATGCATTAAATAAACCCTGTTCACTCTCTGATGTGAATATTATGCAATCATAAAAACTATTAGGAAGATAAAGAAGTTAAACAAAAGGAAAGGCAAGTGGCAAAACTCTAATACATTACGAGTCAAATAATAAAAATATGATTACAAATAGCAAGAAGAAAATGTACCGAAATTTCCATAGTGAACATAAGGAGACCCGAAATGTATTCAGCACAATCTTTTTATTTTCATATTTTCTGATTTCTTTGCATTACCATTAGGTTGCTTTAATTACTTAAAAATTCAATTGTTAAAACTAAAGCCAGCATGTACCTAACAGGGGGCAGGGAACTGTTTCAGACAAGCCACGGCCACAGCTTCCCGCTCACTCAAGCACCCGCGCGCCCCGCGCGCCCCACTCCGTGTCAGGCACCCTGGGCCAGAGCCTGCCTGGGCAGGGGAGGACAGAGGCGCTTCCCTGGGCTTCCGCGTGTCCTCAGAGGCACTTCGTAGGCTCTGCTGGTGAGGATCCATCTCTGCTCTGCCGCTTCCCAGCTGTGGTGGACAGAAGCACCCGTGAGCTACCTACAGTCGGTGCCGCCTAACCTCACCAAGCCTCAGTTTCCACATCGATGATGGCACTGAGGCAAATCTGAGTGGAAGGGGTCTGTCCAGTGAAGGAGTCCCCCAGAAAGGTGCCCCAACTTTCCTCCCTGGTGGCACAAGGGGGTAAGCACAGCTCTATGATGCTATCCTCAGCCACTGTAATGCAAGTTAGATCCCTGGCCAGGGAATGACCCGCATGGCACAGCAGACCTCTCCTGCCTCTGCTCCCCTCATCGGTGTGTTTCAGTTGATCTGCCTGTTCTGCTCCCCACTCTGTCTCTGGTGAATCCTCTCACCTCCCACACCTCTGGCCTGCACCCCAGTTCTTGTATGCAAGAATAAATAAATCTTAAAAGAAAAAAGAGAAAGAAAGGTGCCCCAAGGGGGTAAGCAGGCATAGGCAGCTTACAGGTCTGTTCCTGAAACACCCTACTAGTGCTTAAGTTTATTCCAAGTTGACACAGTGTTACACCTGTACACTCAGAGCAGTAAGTGTCCAGAAACAGGCCTAAAGAGATGGCAATTCAAAGTAGGGAAGAAAAGATGGATCATTCAATTATTGGTGTTACAGTACATAGCTCACCATCTGGGGAAAAATAGAGCTCACTCCTCATGTCCCTCCTCTAAAGCAAACACATTCCAGATGGATAAACAACATCAATGTAAGAAAACAAAATCTATATAAAATAATAGCAGAAACGAGGATGAGTATTTCTACAAATTCCTTTTTTATTTCCAGGTATTTAACAATTCTATTACGATTACTCACGCACATCTCCACTCTCTGTACGTATGTTCCTAGAAGACAAATCGTTGGTTTCTTAGCCATTTTTTTAAGTGTACAGCTCAGCAGGGCTAAGTACTTTCCCAGTGTTGTGCAACAGATCTCTAGAACTTCTTGCAAAACTGAAACTCTCCACCCATGGGCAGTACCTCTCCATTTCCCCCTCCCCCATTCCCTGGCAACCACCCTTTATTTCTCTTTTTATTTCTATGAGTTCAGCTACTCTAGATACCTCGTATGAGTGGAGTCACATGTATCTGTCTTTTTTTGAGGCTGGTTTATTTCACTTAGCGTAATATCCTCCAAGTTGATCCATGCTGTAGCATGTAACAGGACTTCCGTCTCTTTGAAGGCTGAATAATACTTCATTTTATGCATAAATCACATTTTGTTTACCCATTCATCCATCAATGGACATAGGAGTTTCTCATACCTCTTGGCTACTCAGGTCAATGTCATAGGCACATGTGTATACAAGTATCTCTTGGAGATCCTGCCTTGAATTCTTTTGGATATATACTGAGAAGGAGGACTGCTAGGTCTCATGGTAGTTCTATTTTTAATTTTTGGAAGAACTGCCACACTCTTTTCCATGGCAGCTGCACCAACAATACACAAAGGGTTACAATGTCTCCACAACTCCCCCAAAGCTTATTTTGGTTTTTAGAAAGTGAGCATCCTAATGGATATGAGGTGATATCTTACGTGGTTTAAAATTGCATTTTTCTAAGGTTTGGTGACACTGAGCATATTTTCATGACTGTGGGTCACCCTGTCTTCTCTGGAGAAATGTCAAGTCCTCTGCCCTTTTTTTTTTTTTTATAAAGCAGATTGTTTTGTTGTTTTTTTTGAGTTGTGGGAATACAGTATACATTCAGAAAATTAACCTCTTCTCAGTCATGAGATTTGCAAATATTTTCCCATTCTATAGCCTGCTTTTGCCTTATGAATTATTAACATGGAGAAGTATTAGGGTGACACCAGGAAAACAGAGACAGAATCCAAAACACAAAAATATAAACAATTAACAAAATTCTATTGAGTCTACCTAATAATTAGAAGTCTAGAAAAATACCTGGAATCTAAATAGATCATCTCTAAAATCCAGTTTTTACACACATATATATACATACATACACATATGTATACATATATATGAGAAAAGATAAACACTCCCACAAAAGGAAAATGAGCAAAATGCTTGAATAGGAAATGCAGGAAAGTGGAAGTGGCTAATAGAAGTATGCCAAGAGATAGTCACCTGTTGCCCATCACGTCATCAACAATGAACGATACTGGCAGTACAAAGTGAAGGCCATAATGCACAGAACGGGCACTAGCAATCGCCCAAAGGAAATGCCAGCAGACACCACCACCTTTCTGTGCATTTGGCAATTTCCACCTGCATACAGAATGCCAATATGTTGTCACTCAGCAATCAGCCTTTTAGAGGGAGATGCTAAGGAGATTACCATTCAAGTAGGAAAATTCACCAGTAAAAAGATAAGGAAAAAAATAAATTCAACAGAGCTTTGAGTGTGGGGACATATATCCAGTTGAAACACAATGTAATCAGTAAAATAATAATGAAGATATATACATACATATATAAACACAAATACATATATATACTGATGAAGAAAGATATCCAACAATTTAAAAAGACAGAAGAAAGCAGGCTACAGAACAGCACGTAGAATATAATCCCATTTGTATAAAACTATAATCATATATATTTAAATAGAGAGATGCCTTGAATAATGCTCATCAAAATGTGAACAGTGGTGATCTCTAGGTGGTAGGACTTCGGGTGATTTTTTTAAAAGAATAATCATATTTTTCTGTACTTCCTGAATGTTTCTATAATAAACATTTTTATAGCCAGGGGAAAAAAGAACCTATTTTCACTTGGGGGAAAAAAAAAAGAAGTGGAAAACCAGCTCTTAGCCCATTTCACACTCAGAAGCAAGAACAGGGCACTCTGGGGCAGGGTGTCCAGGAATCCTGGGATCTGGCTGACATTTCCTACTGGCTGACCATGATTTGCTGAATGACTTGGGAGCAAGCTACTCAGCTTCTTTGTGTCCTGATTCCTCACCTGTGAAACAGCGATGATAATAATTCTAGGCACAGATTTAGTTAGAAGACAAAGACACTAACACTGAATAGGTTCTAGTAAGTATTGGTCTCATTCTTCTCCTTGAAGTCATTGAGAGCACTTAGGTGCTCTCTGTACTTTTCAGATGCTCTAAACATTTGAATATGACAGATGGATGGGAAGGATGGAGAGCAGGTAAGTCCCTAAGAAAGCACAATCACCGTCCTCCCTCGTGTCACAATGGGTTAAGTCTGAGCACTGTAAAGCTACTGGCAGCCACTGCAGCATGAGTTCGGTCCCTGGCCAGGGAGCTGACTGACCCACATGGCGCAGCAGACCTCTCCTGTCTCACCCGCTACTCCCCTCAGCAGTGTATTTCAGTCCATCTGCTTGTTCTGCTCCCCACTATCTCTGGTGAATTCTCTCACCCACCCCACCTCTAGTCTACACCCCAGCTCTTGTATGCGTAATTAAGTAAATCTTAAAAAAAACACAACACAAGCATCTGAAGGATAAAAAGATGAACTGAAGAGAAGGATGGATAGCAAAATAGCTACACAGATGGACTGAGGACTGGACAGTTGGCGTGGCCGCCTGTATCTTCCAAAGATGGCCACATCAATATATAGCCCGTCCTACACACTCCATGTGACACTGACACTCCAGGGAGGCGGAGCTTATGCCTCTCACCTTGAAGGGGCACACCTGATATCTGCATTCTCCCAAAACTACGTCATAAAAAGGGTATCCTGTGTCTGTCCGGCTCGTCTGTTATGACACATTTGGCGGGAGCCTCAAGGAGTCATACAAAAGTCGGGCTAGGTCTGAAGCTGCCATACTTGGGAGATCAGCTGGAAAGGAGGGAGGGGAAAGCGAAAGGGAGGGGCCAACCAGACCAAACTGATGAAAGAGAAGGAAGGAGAGGGAGGAAAGGAATGAGGGAGGAAGGGGGAGGAGGGAGAAAGGAGAAGTGGGAGGAGGGGAAGGCGCCGAGGATACTCCAGATGGGGGAACCGTTCAGATGACCCCAGCCCTCACGACCAGCTGAACACAACCACAGACAGACCCTGAACCGCAATCACCAAATGAGCTACTCCAAATCCCCAGCCCATGGAACGATGAGAGGCAACAAATGATCGTTGTTTTAAGTCACTAAGTTTTGGAGTCATTTGTTATACAGCCTTGGAATCTAACAAAGATAAGATGAGTATCTTTGGGTGCAAGAAGAACTGGTGGCACAGGGAGTAAAGTCTCAGCACTATGAAGCTATCACCAGCTACTGGGGCATGAGTTCAGTCCCCAGCCAGGGAGCTGACCCACATGGCGGAGCTGACCTACATGGTGCAGCAGACTTCTCCTGCCTCGCCCACTGCTCCCCTCAGCAGTGTATTTCAACAGCAGATCCACCTGTTCTGCTCCCCACTTTGTCTCTAGTGAACGCTCTCACCCCCCTCCACTCCTGCACCTCTGGCCTACACCCCAGTTCTTGTACGCATAAATAAATAAATCTTTAAAAAAAAAAAGGGGGGGGGGCCTCCCTGGTGGCGCAGTGGGTTAAGCAACGCACTGTGAAACAAATCGCAGCCACTGCAGCATGAGTTCGATCCCTGCCGCCAGCCAGGGAGGGGATCCACATGGCGCAGCAGACCTCTCCTGCCTCGCCCGCTGCTCCCCTCAGCAGTGTGTTTCAGTCCATCTGCCTGTTCTGCTCCCCACTCTGTCTCTGGTGAATCCTCTCACCTCCCTGGACTCTGGCCTGTACCCCAGCTCTTGTATGAATAAATAAATAAATCTTTAAAAAAAAAAAAAAGATCGGAAGACTCTCCCTGGACCCCTAGAAATTCGCAACATCTGAGGGCAGACAACAGGCCTGGACTCGCCCACGTCTCTGGTCTGTCCCAAGCGCGTCCTGCTCACCTAGCCCAGGCCTATCTCATCTTGGTTGTTCATACCTTCAAAAGCCACTCCACCCTCTAGTGCTCCAACTCTGCTTAATTACTTGCCCTCCTGCCACTGAACCAACCAACAGCACGGCTTTCTGAGACCACCCAGTTCAAGCCCTTACTGTACAGTAGGGGAAACTGAGGCCCAAAGGGACGGAGTAGTTGCCCAGGCCACGGCTGAGTTACAACAGGGCTCAGACTGCGGGCTACGGCCCCCAGGCCGAAGCAGGGCTGCTTCTCCTCCGGAAGCCCGTGGGCCCCACAGGGTTCCCAAGTCTCAGTCCTGCCTCCGCCCCTCGCTGCCTGGTCCGGTCCCACCAGGACAGAAGCGACGCCGTGGGCCCGGCTGGGACATGCCAGAGCTCTTGGCTCCGAGCTACCTTACATCTGTCTGGGCATAAATTTGCATTCTGAATCCAGGAGGCCCGGATTCCAAGTATGTCAAATGTAATTAATTACAGCAAACCTTCTGCAACTGTTTTCAAACGTGGTATTAAAGGCTCTATGTGCATGAAACACACAACCCACTGGTCCGCTGAGGCTGGGGAATGGGAGGTGGGGAGTCCCAGACCCAAACCCCAGAGTCGGGAGAGCCACTTCCCCCCA
This sequence comes from Galemys pyrenaicus, assembly GCA_019455555.1. NCBI lineage: Eukaryota > Metazoa > Chordata > Mammalia > Eulipotyphla > Talpidae > Galemys > Galemys pyrenaicus. The sequence goes on from JAGFMF010011623.1 coordinate 6,840,096, forward strand.
CACCAGGGTCCAGTACAGCCCACCACAGCACAGGAGGGGCATGAGCAGAGCAATCAAAGGACGGGATTCAAGTCCCCACCAACCACCAATCCACACCTGGACAGCTGTACTCGAGGACTTCACCTTTCTCACCTGTAAATCAGGACTGAGGCTTCACGCCCAAAGGGGCTCTGTGAGCCTGGACTTGGTGACCAACCAAATTTTAATCCATCGACCCCTTACCAGCGAAGTACCCCCAAGCAGTTTCTTTGGCCGCTGAAGCTCAACTCCCTCTTATTTTAAGAAAAAAATAGATCTCCACTTTCTTTTCCAGGGCGCTTTTATGAAATGAGATAGTAGATGTTAAATGCAAACCCTCATGCCTGGCATAGAAGAAGCACTTGGGAAACGTACAATGATTCTGCTTCAAGCGGAAAATTTCTAGTTTGCAAAAATTAAGTGAGGTAACTAAGAATGCTAACTTTTAAGTCTTTTAACAGGGACTACTGTGAGAGCTCCTGCTTTTAAATAAACAAAAATTTAAGGCTGAATTTCCACACACGCGCAGCTCAAACTCATTTCAAAACACTAAGCGCAGCAGAACTGGACCAAAGTTAAGAGACCGGGGTTCAAGCTCTGCTTTGCTTCTTTCCCGGGGGGACTAGCTGCCCCCTTCCAGATCTCTACCAAGTTGCAGGTCAGGAACCCACAGGGCCTTCCCACCCTGCCAGTTCTGTCCACTTTGGCAGGATGCCCTCTGGGTCTTCCAGAAGCCTCGTTTCCCAAATCTCTACAGGGAGCAGAGAGAGACTTAGCAAGAGAACGGCTCCCAGACACAGGCACAGGACACAGGACCCAAAACCCAGGACCTGGGTTTGTACGCCCCACCCAGCCCACTGCTGCACTCTCATGCCAAAAGGCGCTCGTGAAAACCCAAAGACCAAACAGACTTGGGACTTTTTTGCAAGGAGAAAAATTGCCCAGGATAATCTTTTAGATTTTTTTTTAAAGCCTATCTTGTTTGATTGATTTTCTTCCCAAGTATTTAACTAATATTTAAGGAATGAATATACAAAGTGGGAAACAATTTTAATTCCCCCCCCCAAATTAGTCATGCCTCTTTCTCTTCCCTCCCTCTCCCCACCGTCTCTCATCAGTTTCTATCAGCTCTCCATTTTACCTGCCTAATTATGCCCAAATCTGTGTCACTACATGATCCTTTCTTCCCAGCCCCAAGCTCTGAGTCTTGCAGTCTGTCCAGTTACCTGCTGAGGCTGGTGAGTGGCCCGAGCAGGCCACGTCCGCTCTCCTGAGGAGCAAGAGAGGTGTGATGGGCAACAGAAATACAATGCAAGCCAACTATGCCATTCCAGACTTTCTAGTAGCCGTATTATAACATAAAAATAAGTAAAAGTAAAATTAACTTTAATAAATGCATCTGATTTAACCCAAAATAGTAAATGTCATTTCAACCTATAACCAATACCAAAAATTGACTGAGCTCTTTTATAGTCTTTTTCCTACTAAGTCTTCGAACTCCAAAGCACTTTGAAGCGCATCCCAATTCAGGCTGGTCACATTGCAGCACTCAGCCACGCAAAGCCAGCGGTTACCAATCGATACTGGATGGCAATACTCAGACCATCTATCTGAAACTTTTTTTTTTTTAAAGATTTATTTATTTATGCATACAAGAGCTGGGGTACAGGCCAGAGTCCAGGGAGGTGAGAGGACTCACCAGAGACAGAGTGGGGAGCAGAACAGGCAGATGGACTGAAATACACTGCCGAGGGCAGCAGCGGGCGAGGTAGGAGAGGTCTGCTGCGCCATGTGGGTCCCCTCCCCGGCCGGCGGCAGGGATCGAACGCGTTCTGCAGTGGTTGCGGTTTGCTTCATATTCATAGTGTGTTGCTTAACCCGCTGCACCACCAGGGAGGCCCTCTGAAACTTTTTAGCTCTGGACTCCTCCAGTCCAAAGACTAGCCCCACAACAAATGCCCCCCTCAAGCCAGCAGCACCCCAGAGAAGGTTCCCTTCCCTGAGGCCTCATTCCAGGCCAGGTTCTTTTATTTCAGATCAGTTCCATTTTCTGCTTTTCCAGCGTACATTATAAAAACACCCACAGAAACACAGAAATGTTCTAGTTATTTCTCCCAGCTGATAATTTTCTTGCAACTCTCCAGCATCCAAGAATATCTTTGCCCTCTGGGCAGTCCGGTACCCTGGCTAGTCCACGTGGTTGGCGAGAGCCTGAGTCCACCAGTAAGACCAAACACAAATTCTCTGCAAACGTTCACCCAGCGACAATGCCCATCCCAAGGCGGGACGCTGAGAGGTGGGGTGACCCACCCCTGGGGCGTGCGGCCTCAGACAGTAACACGCAATCCACAGGCCTAGCGTGCTGCTGCCTCTGAGGGACCCTCATCCTGTCACGAGCAGGCTTCACGGGAGGGCGGCCCCCGTGCTTCCCACGGCAGACCTGCTCCAGCAGGACACCTGACTCCGTTCATTCCCTTTAGCTTATATACGAAGCCTCCTTCTGCCTTGTCAGCCAAAATACTTATATCATGTTTCTGCCGACTCAATACCATCCTCACCTCGGCCTCCTTCCTTTCCTTTTTAAGAAAATAAAGGAGCTGTAGCCAACATGTTTCTCCGCTTCTTCACTGTTTCTGAGGCACTTCTGAGTCCGTGAACTCATCGGACGCTGGAGGACGCCTGCCGGGGTCTGTGAGTGGACCCTGTCCCACTTAATGGATGACAGAACGGATGCTTTGGCAGGGGTGCCGGGCTGGGCAGGCCTCACATGTGACCGAAACCGGGGAGGGGAGGGAGTGACCACACACTCAGTCGAAGGCCTAAAATTTCTGAACTTTTTAAATCCGAAATCAGCAAAGCAAGTGCGGAGCCAGGCCGCCGTGCTGACACCCCAGCTGTGACTCGGAGTTTCCACACTGACCCAACAAGACACTGATAACTAGGGCCTGCCCTGGTGGCGCAGTGTGTTAAGCAACGCACTATGAAGCAGACCGCAACCACTGCAGCGCAAGTTCGATCCCTGCCGCCGGCCAGGGAGGGGACCCACATGGCGCAGCAGACCTCTCCTGCTTCGCCCGCTGCTCCCCTCAGCGGTGTATTTCTGCTGATCTGCCTGTTCTGCATCCTGCTCTGTCTGGTGGATTCTCTCACCACCCCCACACCTCTGGCCTGTACCCCAGCTCTTGTATGCATAAATAAATCTTTAAAAAAAAAAGACACTGATAACTAGTGATCAGTGCTAATTATAAAAATGAACGCATATGGAGGACTTGAGAGTTCAAGAAGCACCTTTTTTTTTAAAAGATGTATTTATTTATGCATACAAGAGCCGGGGAAAAGGCCAGAGGTGTGAGTGTGAGAGGATTCACCAGAGACAGAGTGGGGAGCAGTACAGGCAGATCGACTGAAATACACTGCTGAAGGTAGCAGCGGGCGAAGCAGGAGAGGTCTGCTGCACCATGTGGGTCCCCTCCAGCCAGCGGCAGGGATCCAACTCGTGCTGCAGTGGCTGCGGTTTGCTTCATAGTGCGTTGCTTAACCCACTGTGCCACCGGGGAAGCCCTCAAGAAGCACTTTTGAATGTTACCTCATTTCATTCTTGTAACAGATTATGACCATCCCATTTCTTAGATACAGAAAGTAAAATTCTCAGAGACTGAGGAGTTCGCCTGTGATCTCAGCATGTTAGCAGCAAACTCGCCCCAAACCCAGGCATCACCCAGGAACCCAGGGCCTGCCCTGCCCCTCCGCCAGGTCACCGACCCAGAGGCACGAACCAACAAAGGGCGCTGCGTGACCCAGGGGTCGGCCACCAGCATCTCCCCTTCGAAACCTCATCATTCCAGGATCAGGCAGAAGCAGGTCATCCAGCCCTGCTCCGATGACAAGCCCAAGGATATCTAATTATAACAGGGAAGGGAGGAGCCAGGATCCTCTAGCTAGTTCTCAAGACCAAATTAACTTTAATTCTTCCTGACACAGTGTATGTGCCAACAGTAGGAAAAGCATTGGCTGAGGAGGAAGAAATCTGAGGCTTAAAGTTCCAGCTCAGCTTATTCGCTGAGATTCCAGGAGAGTCTTCCGCCTCCCTTCCCAGGCGTGTGTGTCTCTGTGAGAGAGAGACAGAGAGGGAAGAAGAGGGAGAGAGAGAGACAGGCTAGATCAGAAAAGACAAATGGGCTTCATGACCCACGTTAAACCCAACTGATTAGTAACATCATTCTTAAAAAGGCCTCTGAGGCCACCAGCCAGAATCAGTGGAAAAGACTACCATGATCGATTAGCGATGTCTGCCCCAGGCTTGGAAATGCAGAGTGGAGGTGTGCTATGACTTATTTACCACCCCTCCACCAGATGATGGATGAGTAACACACCGTAAGGAAAAAGCATTTTGTCTTTTACAAATCTTTTTTATCACATCGCTTACAGTGTTTTACAAAACCCCTGTGAGGAAAGTACCATCATCATCATCTTCAGCCCACTTTACAGGTAAGGAAAACGAAGTACTACGGAAAAGATCACAATATGGCAAAAAAAAAAAAAAAGTAATGGAGCAGAAAGGGAGTCAAGTCTTGACCCTCCGACTTTGATTTTTGAAATGTCAACCCAGTGCTGTGTCACTGGCCACCTGCAGCAGAAGGGATGACCTGTTTACAAGGCTCTCCCTCCTTCCTTCTGGCTACTACACCTTTTAGAGACGGGTTCAAAGTTACGAAACCCACCCAAAGACTTGAACACAAAAGGAGACTAATTCAGAGTTCTAGAAGTTTCTTCCCAAGGTGAAATCCCATCCTTAGTGTGCAGGTGGAGAACTCAAGCCCAGCGGTACATGAGGTGAGAACCAGAAGTCCCTAAATTCAAAGACGACTCCTCCAGGAGCATGACACCATAGTCCCTCAATTATAAGATATCTTAGACAGCAGACACAGCATCAATTTTATAACAGCTTTCGAAGAAGAAAAAAGAAAGAGAAACGGTGTGTTTTAAAGGACACACAGATTAGAAGACATATATCAGTTTCAGAAACGGAAATGTGATCTACCTTAAAGCTGGGATTCTGTGCTCAATGCACTGAATTGGGTGATCAAGTGCTAAAAACAACAGTCATTTATTATAAAACTTAGAGAAAATAAAATTAAGCAGATGAACGGAATGTTCTCAGTTTTTTCCCATAAACTTTCCTTGAATCTTTGAATCCTTGAATCTTTGGCAGCTGCAAACCAGAATCCAACCAAAGATGAGACCTAGTGGAACATCCAATCACACCTGCTTCACCTTAAAGGGACCTACGCGTCCAGGTGTTCTGCAAACACACCGAGGTCCAGTTCCTGGGCCCATGGCCAAGAAGACCAACTCCCAGAACAAACACAGGGCACTACGAGTCCCTTCCACCGCGACTTCCCCCACACCCCCCTTAGAAAGGGGGTCGGTTCACCACCATACCTGCAAACCAGTCATCTGGACCATGACCCCAGACGGCCCTCCATCCAGTTTATTTTTTTTAAGATTTATTTATTTATGCATACAAGAGATGGGGTGCAGGCCAGTAGTGTGAGGGGTGAGAGGACTCACCAGAGCCAGAGCGGGGAGCAGAACAGGCAGATCTACTAAAATTCTCTGCTGAGGGGAGCAGCGTGCAAGACAGGAGAGGTCTGCTGCACCATGTGGGTCACCTCCCTGGCCGGGGATCAAACTCGTGCTGCAGTGGCTGCAGATAGTTTTACAGATAGCTTTATAGAGCTGTGACTTAACCCGTTGGGCCACCAGGGAGGGCCCGTTCAATCCAGCTTGAAAAAAAAAAAAAAAACTTTATACAACAAAAGTGAAAGGGGGCTGAGAACTTTTTCACCATTCCCCAGGAGCATTCTCCCATCCAAGGAGCCAATCGGGATGTACTATTCCTAGGCAGCCAAGGGCTCCAGAGTTAGCAACAAGAAGATGTGCTTCTGGGGGTCTCCAGTAGACAGTGGTTTTGACAAAAGGGCCAACCCTAAATTGGTTACCTACACGTCACTAGACTCACTGGCCAATCTCAGCTTATTCTCGTTTCCAAAAATCAAATTAAGTCATCAAATATTTATTGAGCTGCTCTGTGCAAGCCCCTAAATGAATAAGCCAGGATCTCTGCCCTCAAGGAACTCACCAGCTGGCTGGAGTAATGGAAATGCAAACAACCAACTCTCAACGGTGGCCCATGGTGCTTGGGAAGTGCTGAAAAGTGGGGAGAGATGAACTCACCCTGGGGAGATTCAGGCTCATAGAAGAGGACGTGCAGGAGGCCTCAAGGGGGGTCTAGTTCCTCATGGAGCAGAGATGAATGAGGAGGGTCCCAGACAGGAGGCCCAGCGTAGGCAGAAGCTCAAAGGTACAGTACACCTGGGATGGAGACTTAGCTCCTCCTTTAAAGACTGTGGCACAGGCTTTGAAACAAATCCAGAAATATCCAGAGGAGCTAACACATGCCAAGAAGGAAAGCATCAAGAACACTTTTGACAAGGAAGATGTGGAAGGTCCATGAGATGTCCCATCCAGTCTGTTTTAAGCAACAACCAAAAAAAGTTTATCTTTTCTGTTGTTTCCTAACTCTGCCCATTAAAGACAAGGTACCAAATTTCCAGAACTACAAAATCGTGGTCAGAAGAACTCAATCTCTGAACAAATGGAGACCCAGTGGCCTCTGGGTCAAGAGTGTAAAGCAAACTACAGACTGGCTGGGTATTCACACAGGCTGCTTCATGTCATCATAAAGCAACCCTTCAAGGTCCTGATTACTTCCCTCCTTTTTCGTCCAGATGCAGAAGCTGTGGTTCTAAAACCCAAAGTTACACAAAGCTAACCACCATGCAACGAGGTTGGATTTCAACTCTAGTTTGGCTGACCTCAAATCCAACTTTCCATTCCACCCCTTGGGTGAATGCCAGAAAATCTCCATGCCTCTGACCTGATGCCTACCCTGGGGGAATATCCTAGGGGTTCCTGTAGAGTTAGAAAGTGGGTGTCACTGACCAGTCTGCCCTCTTACCTCCTCCCCTTCCTCAAGGCCCTGACCAGGTCCCAGAAGCCTGCTGTATCCTTCCATCTTCATTGTGCTTTCAGACAGCCCTTTCTTTGACCACTTTAAGAAATGCCCCCTCCAAGGACTGCCTCCTGCATCTCTGCTTCTCAAGGCCCATGGCACATACGCTGAGACACACCATCCTGGAATTGCTGGCCATCGCCCATCATTTTTAACTAAAGCTTTCTGGCTGAACCCTGCCAGAAGACTGCTTTGGGACAAATAAAAGGGAGGCATGGGCCACTTTAGTCAGGAGGGGCTAAATGGATGGATCTCATCAGCACTATAGGGTGAGATACCGCCAAGCATTTAAGGCTCAGGAAGGATGTCCCACCAACCAAACCAAGAGGTTTAAAAACATGTATCACTACCCTCCTGAGGCCACGCAGTAATGACATCTAGAAAGGACACTGGCCTGTCCCTACACTGTCCAACACAGAAGCCACCAGCCACATGTGGCTTCTGCACACATGAAATGCGACTAGTCAGAATGGGATGCGTTGCCGGAGTAAAATGCACACCATATTTTAAAGGCATAATACTCCCCAAAGAAAGAATGTAAAACACCACATTAACAATTTTTTTCTATTAATGACATGCTGCATTGACAGTATTATGGAAATATTGAGTTAACGAAACTATATTGTTGAAATTAATTTCACCTGTTTCTTCTTATTTTTCCTTAAAGCTGTCCTAGGAAAATTTAAAATGACATATGTGGTTTGCACTGGTGGCTCGAATCATATTTCTACGGGGCAGCACTGGTCTGACACATCCAGAAGATGAGGAGACTACGACCGCAATTCTGGAGGAATGTTAGGAATTTTTTAGGAAGCCCGTAAACACAAAAATATAGACATTCACGCAGCAGCTGATTAAAATTTAAATATAGCATAAGCATGAACTCTCTGCCTCCAGAAAAATTCTTCTGACAATTTAAAAGAGAAGAATAAAAGCAAACAAGACTGCTTCCTCCCAACCCCGGGACAGGGGCTCCACCACGCTTTAAATCACCTTTTCAGCAAGAGAACGTGGCAAAGATGCCGCTTGCCAATGGACACCCGCCCTGCCGGTCTGTGCCATGTTCTGCTCGCTCTGGCGCACACCTGGGCCACCAAGCGGGCTGAAACGGGGGCCCTTATGGCGAGCTCAACCGGGGACACAGAGTGCATGCAGCACAGGACACCTACCCCTCAGGGGTGGAGTGGAAATCAACTGGGCTAACAGTGAGAAAACAGAGTCTGTGCAGACAAGTGTGGTGCGCAAGTCGCCATGGGCCATGCAGGGGGTTACCCGCAAGCTCTTTGAGCCATGACTCATATGGGGATGCCAGTCCTTGTCGGGCATACACGTCGCAAATATAAATAAAGCGAAAGGTCTATGAGACACCACTCACCTTGAAAGGGACGCTCTGCCTCTGCTATCTTGCGTTCCCTGTAGTCTAGTCTTTTTTTTTTTTTGGATGCTGCCTGTGATCCACTAAATTGATTTCACAACCCACTGACAGGTCATGATTCCAATAACCAAAGCTTAGTCTGGGTACTTTAACTAAGAGGTGCAACCCCCAAGCTCTGGTGGACACTCTTGACCGCTGCACCCCTCGCTCCAGAATATGGGCATCTGGATGTCATCTCAGAATCCTCCACACCGTGATCGAGGCAGCCACAGCCAAGCACTTGAGTCCAAGTGACTTATCATCATCCATGCTCGGACCCCAGGCTCTCATTTCACAAGCATAAAAAGTGAGGCTCAACAGGAAAAAGTGACTTGCCCAAGGTCACGTAGCAAGACCTTGAGAGAGTTAGGGCTCCTGTATACCCACAAAGTCACGCCACTTACATCACCAGGGTGAAGACACAACTGGCATGATACATAACAACAGCATGGACAAAACGCCAAGTTTCACCCTGACCACGAACAGTGAAAGGCCACCCGGAAGTGCGCAGCACCCCATCAAAGAGAAGACGTGAGTCCAGAGGAAGTGGCATGCCCAGAGCTGGCCCAAGCTGGGGGGAAAGCTGTATCTGATAATGGAGGAGTTTTTAAACTCTGTTTCTCAAGTGAAACAAACCACTGGCTCTTTATTTTCTGGAACCAGAAAGAGGTCAGCCTCACACTGACCAGCCATCTTTGTTAATTCCCTTCGGCAAAGCAAGAGGCCTTGTTCAAGTTCACCTCTGTTCAGGGCTAAAAGTATAAGCAAACCCTTTTTCCTAGCTTGGTCCAAAGTCAAGCTATAAAGCAGGCCCTTGAAATTTCAAACCTTATTAGAAAAAAAAAAAGAGAGAGAGAGAGGAAAAAAAACAACTCCTAAGGCAGAAAAGCAAAACATTAAGTAATAAGAGTCTCCACTGTAAAACTGTATAAATGATCTTTCACCAAAATAACTCATCCCATCATCAAATAACCACCCTTCAAGTCCAATTTACCAGAATTTTTTTGCCCAATTTTCTAAAAGGGTAGGGTGAACCGACATAGACTAATAAAAATTAGCTCATATATCCATTTCTGGTCACAGGGCTAGGACTGGGAGGTGAGGGGGCCAGGCCCAGGTGGGATCTCAAGACAGAGAGATGCCAACAGAAACAAAAGAGGGCTGACCCCACCCCCACAGTACCATCATGCACCTCTATTTCCTTTACAGCAAACCTGATCAGAATAACCAATTAAAAAAAAAAAAAAAAAAAGGTCTACACAACAGAAATGATTTTCAATTTCTAGCCAGGAGTTCCCTTTAAAGCTTAGAAAATACAACAAAATTTCAGCAGGAGGGAATGAAGGAATCTGAATTGTGTGTCAGGAGATCCAGGACACACAAAGGGACGTGCTGCAATATTTTTGTTCCTTGCACAGAAATAACCTGTTATCCACAACCCTGACTCCTTTTTTTTTTTTTTTTTGCAGGACCCCCCGTAGGGGTGCCCACCCACCTTCCCCCAGTGCAGGGCACAGCTCTCCTCCATCACTTGCTAAACTCAGGCCTACTCTCTCACAAGGCCCAGAGACCTTAGAAATCATAAATTCTTTGACCGTCTTAGACATCAGCCTAAATAATTAACAGGAAAAAAAATTTTTTAATTATGGTACTTAAAAAAAAAACTCAATTCTAAATATCTTAGAACGTGGCTGGTGAAGCCTAAAGGATTCATTTCCAAAAAATAAAATCTCCCAAATACAATGGTGATGATGGGAAATGTTGAACCTCTGTCCCTGTTAAAACATATTTCTCAGAATTTGTATCCCCTTGGAAATCTGAATTTGCACTGAATGGATTGGGGCCACCACTTCTTCCAAGACCAGATGGTGCCTGGCAAGGGGGCAATGGGGTTCCTGTACCAGCCCTGTGTCAAACACCATCGTCTTCCACCCAAGGTCCCACCACCATCCACCCCACAAACACTAACAATATTCCTCCCCCCTTTGGATAGAAAAATTTTAACTTTTTTTTTGGTTTCAAAATCCACACCAAGTTCAATCAGATACTAATTTATCACAACCACCTTTCCCTTTCGGTGGGTGGGTACCTTATTTTCAGGGTTAAATTTCAATTCAGTCAATATTTGTCTTCTAACAAGAAAAAAAATACTTTTTTTTTAATTTCACCTTCATTTGATTCATTTTAAAGCTAAAATATTACATCAAATACTATCTGTCCATATGTTTTCATGTTCCAAAGGCAGGCACCTTTGGTTTGGGCTTTTGTTTGTATTTGGATTTTTTTGCCCATGAAAAAATTAAATTTTGATGCTAGAATCAGTTGAACTGGTATTTTACCCCATTTCTTCAGCAAAGTAAGTGTTCCACTACAGAAGATGGATATGAATCAGAATTTTTATCTCCTTTCTGTCTCCCTTTTCCTCTTTCCTTCTTGTTAAGTCAGTAAAATTTGAGCATTTTTTTATATCACAGGAACCCCCCCCAATCATGATCAAGGCTAGTAGATTTTTTTTCCCTTTGAAAGTAATTAAATTTGCAAAAAATACCAAACATTAATAAACTACCAACCCTACATTACAATCAAAGAGGCCTGAAATCAATCTGTTTTTTTTTTAAATAATAAATTTTTCAAATTAGAAGATGAGCAAGCACAGAGAAGGAAAATTTTCTTCCTACCAAGGATTCTTCAACCCTTGTCTTTATTAACTGATTCAGTTGCATGTCATAAAAAATGAGCTTCTGTGAATCCACTGTTAGTTTTTTCATAATAATGTTAATTATGCATATCTTATTTTAATGGCGGTCTCTCCTACAAATCTGTGGGCTACTCAATTTGTATAACATAATGAATTTACATTTTTCTCCAAAGAATATTGCTCAAAAAAAGGTTCCTGACATTTTCTGGATAAAACAACAACAAAAAAAGAAATGCCTAGACGTTTCAGGAAACAAAATCAGAAAACAGTCTTAATTATTCCATCCTAACAAAAAAAATAAATAAATATCACAAATCCCAACAAATGCAGAGGAAAAAAGACAGGATTTCACCCTAACTTTTTCAGTTTCTGCTTTTCTTTAGAACCCTGGGGTTTAAATGCAGTAAAATGTAAATACAAAATTAAAAAAAAAAAACCACTACAATTTTTGGGTGTGTCCAAAGCCAATATTTTAAGGTCTGTTTTTCTCTTTTAAATCCTTCCTTCTAGGGAACAGAAAAACTTTAAATATTGCCAAATGGTGAAATTAGTCTTTTTTGCCCGCTGAGCTAAACAAGTTCCAAATTACAATGAAGTACAATTTCTAATTGCCTCATAAAGCCAATTCTCCCAGTTTTCCCTAAACTCAACAATTTCCCTCCTTTCCTCATTCCAATTAGTTTTTTTCTCAAACTAAAACGAGTTGGACAGCCAAAGTGACTTTGGTTTTACAAGGCTTTTTGCTTTCTTCCCTTCAAAAACTGAATTCATTCAAATTCCAGCTTAATTTTCATTTACATATTATCTGGATTTGGCTTCAGAAATGAAAATTGTCTCCATGCTCCTGCAAAGATCAAAGTGAAAATTTTCACCCCCAAAAAGAAAAAAAAAGAATCTCTTTCTCCTCCACAGCTTTATAGAGCAAACTTTTGAAAAAATAAGAAATAAAAAATATTTCTTTTCAATTTTAATTTCTTTTTTTATTTACAAAATAGTATCCTCTAGGTGGCGTCGTTTTAATGGGAAAAAACTACCGTTTGAAGAAAAATTAGAAAAAAAATTGAGAAAGGGAAATATGGCCTAAAAAAAAAAAAAGATTGTTGCAAAGATGGGGGGCCAGGGGGAAAGATCACCCTAGGGGTCGCCAGGAGCCCCGAGCGCAGAGAGGGTCAGGGGGAAATTGCAAATTTGGGGGGGAGGGGGGAGAGCTGGAAGGGGTTGCATTTTTGCAAAATGTGAATTGTCCAAACTGAAATGGCTGCTCTGTTCTCTCGCCGCTTTGTTTTCTGGGCTCCGGTCCGAGCCCGGGGCTGGAGGGGGGCTCTGGCTGAGGGCCCAAAAAGACCCCCTTGTCACCCTCACCCTCCTCACACCCCGCGGCGCCCTGGGGGGGCTCTCCAGACCCCGACCCTCCCGTTTGCGCCCACAAAAAGCCCGCAAACGTGCCCAGGCACTTTGCATTTTGCAAATCTTGCAATGAAGTGGCGCAGCGCCCCGGGCCCCGGCCCCCGGGTCCCCCGCGCGGTCATGCCCCCGGCCCCCGGTCGTACCTGCGGAGCCGCCGCGCCGCCCGGCTGGCTCATGGGTCCGTGCGGGAGGAGGCGGCCCCGGCGCGTCCTGCTCCTCCCGGGCCGGGCTGCTGGTGCGCGCACAATGCCGCCGCCGCCGCCGCCGCCGCTCCCTCCTCCGCCCGCCCCGCTCAGGCCGGGGGGGCGGGGGCGCTGGGGGCGCGCGGGGGGGGCGCCCGCCCCTCGCCCCCACCCCCGGCCCGCACCGGCCGCCGCCGCCGCCGCCGCCGCCGCCGAGCCGCCCCTCGCCGCCCTGCCCGCCCCCGGGCCGGCCTCGCCGCGCGGCCCGCGAGCTCCGGGCCTCGGCCTCGGCCTCCGCGCCGCCAGCCTCCGCTCTGCACACAAAGCCGGCCGGCCTCCGGCGCTCGGCTCCCGCCCGCCCGCCAGCTCGCGGGCCCCGGCGCGCCCGCCCCCCAAACTTTATCGCGCCGCGCCCTGCCCTCCCCGCGCCCCCTGCGCCCGCCCCCCGGCCCCCTTCTGCCCTCCCCCCGCTTCTCCAGCCGCTCGGAAAGGTCATTTTGCTGTTGGAAGAAAAGTTTGGGGAGCCGCCTCTTGGCGGAACACAAGGGGTTAATGAGAACTCTTCTGCTCCCCCCTACCAACCCCCCAAAAATCAGATTGATTTTTTTAAACAAAGTTTGGAGAGTTGGTTTGATGGAAGAACCCGAAGGCTCAGTGGGGCTATGCCTACTGCCCCCGCCACCCCCTCCAGAAAATTCCCACGGAATTTAAACATAAAGCTTTAGAATTGGCCTTATGTCAGATAAGGGGGGCCCTCTTTCTAGCCCCCCCCCGTTAGACGGATTTTAAAAATAAATATTTGAGGAGCTACGTTATGTGAAGTGCCAGAAGAGAATTACGTGAAGTGCCAGGAGAGAATCGTTCTGGTTACCTCTGTCAGTTAAAAAGAAAGGATTTATTTTTGAAATCAAAGTTTGAAGAACTGGCCCTAAGTGACAGAAGAGAGGTTAAAGGTTAAGGGGGGTTTAGCCCCTTCCCAGGTCCCCTAGTCAAGTTGTTCTGAAAAGAAAATTCTGAGACTGTTTCTATGTGAAACAGTGAACAGGAATATTTCTATCCAACACCCTTTAAAATATCAGATTTTTTTTTTTTTCCTGAATTTGAGGAACTGTCTCCTGCGACTTGGGACGGTTTAAAGGGGATTTTTTTTTTTTGTCTTCCTCACCCTCCCCAAATATCAGATTTTTTTTTTTTAATTGAAGTATGCAGAACCTTTCCCATCAAGAGACAGGAGGGATTACTGGATGCACGTTCCATCTCCCACAATTGATTTTTAGAACAAAAATTTTAAGAATTGCTCATATATGAGATGAGAGAAATCTTTCTTTACCCCTCCTCAGGGGAAAAAAAATATAAGAATACATTTTAAAAATAAAAGCATTGAAAATTGAGGGCAATTAGATATCTCTTCTCTGTCCGCACCTTGGAAAAACTTTTTTTGGGAACACTTTTTTAATATTTAAAGAGCTAGATCAAAAACAGAAATCTGTCCCCTGTACTCTCCCTCCCAAAAGTTAACTCTTTTTGAAATGTCAGGAAACTAAGGGACGATATACAAGACACTTTCTCTCCCTGAAGAATAAAAGTATAGAAAAGTAGCTGCTACATCACCGTCATCCCTCCACTAAGCTCTTCTGACCATTCCCCCCTCCCACAAAAAGTTGGGGAATCATTCAAAATAAAAAGTGACCATTTCCCTCCATGCCAGGCTGGCAACTCTGTCCCTGGCAGCGATTTGCTACCGTCTGCCAAGGCTGATGTAGGGCAAGTAGTGAGCATCACTGGGCAGTGTTGGGGTCCATAAGCCCTAGACATAGGTGCCCCCCACCCCCCTGTCCCCCAGCCCCTCCTCCACCAGGCGACTGAAGCCTCCTGAGGAGAGATGCCCCAGGTTTGATGAGCCGCTGGCTCCAACCCTCCATGAAGCTTCCTGGGCACCACCAAGCTAACCTCCTCTGCCTGGCTTTGGGCCTTAGAGGAGAAAGAAACTGGGCCCCAAGAATACTGGAGCTCAACCCCCATGATTTCAAGCCTCGAGAGGGCCAGTCCCAGCACAGCCTGATGGGACCCACCCAGAGGTTCTGGCTCAGGGGTAGGGAGTGAGAATTTCACTTCTAATGCTGGTGGCGATGGTCTGGGGACTACACTTTTAAAACCATTGCAATAGAGCACCGACATTGAAATGCAGGGGTGTGGGAGAAAGAGAAAGCACCTAACCCCCTTGGGGTCATGGAAGGCGCCAAGAGAAGTAACACCTGCTGGAAGGCTGGGTAGAAGCCTCCTTTCTCTCCTGGTCTTAGTCAGACGGCAGGTCTCTGTACACCATGATTCTGTTTTCCCTTTCTTTAGATTTATTTGTGTATGCACACAAGAACCGGGGCCCAGGCCAGTAGTGTGGGGCAGTGTGAGGAGTCACCAGAGACAGACTGTGAAGCAGAACAGGCAGAGCTACTGAAGTGCACTGCTGAGGGGGGCAGGGGGGGAGGCAGGAGAGGTCTGCTGCGCCATGTGGGTCCGCTCCCTGGCCAGGGATCGAACTCACGCTTCAGTGGCTGTGGATAGCTTCATAGTGCTGTGACTTAACCTCTTGACCACCAGGGAGGCCCCTAGACCATGAATCTTAAACAGGGTCCTTGGCTAGGTTTGAGGACCCAGGAACTAAGTAATTTTACCTCTTAAGCAAATTTATGTTTATATGTACATTTGGGGAGAGAAAATCTCTGACTCTCATTAGTTTCTCAAAAGGGTCAGTAATCCCAACCTGAAATGATCCACAGCCTTTTTGCAGCCACTTCTGGCCTAGAAAATCCCCCATGGGTCTTTCTCAGATTTCTCTTTCTGGAAGTACCGTAGCCCCTTCTGCTTCTCTACTACCCACGGGCCACGGGGACTGGGCCTTTCTGTGTCCGCCCATTCAAAGAGGCCAAAGCGAATTCAACAGCACTGTGGAGGGGCCTGTCCTTCACAGGGCCCAGCCCTGAAGAGTCTGTCCCTTCTCTCTGTCCCAGCTGGGCCATGAAACGTGTGCTCTGGGGACAAAAACAGAGTTTGATGTCTTCCTCACAAAATTTAGTTTCTGAATGAATGCGCACACATTTCTCAAGCCCCAGGAGCAACTGTGCTTTATTGCTGTTCAGGTTAACTCAGGGGAGACTCCCCATAAGCAGGGTCTGGGAGGAGGATGGACAAGGAGAAGAAGCAGTGTTTAGTGAGAGCCCAACAGGCAAGACCAGACCTGTTCTACAATGGGACAGTCACCATGATATTCATAAGACCGGAATGAGGCCTCCCTGGTGGCACAGGGACTCAGCTGCAGTGCTATCAAGCTGTCCGCAGCCACTGCAGCACGAGTTTGATCCCCGGCCAGGGAGCTGACCCACATGGTGCAGCAGACCTCTCCTGTCTCACCCACTGCTCCCCTCAGCAGTGTATTTCAGTCGATCTGCTTGTTCTGCTCCCCACTCTGTCTCAGGTGAATCCTCTCACCCCTCCACCCCTGGCCTACACCCCAGCTCTTATATGCATAAGTAAATAAAAACAAATCTTTAAAAAAAAAGAGCTAACCACCAGTCAGTTAGAGCTGCTAAAGGATTGATGGTTGTGTTAGGTTAGCAACGTTGTCCAGTTGGGACTCTATCCTTGAAGGGTCATGGTTCTGCTCGACATACCTGCATTTACCAAATTCTAGAAACTCTGCTCCTTCCAGATCCAGTCTACTGGCCTCAGAACCAGCACAGCCACTAACACCTGTAGGATGTCATTTTTTAGGTCCCAAGCTCTCACTCTGACTCCCCTGCTTCATGATCTCATGCCCATTTCTCCTTGCCTCTGCTTACTCATCTTTCAAATGGCACTGACAATAGTATCTCTCTTGTGGCACCCTTTTGGGGATAAGAAACACACGCGAAGCTTTCAGAAGGTGCTAACACAAAGACAGCCCTCCATACCCGTGGCTCTGGTTCCAGTGTTGCTCACAGACTGGCTGTGTGAATCTGGGCTAGCCTAAAACCTACCACTTTTACCAATACTTTTAGATGTCACTAGTGAACAAAAAATCACAATACATTTTTAAAAAGGGTAGAGATGTTATTTTGTTAAATTTGAAGGTAGATTGCAGTAGCCAGGAGCAGGAAATCTTGAGATGACTTGTAGCATGGAACTAGAAAACCATCAGGCACTGGGTTTGTCTCGCCATCCTTCTGGGCCATAGGTCTCTTGTTGTTTCGATCTTTAATTCATCCTCTGTCTCTCCCCGGCCCTCCTTGCCTCTCACCAAGTGGGTCTCTGCTTCACTGGGCACACAACCGCAGTTCTCTCAGCACCAAGACATGCTGCCTGGCTCAAATCCAAGTTCTCAGGACAGAGAATGTGATTGGCCAAGCTCGGCTCCGATGCCACGGTGGTAGCCACTGATGACCAAGGGGAGCAGGGTCTCAGGGACTTCTGAGACCAATGCCAGAGGAAGGGGCTGTGACAGGCTGGACAGACACCTCAACTTCACAGGACTGAGGATTTGCTGAGATCTGGGATATAAAGGTACCCAGCCCAGGAACTGACAAGAGACACATTTGAAAGGTGTATTTCTTCCTGCTAAAATCTAAAGACACTTGGGTGACCAGGGGTTGAGGATGGTGAAATTTTGTCAAGGGGCAGAAGTGGGCATAGGTCGGTGCCACAGGTAGGTGAGGGGGACAAGGGGACAGGATTTGCCCTACAAGTGACCTTAGGGCCCAAACAGCTGAATCTTGGTGCTTTTCAAGTAAAGCAGCAAGTTCTCAAAGAATGGAACAGAATAAAGGCAGGGAATCTTCCAAATGGTATCTTCTTCCTCAAAGGGATTCTTTTTATAAGCGTGAAGAATGAGGAAAGTGCTCTTTTGGACAGTCCAACCAGGGAGACTTGGTTCCCTAAGTCTCTACACAATAGAAGAGAACCACACGATTTAGTCATGTGAAGTCTCTCATGATTTCTCAAACAAGATGGCAGCATTTTCTTATTTGAGCCATTACTTCACCAAGGTGGGCAGAAAAGACACGATGACTCCCACTTTAAGGATTTGAGCTTCAAATCCTTGGCCAAACTGACCAAGTTTGACCTCTCCCATGTTCTCAGACTGTCCGTGGAACTTCCTGGTGACTGGAATCAGAATCGACAGGTTCCTTAAAATCGCCTTCCTCTGGCCTCTGAAACGTTCTTCTTTTCCATCCCCTCCCAGGCCTCCTCTCACACACACACAAAAAGCTGGGGAGAGGTAACAGCAATTTATTCCCTCAAGAGAGGTCCTGCGGAGCCATGTAAATTCTCCAGAGATCTGGGCAGGCATCTGAGGCCTTGGCAGTCCCCCAGGTAGGTGAGCGCTAGAGAAAAAGCCAGAATGAACGAGGACCCGGGATAGGGCACCAGCGAATCGCAACGGAGATCAGGCTCATGGACAGCCCAGACCAAGAACAAAATGGAGGCCAAATCTGAGTTGCCGTCCCTGAAGTCAACAGCAGATGCTTATTATGCACCTACAATGTAGGCTGTTCCATAAACCCCTTCATGGAGGCTGCCATCCCATGAAACCCAGAGGAAGCCCAGCATCCTGGCAAAGACCCCCCCAGCCTCTGCAGTTGGACCTGGGTAGAAATGCCTGGTCTGTGCTCACGGAATTGTGACATTAGCTACTATAAAACCCTCAATTTCCAGACGACAATTCAGAGACATTTTACAGGGGAGGGGGAAGAGAAGGGGTCAAAATGAGGATGGGAAGAGCACAGAGGACTAAGGTGATGGTGCACGGGTGAACTGGTAGTGGAAATTCCACGGGGACTACACCTGATGTCAAATATATATAAAGAAAGAAGTTTTTTTTAAATCCTCAATTTGCTCATCTGTAAAATGGGTAAGTTTTTAACCTTCACGTACAAAGTTATTTAAAGCATTAACTCATGTTATGCTCTCAACACATGATAGCTGTCGTTAGTAATCCCAGCCCCTTTTTTCTTTAACGTGCATAAGGAAAGTCAAGCCCCCGGGTGGGAGGAGGGGTGCTGGAGTCACCGCACAGGAGCAAGACTATCTATCTAAGAAGGGAACAGAGTCAGCTTTGGAGGCAGCTGTCCCAAGACCAGCGCTGGCTGTCACCCGCTTAGGCAGCAAATCTGATCTCTGTTCACTGGGTCTCAGGGGGAGGAGGACCCCGCCTCAGGAAGCAGAAAGAATGAAGACGGCAGGAGATCACCCTCTGTTTCTCCCTTAATGCCATCTGGAGACCCCCAAAAGAGGTTCCATGTGATCTTACTGCCATGAGGTACACTTGTGAATGGCGCTAGGTGAAAGGGCAGCCCAGGGCAAGATTCAGAGTCCAGATGTGGACCCCAGCTCAGCCCAGGTCCGGGCAAGTAAGCCTGAATCCACATCACTGTATCTGAGCCTGTTTCCTGCTCTATGAATGCGAGTAACAACCGGCGTATGCCTGATTCATGGGCAGGTTAGGAAAAGGGTCGAGTGCCAGCACGCTGTAGGAACCCTAGATGCTAGTGGCGAGGACTCTAATCATGACACGAGTCCACGGCTTGTATGGGCACCGCTGTCCAGTCATGGGCACATCTGGAGTGATTCACTCAGTTGAGCTCCTCGGTAACCTCCATGAACAGGCGAGAAGACTGGAGCACAGGAGGTAAGTTGGAACGCATCTTTCCCCAGGAGATGCACCCCCACCACCACCACCGATACCAGGCACTGAGAAGAACTCACAGGGCTCACGTAGAATTTCTGACAACATGCATAGCCCAGATCTAGTCATGAGGAAACATCAGACAAGGACTAGATCAAGAGGCATTCTGCAAAACAACTGGCCTGTATGCTTCAGAATTGTCCATGTTATGAAAGGCAGAGAAAGGCTTGAGGAACTGTTTCAAATTAGACTAAAGAAATAAGACAAAGGAATTCAAAAAGTGATATGGAATTGAGGCCTAGATCAGAGTGGGAAACACCGCCATCACGGCAACACTTGGTGAGATTCAATATGGGAGGGTATCAGAAGATAGTACTTATTCATGTTAAATTTCTGCACTGATAAATATTCTGTGCTTGTGTAAGATGTTCTTGCCCTTAAAAAGCGTACACTTTTCAGGACCTCCCTGGTGGCATAGCAGGTTAAGTCACAGCACTGTGAAGCTATCACCAGCCACCGCAGAGGGGTTCAATTCCCGGGCCAGGGAGGGGACCCACATGGCACGGCAGACCTCTCCTGTCTCACCTGCTTCTCCCCTCAGCACTGCATTTCAGTCAGTCTGCCTGTTCTGCTCCCCACTCTGTCTCCAGTGAATCCTCTCCCCACCCCCACCCCTTTGTTCTAACCCCTATTTCTTGTATGCATAAAATAAATATTTAAAAAAAAAGACAGAAGGAAATTACATATCATACACACAGTTACATATATGCCTATATATGCACATAAAGATGTGACAAGCAATAAAACATGTTAGGAAGCAATGAATAAGGCAGAGAATATGTGAGAGTTCTTTATACTCTCCTTTCAAGATTCCTATCTAACTTTGAAATTACTGCAAAATAGAAAATTAAGGAAAGTAGCATATCTGAAATGCTTGAAAAGGCTGGAAGCCTACACTGAAATTACTTGCATCAGAATGGACGCTTTCATTGTATGTTTGACAACAAAATTTGATTCATTGATCAGTGGTTTGTTCGCATCAAAATTCGGTGATGATTTTTTTCTAATAACTTGAGTTTTCTTGTGTGAGTATATTTGTACTAGGTTCAATTTTCCCAAGCAAATTTTGCAATCTAAATATTTTTCAAGCAGATTTAGGTTCTTCCATCAATTATTAGTCAGGAATAATCTTTACTGTTGGCCATTGTTTTATTTTCTATTGCTTATTTCTACCAAGTAAATATTTTTTCAATGTTTGTAATTCTCAGTGTTACCGATAAGATTTCATTTTCAAACAGGTAATTATTTTCTAAAATTAGTCTGAGGGGGCCTCCCTGCTAGTGCAAAGGGTTAAGTTGCAGCACTGAAGCTATCGCCTGCCACTGCAGCATGAGTTCAATCCCTGGCCAGGGAGGGGACCCACATGGTGGAGCAGACCGCTCCTGTTTCACCACCTGTTCCCCTCAGCAGTGTGTTTCAGTAGATCTGCCTGTTCTGTTTCCCACTCAGTCTCTGGTGAATCCTCTTACCTCCTGCATCTCTGGCCTGTACCCCAGTTCTTGTATGCATAAATAAATAAATAAATAAATAAACAAATAAATAAATAAATAAATAAATAAATAAATAATAATAAATGCACCCATCATGGTGAGTTTTCTCCCACACGGGCCATAAAGGCAGGGAGATTAAAGGCCGAGCTGGTTGACCGTGTGTCCCTCTTCACCCTAAGAGTCTTGGCACATGCCATTGTCCAGCAGGACTACTAATAGCACCTTCCACTATCAACAGTTCATGTTTGCACGACGTGGTTCTCCTTAGCAGGCCACACTGCTTCTCATTGTGTCATCCCTGCGTTGTGCACAACCTCCTACACAAAGCCAAACAAGCTTCAGACTTTATCAAAGGGTTAGGATAACAGCATAGGGAGCATGGCTGAATCGAAAGGTGTGCCACAGTATCTCCCCCTGCGTGCTCATCTGCAGTGTGACCTTGCCTCTCTCCTCAAAAGCCAGAGTAATTCTCTTCCCTTAGAGTGGACTTATGATGAACACTGCTCCAACCAATAGACCAGTATGGAAGTGATGCTGAGTGTCTGCTTAGACTGTGGTGTGAAAAACCAAGCAGTGTTCATCTTTTTTTTTTTAGATTAATATTTTATTTATTTATGCATACAAGAACTGAGGTACAGGCCAGAAGTGTGGGGGGTGAGAGGATTCCCCAGAGACATAGTGGGGAGCAGAACAGGCAGATCTATTGAAACACACTGCTGAGGGGAGCAGTGGGTGAGGCAGGAGAGGTCTGCTGCGCCATGTGGGTCCCCTCCCTGCCTGGGATCAAACTCCTGCTGCAGTGGCTGTGGATGCTTCACAATGTTGTGCTTAACCCCTTACACCACCAGGGAGGCTCCAAGCAGTGTTCATCTTATTAATGGGAATACTCATGCTGGGAGCCCTGTGCCATCTCGTGAGAAATCCAGCTTTTTGTGGCTGCCATGTTGTGAGGAAGCCAAACCAACTCACAGGAGTGAGTTGCGTGTAGCCATTCTAGTCAGCAGTCCAGCAGATAGACTCCAAAGTACCTGTAATGAGCCCCACCTCTGGCACTATGTCATCCATTCCTCCTGAGTGAGTGAGACTTGCTCCTAACAACTCACTCCTAATAACTTATGTCTAATCAGTAATATACTGTAAAGGTGATGGTGGCATTTCAGGCCTGCAATTATGATATTTAAGACAATAAGGTTTCCCTGGCTGGCTGGTAGACTCTCTGGCTTTGATGGCGTGTTGGAGATTCCATGTGGGAAGAAACTGAGGACAGCCTTGGGCCAAAGCCACGTAGGAATCTTAGACCTCAACCCAACACCCTAAAGCAACAGAGCCATGTCAACAACCATGCAAGTGGGCTAGACACAGATCCTTCCCCAGATGGGCCTTCAATGAGACACCAGTACTTGCAGCCTCACAAGAGACCCAGAAGCAGATCCTCGACCCACAGAAAGTGTGAGGTAATAAATATGTATTGAGGTGTCCCTCTCCATGTACCAAAATTCTAATTTCAGTCATTTGGAATGGAAATTCTTCCTGACCTCGTAAACAACAGATTGCATCATTCCTGTGGTCTTTCTAAAAGTCTCACATTAAGGACTGCTCTGCAGCCTGATAAGGTGAATTAACTGAGCCTAGGACATTCGCATAAAAGTGTGAATTTTGCAGAGGGAACCATTTTTTTCTTCCAGATTTTTGATAGCTCTTGAGTATGTATTCAGTTCTTCAGAAATCAATGTTTGACTGCATGAAATGAGAAACAGCCCTTCCATGACCTGTACGTATGCTTTGTACGTATCCTTTCTACAAAAGACAAATGTGATCCCAAAGTCCCCTGGGCTTTAATAACCTGTGGGTATAAATGAGGTCACACTTTATTTATTTAACAAATATTTGCCTGGGGCTTGCAGTGAGATATTCTAAGTGCAATAGAATCATTAATCCTTGTAATAAATCAATGAGGTAGATTATCTTCCCTGTTTTACAAATGAGGAAACAGAGGCATAAGGAGATCAAATAACTTACCCAAGAACACAGAGTTCTCAGGTTCAGCTGGGTTTCAGACCCAAGTCTTTCTCTAGACTCTGTACTCATATTTACACTGCTGTCCTGGATCTCACGGATGTGGGTCCCCCACCTCCCAAGAAAGATTCCCTTCACTCTAGCTCAGTTTCCTGAGCCCGTGGGGGTGTTGCCTGTGGGCCTAGCGCGCCCCTGGCACTGCTCTTGGAGGGCAAGTCCACGGCTGAGCTGATTCCCTCACGATCTAGTTCCCTACAGCGCTACAAACAGCGCCAACGTAACGAACAGCCCAAGACCCCTGGCCTCAGATGAGTTGAGCTCTGCAGTCTGCCGGTCTTCCAGAAGGCTCTTCCCATCTTGGCTGGGCTTGCTGCGGGTGGCGATCACCTGACCTGTCATCTAGCACCGTAGGTCACGTGGTTCTGGTCCACGCAGTTCACAGCCTCCAGCAAGCTGACTGGGCATATTCACTTGACACTGGCAGAGGAGAAAAGCCCATGAGCCCAAAACTACGAGCACTTTTCAAGCATCTGTTTAAAAATCACATCCGTGGGTGTTCTGTTGGCAAAGCAAGATGTGCCGCTGGGTGCAGAGCCAGAGCAGGAAGTATGGCACCGTTGGGCCCCAGGCATGGGTACAGGGAGCACTAGAGCACGGGCATTCAGGCAATCAATCTACCACCTCGATCACCAGTTTATTTCCTTTCACAAAAGTCTCAGAACAAGTTTAAATCTCAAAATAAAAATTCATTTAGATAACACCATTCAAGGGTCTATACTGTATTAAAGCTGTGCTTAGAAAGATGGTAGAGAAGGAAGCCATACCAAGGCAATACGCACAAGTGATTTCATTAGAAAGAGAAGAGTGTCCCCCCTGGTGGCACAAGGGGTTAAGTCTCAGCACTGTGAAGCTATCAGCAGCCACTGCAGCAGGAGTTCGATTCCTGGCCAGGGGAGAGAACCCACATGGCGCAGCAGACCTCTCCTGTCTCACCCGCTGCTCCCCTCAGCAGTGTATTTCAGTAGATCTGCCTGTTCTGCTCCCCACTCTGTCTCTGGTGAGTCCTCTCACCCCCACGCCTCTGGCCTGTACCCCAGTTCTTGTATGCATAAATAAATAAATCTTTTTAAAAAAAAATAAAGGGAGAAGAGTAGCATTCCTCTGTGCCAGTGGGACATGAAGCCTAGAACACAGAACTCAGCTGCCAGTGTGCCAGGTAGGCCCACACTCTGGTGGCGAAGTGGCAGTCAGCGGGGTGGGTATTGTGCACCAGGTTTCTGAGCAAGAGCGTTTGCACGAAAGTCACATCAGAGAATACAGCGGCTCTGACTCTGTTAGCAACTTAGCATATCAATTTCTTGTGTTGTTTTGGGGGGCAGAAAGCTCAAATATTGGCTTGCCTGATCAACATCAGTCCCTAGGCCACTCCGTGTTTCCAGGAGGATCTGAGTGAATATACACTTTATTCCCGTTCCTGGAAAGCTGGCATTTTCTGGGTTCACCCACCCTGCACGTGGCCTGATTATAATTCTAAACCTAAGAAATAGGAGCCCCCGATTAGGACAGCCAAACTGGTCTCCAGCCTACACAGACCCCTTCTTCTGAGAGAGGGCACCAGAAATGGCCACCTCCCCAAGGTGACAGAGGTCAAGACCTGTGGATATATGTGGACTAATGCTTTTCTGGAAGTAGGTGGGAAGAGCCTCCATAGGCAGTAAAACTTACCAAACAAACAAAGAGCTTGAGAGCCTGGCATGCTTTGCTTTCCAACACAGGGGCACCTGACACATGGAGAAGGAGAGTTCACACTCCGAGGGTCCCCAGGGCCTTTCCCAGACTCTGTCATACCTGGGAGGAAACGCCACAGACCTGGAGTCCTTTCTGTCTATACAGGGTGCTTTGCACACACTGGCTCATTTTATTCTTAAAGAATGTCTCTGGTGACACCTCTCACTCCCCCTCCCCCGCACCTCAGGCCTGTACCCCAGTTCTTGTATACATAAATAAATAAGACCTTAAAAAAAGAAAAAAGAATGTCCAGGAAGCAGAACTTCAATATCCATTATACAGATGAGTAAACTGAGGCACAAAGCCTCAGGAAAGGAACTAGCCCAAGCCACGCTGCAGGTGAGCGCTGAGACTCCAGAACCAGCCCTCTGACTAGCACTCTGAGCATGCCCATGCAGGGGTCCCCCAGACAACACCAAGTCTGGGGACCTTCAAATGACAGGTACATCCTCTGAGGATGCTATTCCCAAGGAATAGCTGACACAGAGGATTTTAGGTGAATCCATTTCCAAATCCTCAGCTTCCATGAATACAACCGCCCAAAGCTGCTCTCAGAACTCTGATATGAAGGCAGGAGCCTGGTTCTCGCTCCTCAACCGCCCTACTCCCATTTGACAAAACAAAGGCACACCCTTATGCACCTCAATCTCACTGGCAGGCATTGCCCTGGTGGAACACGCTGGGTGGGGGGCCAGGAAGAGGGTACCGAACAGGGCTGAGTCTAAATGTTGGGGAACAGAGGTTCCATTAATTAAGGCACCGCAACCCTTTGCATTTCATTCAGGCACAAATTTCCATGAAGTTTGCTTTCTGTGTTTAACAATTATTGAAATTTTGATCAACTGTATCTAAAATGAGTTGGGTTGATGACTCAGTTCAGAAAACGGCTTAACCCTTTGAGCCTTATGATCACAGGAAACACAAACATTTTAGAACTTCCATCTATAAGCATAGTTTTGATTTACAGACTGTGCTGAGATGATCCATATGAGACTCACAAGCAGAAAAATATTACATTCCTATCAAATTCTGTGGGGGAAGTGAAATGGAAAAAATGATTTAAAGAAGAAAGAGGATCATTGTAAAATTTCTAGCTGCTGCATTTGTTCATCTATTTTTTAAAATGGACACAGTGGGTATAAAATCATTATGATATTTAAATTCCATTGGTATATTTAAGAGTGAAGTAACCGTTTTATATTTAAACACTAATATTGACAATGTGCACCACATCACAGCCTTTGCAATTTAAAATGTGATGAAAAAATTTGGAAGGATGTGATTATGTCATTTTCCAGAATTCTTTTGAAGGTCCATGAGCAAAAACAGGTGCTAAGGTCTCCATCTTATCCAACCACTCTTTTTATAGACGAGGCACTAAAATCCAGAGAATAAAAGGCATTTACCCAAGGTCAAGGTCATATGGCAAAATGGCACCTAAACTAGGATCCAGGGTAACACCTCAGGACTCCCTAATTGGCCTGGTTGTCCTTATCCATGCCTGTGTTTTGAGTCAAAGTCCCAGCAGGTCACAGCATTCAAAAGGGGCTTAAGTAGGCAAGTTAAGCACGTGTTTATTTACAGAAATAAGGTCAAGGTCAGAGGAAAGCAACAGGGCTAAGCACCAAGGACTCACAAAAGTGCAAAGCCATTTCCACCCCTGGGTGGAAGGAGAAAAGAGAAAGATCCTTTACGTGGAATCTGGGAGACCTGTAGCTAACAGAGGAACAGGATCACCGCCAGACCACAGTTAGCAGGGAGAAGGTTGGGGAATAAGTAAAATGACACCCGTCTCTTCCCGCACGGGTCTTCCTGATGGTTCCTGCCACTGGGCAAATCAACCAGTAGCCAGCGGTAGGATGTTTGTATATAAATTCTTTAGCTCAAGCTCTTGGGTACAGAAAAAAGCAGAGAAAGAAAGAGAGTAAAACTAGAGGGGTAACCAGAAAATACCCACTGTGTTTTCATGAACTTAACATTTGTTTTTAAACAAAAAGATTAGGCTTGGGGCCTCGCTGGTGGCTCAGAAGACTTTTAAAAAGTCCTAATTTTAGGTACACGTGACAAAAGTTATTAACAGGTTTTATTTTACGAAAGAAGGGGAATAAAATAGTAATAATATTAAGGGAAAGAGGGGGATACAAATCCGCAAATATTTTACCAGATTTTTTAAGCAATGGTTCGTTGAGAGCTGGCTCCGAGTTAAGTGAGATGGCTCCAGAGGAAGAGAGATTGTTCCCAAAGGAAGGGGGGAGCCCCAGGCTCACCTCTGGTTTTATAGCCAGCCTGGCTGCTTAACTCCACCCTCAGGTCCCAGTGATTTACTTTTTGATAATCATCTTATCAGATTTGTGGTTCTGGAACACTGATGGTCTGGAGTGGGGGCTGGAGTCCACACACCCATAATCCATTTAGGACCACCTTTCCCCCTAACACTATCACCACTACTGCTTGAGTTCCATTCTGGAACCCTGGCCAGGGAGCTGACCCACATAAAGCGCAGCGGCCCTCTCCTGTGTCACCCACTGCTCCCCTAGTAGTGTATTTCAGTAGAACTGCCTGTTATGGCCCCCACTCTGTCCCTAGTGAATCCTCTCACCCCAGTACCTCAAGACTACGTCCCTGTTCTTCTATGCATAAAAAAATTAATTAAAAAAATTAGGTTTTCCAGTCAAGGTAAATAAATAGCTAAATAAAGAGATCTGCCCCCCAAAAGAATCCAAATAACATACATTCAATGAATAAGGAGGACCTCAGAATTTAGAATTTTTCATTTCATAATCATGATACAGAGATATCTAGTAGTTTTATTTTTTTTTTAAAAAGATGTATTTATTTATGCATACAAGAGCTGGGGTACAGGCCTGAGTCCGGGGAGGTGAGACGATTCACCAGAGACAGAATGGGGAGCACAACAGGCAGACTGACTGAAACACACTGCTGAGGGGAGCAGTGGGCGGGGCAAGGCAGGAGAGGTCTTCTGCGCCATGTGGGTCCCCTCCCTGACTGGCGGCAGGGATTGAACTTGTGCTATAGTGGCTATGGTTTGCCTCATAGTGTGTTGCTTAACCCACTGCGCCACCAGAGAAGCCCTCTAGTAGTTTTAATGATACAATTTTGGGGAGCATGTATATCATTGAAAACTGATCTTTATTTCTCTACAAATTGCCTGGTTAAATTCCTATTCATTAATCCTTTCATAGACTGCTACTGTTAGGGGGAAAGGTAGTCCTAAATGGATTATGGGTGTGTGGACTCCAACCCCCACTCCAGACCATCAGTGTTCCAGAACCACAAATCCGATAAGTGGATCACTGGGACCTGAGGGTGGAGTTAAGCAGCCAGGCTGGCTATAAAACCAAAGGTGAGCCTTGGAGTCTCGCTCTTACTGAGGCCATCTCATTCAACTCGGAGCCAGCTCTCAAAGCGCCATTGCTTAGATCTGGTAGGGTATTTGTGGATTTGTATCCCTTTCTTTTTCCCTTGGTGTTATTACTATTTTATTCCCCTTCTTTCATAAAATAAAACTTGTTAATAACTTTTGCCACGTGTACCTGGAGTTGGGACTTTTTAAAAGTCTTCTGAGCGCGCGGGTGGAGGACCCAGTGAAGGGAACCCATTTTATATTAGGGTTGCCCTGTAACACTACAAACACCAACAAAAACCCTGGAGTTGAAGGAAAGTCCCTAAAAAAATAATACAATAGACATTTTAGACAATTATATCATTAAGGAAAACAATATATATTATTAATAGTCATCTAGTAAAGACAGATTAATCCTACTCTAATTAGAGTGAAAGGATGAATTTAATTGCCTTAATACAAAATGATTTAACATTTAAATCACCTTCCTGGACAATTTATGTTCACCATCCAGAATGAGCAGCGCCCTCTAGGGACAGAAAGCACTGCTGGTCTAATACCCTTGACCTACGCTTTTTCTTCACACAAGAAAGGAGTGGGGTGTGTGGAGTAGAGGTGGAAGAAGGGAGGATGAAAGAGTTACACTGGTGCGCTTAACCCAGCCCTCTTCACAGGAGGGCAGCTGGATGACACACAGACAGCGGGAGATGGGAGACCCAGGTTCTAATCCCAGCAGTCTCGGGGCATTTCCTAGGCCAACATCCTTCTCTATGTATCTGAGTTTTCTCACCTGTATATATTTATCTCCAGTCTCTATTATACTTCAGTTGCCTTAGCTCTTACAATAGAATGGTAAAAACAGACTTTCTACAGAATTGTCCTGGGCACCTATGGAGAAAAAAAAGTTGTTAGGTATTAAAACAACATAAAGGAGAAAAAAAAGTTGTTAGGTATTAAAACAATATAAAGGAGACCACTTGGTACTCTAAAAAGAATACATGCTTAGGAGCAGTTAACCTGTGTATAAAACTACAGTCTCAGGGACTTTCCTGCAGCCACTGTAGCACAAGTTCAATCCCTGGCCTAGGAGGTGACCCACCTGGCGCAGCAGACCTCTCCTGTCATACCCGCTGCTCCCTTCAGCAGTGTGTTTCAGTAGATCTGCCTGTTCTGTTGCCCCACTCTGTCTCAGGTGAATCCTCTCACCCTCTACACCTCTGGCCTGCACCCCAGCTCTTGTATGCATAATGAAATGAAATCTTTAAAATAAATAAATAAAACTGCAGCCTCAAATTGCAGGCTTATGCCAATGGCCAAGTAAGATCAGCAAATATTCCCTCCAAAGAGCAATGATAAATCTGGATAAAACTGATCAAAACAACCCTTCAATCTTCTAGCAACTAGCTAAAGAATCCAACAATCTGGTAACCGTTTCTATTTGAAAAATAAACTGAACTTTGGATAAAAAGAGTAAGCATGTGGCATTCTTGCTCATGGCTATTCTCAACCCCAACTTCTCTTCCAGGTTGGCTAGTACAGAGATTCCGCCATGATGGGGCTTCTTGCTGAAATCAAAGTGGATTTGTTTGATTTGGAGCAACAAGCACCAGTAGTACTGAGGAGAGTGACGATGATCCTGGCGGCAGTGAACGGGAAGGCTCTGTGGTCTGAGATCACAGTCATAGTTGAGTCGAGCATATTCCTGGCCAAGGCTATGCACGTGAAGAAACCAGAGAAGGCTAATGTTGTCCTCAGAATCCTGTTGACCTTGGGGCTGCTTATATGTGCACTGATCTGAAAGGGCCCAGCAGAAGGTAAAGAGCTGGGGTAGACCTAAAAATGGCCTGACATTGGAACGTACCCTTTACTCACACCCACATGTCAGCAGAGGACTGAAGTCTTAGTATCTCATGATGGTTTTAGCATGACCTCACAATCTCTGTCTAGTTATTGGCTGCTTGCGAAGCTCTACTGACTCAGGAGTAACCCTTAAGAAGTCAGGCTTAAGAAGAAAGAAAACAAACCGGAAAGAGATATCAGCAGCTGTCTGCTGCTGGGAGAAATATTTAGCTCAGATAGGTTACTAAACAAATAATTAAAAAAATTATTACAATAACTTTCATGGGAAAACTATAGAATCCATATTTGCTATGACAGATTATCTAGAATATTCAGATTTCAACAAGATAAATGAGACCTGCAAAGAAATGAGAGTGCTGCCCATACTCAGGAAAAAGAGAAACTATTGGAGTTGCCTTTGAATATCTCCAGGTCTTTGATTTGGCAAAGACCTGAAAGCAGTTATTTTCTTATGTTCAAAGAACTATAGAAAATCGCATTTGAAAAATTAAAGTCTGGCAGCAACTGGAGAATCTCAAAGAAACAGGAATTATTGAAAGATGCCGAATGGAAATTCTGGAGTTGAAAGTATAGTAAGTAAAATTTGAAATTCACCTAGAAAGCTTTAACTGAAAATTCAAGGTGGTCAAAGAAAAAATCAGTGAACTTGAAAACAGACCCATAGAAATGACCCATCTTGAAGAACAAAGAGAGAAAGACTTAAAAAAAAAAAGAATAGTCTCAGAAAGTTATGCGACAACATCACACATACTTACAGACATGTAATTGTAGCGCCAGAATGAGAAGTGAGAGAAAGCTGAAAAGATCTCGAAGAAATAGTGGTAAAAATTTCCAATTCTGAGAAAAACATTAATTGAGACATTCTAGAAGCTCCATGAACTGGAAATATTTATATTTATGAACATATTTTGGATACATTTATATTATAGGCACATCATAGTTAAACTAGAGAAAGACAAAATAATCTTGAAAAGAGCAAGAGAAAAATGATTCATTCAGCACATACAGGAAAACGGCAACATGTTTAACTGCTGACTTTCCCTGTGAAATAATGGAGAGTAAATGGATAAACTGAAAGTACTGAAAAAAGGGGAACTGTCAACCAAGAGTTTGGTATTCAGCAAAACTCTTTCAAAAATGAAAGCTGAATAAAGACATTCCTAGATTTCAAAAGAAGAAGAACGAAAACATGGTGACAAAAGTCATGCCTATCAGACATACCTTGCCAAATACTACAAGAAATCCTCAGGCCAAAAGGAATTGACACAAGATGATAATTTTAATCTACGGGAAGCAATGAGAGCCACCAGAATGACAAGTATGTAATAAGAGCTAAGAGAATAAAAAGGAAAAAAAAATTTTAAAAGCTTTTATTTCTTTATGCATACAAGAGCTGGGGTACAGGCCTGAGTCCAGGGAGGTGAGACAATTCACCAGAGACAGAGTGGGGAGCAGAACAGGCAGACTGACTGAAACACACTGCTGAGGGGAGCAGCGGGTGAGGCAGGAGAGGTCTGCTGCGCCATGTGGGTCCCCTCTCTGGCCGGCAGCAGGGATCGAACTTGTGCTGCAGTGGCTGCAGTTTGCTTCATAGTGTGTTGCTCAACCCACTGCACCACCAGGGAGGCCCATAAAAAGGAAATTGAAAATATATACATATGTATCAGATGAAATGGTTAATTGTATGATGAAAGACAAAATTGGATTATTACTGGTGAACTTAATGTAGTCTTTACAGCTGTTGATTTATAATGGAGCACACCTGAAAATATATAACATCTAAAGCAATGTAACATCAAAAAAAAGTAAAATATCAAGTGAATTTACAACTAAAAGCAAACTGTGTTATGTGATAAATGTTTTGGCAAGACCTAAAGCAGGGTGAAGACACTGAGGCTAGGGGGTGCTGTTTCAGTCAGGGGGCCCAGGAAGGTCTTCTGAAAGGATGGCATTTCGTCAAAGACCTGAGAGTAGTGAGGAAACCGATCACATTCATGGTTAGTTTGCACTGTTAAAATGTTGTATTCCGTAATCAAATACACTTGGAAAACATGCGTTCCATGTGAGCTGACAGGTCCCTTCTTGAGCCCTTTTCAGAAGTTTTATTACGCCACATTGCAATGAGCATCTCTTGAGGGTTTTAATTATTCCCGCATCCTCACTGTCGGATCGTGGCACCCTATTCGGAGTCTCTTGCATCACTGCACGGGGCAGGAAAATGCTGGCTGGGACTTCAGAGGCTGGGGAGCAGCGAGCCTCAGCAGCTGGTGGTGTGGTTTAGCTGAGAGCAGGTGCCAGCCTTCGAATGCCCCTACACACCATGCTCTGGGTTCACAAGCCCCATGAAGGGAATGGCCAGCTTCCAGCCAAGATGCATCTTTTTCCTGAAGAGAAGGGAAGCCCACCTCTGCCAGCGCCCCTCAGTGAGCCTATTCAGGGTGCACCAGTGTGCAGCAGCTGAGCTGGAATTAGCAAATGTAAAACATGCATCAGAAAAGACCAGCCGCCTTCACCACCCACTAATGGTGCAAAGACAACTGTGCCAGGGAAGCTCAAGTTAAGGCAAGACAGCGGGGGTGGGGTGAGGAATCTCCCTCCTGGAACATAAATTTTCTTTTTAAAAGACTTGAATCTTCCTTAGAGAGATGCGGCTTGGTTAGACAGCACAGGCTGGGGAGTCAGAAGAACAAGGGCTTGATGACCAACGGTGACCTTGGGCAAGTCACTTCTCGCGTATCAGTAATCATGTCTCTCATATACATGGAAGTTCTCAGGCCTCACACGATCCAGGTCTCTGGGATGGGTGGGTAGGGGTGGGGTCTCAGTTCGTTTTTCAGTCTCAGCAGACCCTGTTCATTTAATAAATACCAGAACTGCGAGGAAGGTAACAGCACAACAGATGTTCTAGTTATTGAACCCAAGTCCGTGAACTTTACATATACTACTTCACATAATAATCCACAGTATTCTGGGGGCCTCCCTGGTGGCACATGAGTTAAGTCATAGCATTATCAAGCTATCTGCAGCCACTGAAGCACGAGTTCGATCCCCGGCCAGGGAGGGGGCCCACATGGTGCAGCAGACCTCTCCTGCCTCGCCCGCTGGTCCCCTCAGCAGTGTGTTTCAGCTGATCTGCTGTTCTGCCCCCACCTCTCATCCCGCCCACATCTTTGGCCTGTACCCCAGTACTTCTAGGTAAAAATAAATAAAATCTTTTTTAAAAAAAATTTACAGTATTTGCAAGGTTGAGTTATTATTGGCCCCAATGTTACAGGTGAGGAAAAAGGCTCAGAGAGGCGAAGTCAGCTGCCCAAAGTCACACACTTCAAAGCGGATGAACTGTTGTTTTATCTCCAGGTCCCATGCTCTTGGAGCACTCTGTCCAGATCCTTTGTTCATCGCTCTTGGTGAGGACGCCAGATGGAAGGAGCAGAGGAAGGCAGTTACTCTTTCTCGGCCCATGCCAATACCTGTGTCACTCTGTCTTTTCCCAGTCAATGGGAAGGTCTTTGCCAGCTGCTGGTGGGTGCTGGTCCAGCAGAAAAGCAGTTATGTGTCAGGCACAGAGATATTCCTTGAAGATTTGATGAATGAATGAATGGCATTGGGGAACAGCAGGCTACACGAAATACCCAAGGGTTTACTGCACCTGGTCAAGTGCTCAAGTCTCAGGCACTGGCCAGTTGGGTTCTGGGCTCTGGCCTGGTAGAAGCCAGTGTCTGATTGTTACAGGGCAACCCTAGTATAAAATGTAAAACTACCTTTCCCCCTAACATGATGAGAGCACAGGCCCACAGGCAGACAATAATGTTTTGTGATAAGCCACTTGGCTGGGTTCTGAAATGGAAGAGTCGAACTGAGGCTAACACGGTGGGTCTAAGGAAAACGGAGGTTGGTCATCACTGAACTGAGAATGGAATAGAGGGCAGAGCGGCCAGAGGGAGCCCATGCTCTCAGAGACTGGCGTCAATGTGTGGCTAGAAGCCACAGACCCAGGAGCTGGGGAAACAACACAGGTCTTTCGGGGCCTCCCTGGTGGCGCAGTGGGTTAAGCAACACACTATGAAGCAGACCGCAGCCACTGCAGCATGAGTTCAATCCCTGCCGCCAGCCAGGGAGGGAACCCACATGGCGCAGAAGACCTCTCCTGCCTTGCCCGCTGCTCCCCTCAGCAGTGTGTTTCAGTCAGTCTGCCTGTTCTGCTCCCCACTCTGTCTCTGGGGAATCTTCTCACCTCCGACTCTGTCCAGTACCCCAGCTCTTATATGCATAAATAAATAAATCTTTAAAAACACACACACACATAGATATTTCCTGACCGTCAGGGAGTCCAAGACTTCTTAGGAAGAATTCCTTCCATGCCGAGGAGTAAGCACGTGGACTCTGCATCCCACATGTGAGCAACTTTGCAGTCACCTCCCCTGGCACACTGATGCCTGATGGGGGCCACCTAACTATTCTGTGAGGCAAAAGTCCGTCATAGGGGAACTGCCCTGAAAAATCAGGGGCCCTCCTCAGACTCCCTTTTGTTTTGGCTGATTTAGTAATTAAAGTTTTAAAAAGTTACAAAAAAAAAGTGCTTGCTGGAATATCATCCATGGGGGTGGTTGTATGATTGGCTTTTTTATTAAACAAAGTAATTGGTTGCCACGCATTTTGATAAGGACTGCCAATTGGCTGATACTATAATACTAACTCTAAGATTAGATTATTAGGAAAACTTAAACTCAAACATTTTACTATGGGCTAGAGCCTCGGGAATTTAAGCAAGACTTTCAAGACTGGGCCATTGTGAAAGGTCTTGCACATCTGCCTCTGTTAAGGGTGGATCCTGCATCCCTCAGGGATGATGGCTGCAGGACCCCTCCCTTTCCCTTTTTACTCTCTGTGAATTAAATTTATGGCTTTGCATTTTCTAAGGGTGGGTTCTGCAATTCCTCATGTGATAACAGTTAAGGACCCCTCCTCCCTTAAGATAATTTGGCAACATACATTATCAACTAAATCTAAGAGACAGGAAATGAGTGACTCCTGGTGAAGGGCAGATACAAGGGTACAGATGCTGTTCGAGTGTTGGTTTGGGTACCTCCCCCCAACCCTTGCTGACCTACAGTAGAATGCTGACACCAATTTGACCTTAAGCTAATAATTCATCTTATACTCAGAGTGAAAATAGAATAATTAGTTGTGATTGCATAAAACTAGTATACCTGCCATTAATAACTCTAACACTAGTAGAAAGATGCTGTCTTGATTTTATAATCACCTATGTTATCTATCCTGGCTGAAAGTCACATGACCCCAAGCTGCTCTTGAAAAATTGTAGTCATTGTTAACTTCCTGATCAATGCACGTGTTCATGTAATCCCACCCCTTTCTCCTTAATGTATAAATAAAGACCTTCTGAGACTTTTCAGTAGGACTCATACCATGCCCGGACTTGAGTTTTGTAACCCCTAACCCCCCTCATCATTCTCTGACTTCTGTTCCATCCTTTTGGGACCTGGCCTTCTGTCGTAGCTGGTCTTCAGCAGATGCCATTTAATCTGCCCACCGCAGTCTCCAGCTGCCTGAGCTGGCCTTTCTGAGACCAATCCCCCCATTTTCTCCCATAGGGAGCCAACAGAGAATGTATAGCTAAAGGATTAAAGACTAGATTTGGTTGGGTGACAGCCTAAGCAAGATTAAAAAATATTATTGCAAAAGTCTTCCATGTCTAGTCCTGCAAAAATGAAATATCAGCAAAACAGCACAAAAATAAAATCATCTTTAAGTCTATCACTAAAGCCAATTGTTAACATTTTATTGGCACTTTCTACACACACACCTCTGCCTCACTTTTTCTCTGTCTCTCTCTGTCTCTCTGTCTCTCTGTCTCTGTCTCTGTCTTTGTCTCTGTCTCTCTCTCTCTCTATATATATATATATACACACATCATGTTTCATGGTAGCATAATATGTCATCACATGAACAGACCACATCCTTATATGGTGCATGTGGTTCAACATATGGTCTATAAGATTATAGCAAACCCAGATTATCCACCATTTAGGTTGGTCTCAATGTTTTTATTGACTGACATAATATTGTCAAGACCTTTTTGAACATTCTTACTATGAAACCTCCTGAATATTTCCTTAAAAATGGAATTTCTGGACCTCCCTAGTGACCAAGTGGTTAAAGTCTCAGCACTATGAAGCTATCAGCAGCCACTGTGGCATGAGTTCGATTCCTGGCCAGGGAGCTGACCCACATGGCACAGCAGACCTCTCCTGTCAACTGCTGCTCTCCTCAGCAGTGTATTTCAGTCAGTCTGCCTGTTCTGCTCCCCACTCTGTCTCTGATGAATCCTCTTATGCCCCCACCCCTCTGGCCTACACCCCAGGTCTTGTATGTATGTATGTATGAATGAATGAATGAATGAATAAATTTTTTTAAAAAATAGAATTGCTACATCAAAGACTGTGTTTTATTTATTTATTTTTAAAAATTTATTTATTTATGCATACAAGAGCTGAGATACAGGCCAGAGTCGCAGGAAGTGAGTGGATTCACCAGAGACAGAGTGGGGAGCAGAACAGGCAGAGCATCTGAAGTAAACTGCTAAGGGGAACAGTGGGTAAGGCAAGAGAGGTCTGCTGCACCACATGGGTCCCCTCCCTGTCTGGGGATCGAACTTGCGCTGTTGTGCTGAGGATACTTCACATTGTGATGCTCAACCCGCTGTACCACCAGGGAAGCCCCTCAAAGACTGTGTTTTAAAACTTAACACTGTACATTGCCTCCTAGTCCCATCCCAAACAATTGCTCCAATTTCTGCTTCCCTTTCTCTATACAAAAACCTAGAGGTGCAGTGATTTTTTATCTTAACCAATACAATAGGGAACAATGCATATCTTGTTTTATGCTTATTTATTTGATTACAACCCAGTGGAGCATCTTTTCTTATGTTTACCTGCTTGCTCATAACTACACCACAGTCTACTTTTCTATTGGAATGCTCAGCTTTTTTATTGTTTATTTTGTTCTTTATTATTTTATGCAATTCTTAAATTATAATGTGGTCAAATATTTTTTAATACATAGAAGAGCCTCTTCTCTTTCAGTATTCCTCTGTATTTTTGTCTAATTGCCCTAAATGTCTCATTGATATTTCCATGTTAGTGCTACAAGTGCTAATTCTTGTACATGTTGTGAGTTAAGCATCTAATTTCCCTATCCCTAATAACTAGCTAGTTGTACCATCATTTATTGATAGTTCCTCTTTTATCTTGGATTTTGAGAGGCTTCTCTTATTATATACCCACATTAGTATACACCTGGGGTATTTATTGGACTTTCTTTTTTGTTTCACTAACATGCCTATTTAGTATGAACTCAGAACTACCATATTCCATAACATCAATTTTCAATAAATACTAACATGTAATAAAACAACCCAATAGGGGGCTCCCTGGTGACACAAGGGTTTGAGTTGCAGCACTATGAAGCTATCTGTAGTCACTGCAGCATGAGTTCAATCCCCTGCCAGGGAAGTGACCACATGGCACAGCAGACCTCTCCTGTCTCACCCACTGCTCCCCTGAGCAGAGTATTTCAGTCAATCTGCCTGTTCTATTCCCACTCTGTTTCTGGTGACTCCTATCAGCCCTTGCACCCCAACTCTTTTATACATAGGTAAATAAGTAAATATTTTAAAAAATAATAAAGCAGACCCAATGCTCCCTGCCCCATTCTGTTTCCACCACTGTTTGGTCTATTCTTACGTATTTATTTTTATAAAACTTAGTCTTATACAAAGACCTTTTTTAAGATTTATTTATGCAGGGGCCTCCCTGGTGGCGCAGTGGGTTAAGCAACGCACTATGAAGCAAACAGCAGCCACTGCAGCACGAGTTCGATCCCTGCTGCGGGCCAGGGAGGGGACCCACATGGCGCAGTAGACCTCTCCTGCTGTGCCCGCTGCTCCCCTCAGCAGTGTACTTCCGTTGATCTGTCTGTTCTGCTCCCTGCTCTCTGTGGTGAATCCTCTCACCCCCCACACCTCTGGCCTGTACCCCAGTGCTTGTATGCATAAATAAATAAATCTTAAAAAAAAAGATTTATTTATGCATACAAGAACTGGGGTATAGGCCAGAGGTATGGGGGGGGTGAGAGGGTTCACCATAGACAGAGTGGGGAGAAGGCAGATTGACTGAAATATACTGCTAGGGGAGCAGTGGGAAGACAGGAGAGGTCACCTCCATGGCTGGGGACCAAACTTGTGCCGCAGTGACTGTGGATGCTTCACAGTGCGGTTATTAACCACTTATGCCACCGTGGAGGCCCTTATATAAAGATATTTCAATAATTTTATGGAGTTCAAAAATAATGACAATACTTTGACAGAGCTAGTGGACCTCTGGTCCTTAGGATAATAATATATTTTCTTTCATGTCCCCAGTCAATTTTTGTTCTTCACATATATTCTGCATATTTTTAGTTAGTCTGAATTGTGTTTGCTGTATAGGAAAGCTAGATAGAGATGTAGATAAAAATAGACATTGATACACACACATAAACATGCATTTTTATTTTGCAATAGATTTTCTTACTAAATGCCCTAATTACTTTGGATTTTTATTGTTTGATCTTCTTGGCTTTTATATGTCAATACATCATCTACAGAGAATGACAATTATAACTCTCTATTTAAATATTTATAACTCTCAGCAGGGCAGATATTCCACGGTACTTACCAGTATGGCTTACCATTCTTTAAATTTCAAAATACTTCTGTAACAGTTGGTAAGCAGTCTACCAGTAACAGCAAGATATGGCAACATCAGCTAATGATACAGATTCTATTGTAAATCCATTAGCCCACACTGATGGCCATAGCATTTGATAACTAACTCATAAATGGTTCTCCCATCACATTGACATTTAAGTCATTTACAGAACGTGCTTTACCATTTAGGTCCATTTCATACATAGCATCATGGCTTGGTGGCACCTACTATGAAAAGCACTCTAGGGCCTCCCAGGTCGCCCAGGGGTTAAGTCTCAGCACTATCATCCCTGTGGCATCCCTCCCAGCCAGGGAGCTGACCCACATGGTGCAGCAGACCTCTCCTGCC
Source organism: Galemys pyrenaicus (assembly GCA_019455555.1). Classification (NCBI taxonomy): domain Eukaryota; kingdom Metazoa; phylum Chordata; class Mammalia; order Eulipotyphla; family Talpidae; genus Galemys; species Galemys pyrenaicus. The sequence continues at coordinate 6,879,245 of JAGFMF010011623.1, forward strand.
TCACCCGCTGCTCCCCTCCGCAGTGCATTTCAATAGATCTGCCTGTTCTGTTCCCCACTCTCTCTGGTAACTCCTCTCATAGAACTGGTACTCCAGTTCTAAGCAAAACTAAATAAAATCTTTAAAAAAAAAAAAGCCAACTACATCTTGCACTCTATCAGTGGTATTCAACCTGTGGACTGGTTGAAGGAGTCCATGAGGACAAAGCTTACATAACATGAAGATATCACTTGCCTTTTCCACTTGCATTCTCTTGTAAGTGAAGTTTTCCAGAGGCTGTGTGATGCCTGATATCATAACAGAACGAATGCAGACCCAGATCCAAGAATTCAGCTGAATTCCATTAAGCTAGAGGGTAAAGATATTTGCCAAAAATGTAAAACCACAGAACTATATTTTTGAAAATAATAATTTTTATAATAATGTTATTCATATTAACATTTAATAGGCTTATTACTGTTATTTAAAAAGAATATGTGAAAAATTTAAAGTTCTCAGGCTGAGCTTCAATATTGTAAGAATCAACAGTTACAGCCATAGACCTCCCTGGTGTCACAAGAGGTTAAGTCTCAGCACTAGAAAGCTAACAGCCACTGCAGCATGAGTTAGATCCATGACCAGCCAGGGAGCAAACTGGCATGGTGCAGCAGACCTCTCCTGCCTGGCCCACTGCTCCCCTCAGCAGTGAATTTTAGTCCATCTGCCTGTTCTGCTCTCCATTCTGTGTCTGGTGAATCCTTTCAACCCCTCCCTCCCCCCATCTCTGGCCTACAGTCTAGCTCTTATATGCATAAATAAATAAATCCTTAAAAAACAAAACAGTTACAGCCTATAAAACAAAAGATCTAACAGTGTCCCAAATAATGTCATACACTGCGAAAGTGTTCTGATACTGAAATGTTCACTTTTAAGAGAATTCACAATTTATCACGGTGCCCCAATGATGTAATTAACTCTGCTTCCCAATAGTTTAGTTTTTACTTTAATTTTATTGTTAGCAGGCTTGATTCTTTGTGTAGGTAGTAATTGTGCAGTGTTCAGAGGTTTGTAAGTTTAAGACTTCACAATAAAATACAAAAATGGAAGCTAGAGTAAAGATCCAGCAGAGTTTGGGTAAGTTTCTTAATGTTCCTTTTAAATATTATAAACATGAATCTTCTGACTGGAAGAACAGAGAAAAAGTGAGATTAATAATGAAACATGCCAGGAATAGCTTCTGATATTGTGTAGAAACCAGAATCCTGGATAGCTTGTAATACTGTGCAAAATAAAATAAATAATTTGTATTAGTGGAATGAAAACAACTTGGTTGTTTCGATATAAATAATATAATGTTACTGTATAAATGTTGCTCAGATGAACAAAGAATGCTAAAAACTTGTATAATTAAAAGTTGGAAGTGAATACGTGCACATTTCATCAGAATGGCAATTATGTTCTGTTAAAACTCGTCGTTTAAATAAGGAAAAATTTCTTTCAACAATGTAGAAAAGCACAAGAACATTATAAATCAGTTTCATATAAAAAACAATGGCAATAATAAAAACTTCTGAAAAATTTATTGGAATATTGATAAAGCAAATGAAAAACATCTAGAAAATACCATCTGTCTGGTTAAAAATAATTGAGCACTGTCAAACATAAAATATTTAATAGAACTTCAAAAAAAAGCAATATCAATATGGGCTTATAGCAATCCAAATTTATGGACTTGCTTGTTGCAAAATATTTATCTACTGATATGAGAAAACAACTTTTTGGAAAATGTATAAATCAAGGCAGTAAAATTTCAATCATTATTGATGAAACCTCAACTGTTTCATATAAAATACTTTTAATAATTTACTTAAAATATGAAATTCAAGACTTTGAAGATAATTTAATGGTTTTTGTTGATCTCATGAAGCAGGAAGGGATGACATCTGAAATAATTTATCAAAATTTATTGTCGACACATGAGAAAAATGGTTTCAATGAGAAATATTTCCATGAAAACATTATTGGATTTTATAAAAACAATGCCTGTAGCTAAGGACAGAAGTTTATAGTTTCAGCCACAATTTAGGAAAATTTTTGGATGTGCTAATTTGGCACTAAGTCACTGAAATCAATTATTCCTGAATGATACAATAAAATGCATACAGCAAGTAAGTGACTTTAAGCATTTTCTTAATTTATCACCATATATCATATAACATCAGGACAAATTGATTATATAGCTGATGATTTGAAAATTGAGACAATGAAAATTAGAAAGCTTGGGTTATGATGTTAGAATTTAAAAAACATCTTGAAAATTATATCAAGTTTATCAATTGAACAAGAATTGTGGAAAGAAGAGCAACTGATTGAAAAATTACACTTTTAAAAAATGAGACTCCACTTTAAGTGAATTTATTAATTGTCTGTACGATATTTAGCTTAATACAAAATTTTACTAAGCATAGTGGACAGTTAATGCCCCCAAATTTAAATTTAAAAAATTCTTTTTAAGATTTATTTATTTATGCATACAAGAGCTGGGGTGCAGGCCAGAGAGGTGGGCATGAGATGATTTATTAAGACAGAGTGGGGAGCAGAACAGGTGAATCGACTGAAATACACTGCTGAGGGGAGCAGGGGGTGAGGCAGGAGAGGTCTGCTTCGCCATGTGGGCTAGCACCTTGGCTGGGGATCCAACTTGTGCTCAGTGGCTTTGAATATCTTCAGAGTGCTGAAACTTAACCCCTTGCACCACCAGGGAGGTCCTAATGCTCCCAAATTTAAAATGTTTAAACATATAAGACTAAAGGAAAATGGAGATTTCACAGAAATAAAGAAGCATTCCCTTTTGAATAAGATAAAGGTTAATTCAGAGACCTAAATTTTCATAAACACATTTGCTGTTCAAAACAAAAGTAAAAGAAATTTTAAATTATTTTTAATAGATTGTACTCTTTAATTAATTAGATTGTTAATGCTGCTTTGCACATTGTTTGGTCAAATAGTTATGAAACTGGGTTGAAAGGAAATGATGATGGACAAAGGATATTTATAATTAAGCACAATATCTTAGTAAACTATTTTTGTGACTTATTTGATAACAGAGATTAAATATATAAAATCCCAATTTAAAGGTTAGAAAAATTCTAGATTAATTACTATCAATTCAACAGAGATGAGTCTGCACTATGAACAATATTTTGAATCTTAAGATATGTGCATTTATGGAGTTATGCACTACCTACAATTAATGCTAAGTGGTTGAAAGAACTTGGTCTAGCTTGTCAGATTGTAAATCAGAAAAAGCATCATTAAATTAGTGATGGTTGGATTTTAATAAATTGCACCAATAATTTCTAAAAATCCACAAAGGATTTTGAAATTATTATAAAGATTTGATGAAGAGCTTTAACTATTCACCTCTATTAATTAGCAAGCAATTTTATGACATATCTAACTTTCCTGAGAGAGTAAAAGGGACTAAATCTTAGTATTTTTAATGAATGTGTTAGTTTATATTACTAAACTCCTTGTTAAATACTTTGCACATCATCCATGCTTTTGTTAGTTTATCATCTAATTGCACTGACAGGCACTTAAGTAATGAAGTTAAGTAACCTTGATGGTTGAGGACCTTGTTTTCTTTGTGATTTTAATCATAATGTTTGTAGTGCTTTGCCACCAAGCATAATGCTAACATTTGATGTAGACTTTTAAAAAATCAAATGGCTTAAGTATTGTGACTGGTATAGAAAAAGTTTAATATGGTTCTTCATCTTTGACATATTATTATGATTAGCTATAATAGTGGATTTTTAATATTGAATTGACCTTCCATTCTCATAATGAGTCCTATTTGGTGGTGGAGTATTTTTTAAAATATGCATCTGGATTCAATGATTCTTTTATTTTTTAAAAGGAAATTTTATCCATAACCCAAAGAACCACTGGTTATTAATTTTCTTTTCTGGGTCTGTGTGTATTACCAGTTTTGACTTTGAAAGGACTATCAATGAAGCAATATAGGTTTAATGCCTTTGTGTACAGTCCTCAGACAACCATTTCAGCTAAGATGTTTAGTCTATGCAAGTTTTCTATCATTTTTTAAAATTCATTTTTGGAAGATGTGTTCTTTTTTTTTTAAGGATTTTTTTGGGAGGGGGGTTCCCTGATTGTGCAGTGGGTTAAGCAATGCACTATGAAGCAAACCACAGCCACTGCAGCACGAGTTTGATCCCTGCCGCCCGGCCAGGGAGGGGACCCACATGGCGTAGCAGACCTCTCCTGCCTCGCCCGCTGCTCCCCTCAGCAGTGTGTTTCAATCGATCTGCGTGTTCTGCTCTCCACTCTGTCTCTGGTGGATCCTCTCACCTCCTGCAATTCTGGCCTGTACCCCAGCTCTTGTATGCATAAATGAATAATTATTTAAGAAAAAAATTTATTTTTATTTGTTTATGCATACAAGAAGGGGTGTAGGGCAGAAGTGCAGGGGTGGGAGGGTAAGAGGATTCACAAAAGATAGAGTGGGGAGCAGAACAGGCAGATCTACTGAAGTACACTGCTGAGGGGAGGTCTGCTGCGCCATGTGGGTGAGCCTCCTGGCCAGGAACTGAACTCAGACTGCAGTGGCTAATGATAGCTTGATAGCCCTGAGGCTGTAACCACTGCACCACCAGGCCTGGGAGATGCATTCTTATAACAAAATAATCTAGGTCACTAACACTTTTGATTTTTGGAGCATACCATTTTTGTGACGTCTCTGTCATAAGCACTTATAAGTAACATTTTCCCCTTAATTTCTGGTTAAAACTGCTTTATGTTTCCAAACAGTACACATTTTTAAAAAAAGATTTATTTATTTATACATATAAGAACTGGGGTACAGGCCAGAATCCAGGGCAGTGAGAGGATTCACCAGAGACAGAGAGGGGAGCAGAACAGGCAGACTGACTGAAACACACTGCTGAGGGGAGCAGCGGGCGCAGCAGGAGAGGTCTGTTGTGCCATGTGGGTCTCATCTCCTCCCTGGCCGGTGGCAGGGATTGAACTTGTGCTGCAGTAGTTGCGGTTTGCTTCATAGTGTGTTGCTTAACCCACTGCGCCACCATGGAGGCCCCGCAGTACACATTTTTAAATTGAGACATAATTCATATATCACGAAAAATCTTTTTAAATGAAATATTCACTGTTTTTTAAGATCTCCACCAGTTTTGTGGCCTTCCTGTTGGTACAAGGGGTTAAGTAGCAAAATTTTGAAGCTATCCAAAACCACTACAGCCAGTTCAATCTCTGACCTGGGGGGGTGACCCACACGGTGCAGCAGACCTCTCCTGTCTCGCCTGCTGCTCCCCTCAGCAGTGTATTTCAGTAGATCCACCTGTACTGCTCCCCATTCTGCCTCTGGTGAATCCCTTCATCTCCTGTACCTCTGGCCTGTACCCCAGTTCTTGTATGCATAATAAATAAATCTGAAAAAAAAATGTATATACATATATATACATACCCACCAGTTTTGCAGTTTTTTACATTACCTAACTATAGAGCATTTTCATTACTCCCAAAGCAATCCGACACCTATTAGGCTGCTAATAGGCAGCCTAATATTAGGCTGTCCCTCCCCATGGTCTGGTCTAATCCCCAGCCCCTGGCAACCACTAATACACTGACTGGGTCTACAGTTATGCCTATTCTGGACACTTAACACAATGGAATCATAAATTGCAGCTTTAAAATAAAAGATGTTGTTTATTTATGCATACAAGAACTGGGGTACAGACCAGAGGTGTGGGAGGTGAGAAGATCCACCAGAGACAGAGTGGGGAGCAGAACAGGCAGATCGACTGAAACACACTGCTGAGGGGAGCAGCGGGCGAGGCAGGAGAGGTCTGCCATGCCATGTGGGTCCCCTCCCTGGCCGGGGATCGAACTCATGCTGCAGTGGCTGCTGTTAACTCCATAGTGCTGAGACTTGAACTCCTGTGCTGCCAGGGAGGCCCTAAATTATGGCCTTTTGTGTCTCACTTTTCATTTATGTCTGGCTTTCCAGGTTCACCCACATTGTGGAAAGTATCAATAGTTATTCATTCACTTTATGACAAAATAATATGCCATTGTGTAGACATATTTTTAATTTTTATATAAATTTTAAAAATTTACATATATTTGACATCAATTGTAATCCCCATGTATTACCCATCACCGTAATACCAGTGCACCATCACCTCAGTCCCCCGTGCTCCCGTCTGCCCTCAACCCTTCCCCTCTTCCCTCCCCGACATATTTTTTAAATTCATTTATCCTTGATGGAGTTTTTTCCTCTTTTGAGCCATTATGAATAATGCTGAACAGTATATACAAGTTTTTTTATGTGAGTACATGTTATCGATGCACTTGAATATATACTTAGAGGTGGAATTTCGGGTAACCTATGTGTAATCTTTGCAGGAAATGCCAAATTTTTTCAAAATGACTATACCAAATATATTATTTCCAGTGGTGTCTGAGGGTTCCAATTTCTCCATGTCCTTGCTAACACTTCTTTAATCTATCTTTTAATTTGTGGCCATCTTAGTGTGATATGGTATGTCTTCTTTGGATAAATGTCTACTCATATTATTTGTCTACTTCGTTATTTTTAATTGGGTTATTGTTGGGTTGTATGAATTCCTTATAAATTTGGGTACAAGTCATAAACTTATAAATAGCATATGATTTGCAGTATTATTTTCTCCCATTCTCTGGGACGTTTTTTCAATTTCTTGAAAGCATTTTGAAGCACAAAAATTTAATGAATGAAGTTTAATGGATGAAATCCAACTCTTTTGTTGCTTGATTTTTAGTTGTTAGGTACTATATCTAAGAAAATACTGCTTAGTTGAAAGTCACATAGGTTTACAGTTATTTTCTTCTAAAGGTTTTATAGTTTCAGTCTCTATTTTGCTTTGGTCCATTTTCAGTTAATTTTTGCATATGGTCAAATTTGGGGTCCAACCACAGTATTACACATGTGGATAGACAGTTATATCTGCAGTACCTCTGAAAATACTATTCTTTCCTCATTGAATTTTCTTGGCACTCATATTACAAATAAATGTACTAAAGATGTATGTGCTTATTTTGAGGTCTCAATTCTATACCATTCATCTATAGGTCTCTTTTCTTGCTGGAAACACACTGACATGATTACTGTATATTGTTCTAAGTTTTGAAATTGGGAAGTACCAGTCCTCCAACTTTATTCCTCTTTTTCAAAGTTGTTTTGGTGATTCTTAGTTCCTTGCATTTATATCTGACTTTTAGTATCACTTGTGAATTTTTTCAAAGAAAAAGCACCTGGAATTTTAATGCAATGTCAGAATATCCAAAGCCCCAATGCAAATTTTATTCTCCTATTTTATTACCTCTTATTTATTTTGTTTATTGTTTGGTTCAATAAAAGATTTATACATGTAAGAACTGGGGCACAGGCCAGAGGGGGTGTGGTGTGTGTGTGTGGGGGGGGTTGGTGAGAGGATTCACCAGAGACTGTGGAGAACAGAACAGGTGGATCTACTGAAGTACTCTACTGAGAGGAGCAGCGGCTGAGCAAGGAGAGTTCTACTGAGCCGTGTGAGTCACCTCCCTGGCTGTGGATAGAACTCGTGCTACAGTGGCTAGGAACACCTTCATAGTGCTGAGACTTTACCACTTGCTCCACCAGGGAGGCCCCTGTCCAATTATTATCCACCATCTCAGGAAGTCAAGAAATTAAAACAATTGTCTGTGGTTGTTTTTGACAAATACCCTGAGAAGACATTTTTTTCTCACAGTGAGTAAATCAGGGCACGTGAAGATGACTTTGAACATGAGTTTTTCCGGGACTAATCAGACAGGTGAAATAATGATTAAGGACATGAAACAAGGCTTTGAAGGAGCTACCGTCCTGGTTGTTGGTTTTCACCACAAACATAGGCTGTACGTTTTCAAGGTTACTTCAGAGCTGGGAGACTGAAAGGTTAGATTAAAGCAATAAAATACTGCAAATTTTTCTGTTCTGAAACTCAGTTGTTTTTCTTCCCACATTGCTATAAGTTTTTGTTTCATTTCTAGGGTTCTGAAAAAACTGACCTTTTTTTTGCATTTTTCTCATTACTTTGCCATTTTCATTAATGTCACTCAAATAATGTCATTTTAGATTTTCTCTTTCTTCCTTGATTAATTTTGCCAGAACTTTGTGTCATTATTGGTATTTTGACAGAAATTATTGGTACTTTTGACAGAATTTGAAAAATTCTAGACTTTTTCATAAGTCTAGAATTTATGAATTCTCCTGTTATCCTTTCTTTCAATTCATTCATTTTATCTTCAATAACTCCTTCATCTTTCTTTAGTTAAATCTATTTTATTTTCCATTTTTACTTCCTGAAGTGAATGTTCAGCTTGTTTGTTTTGATTATTCATCTTTTATAATAACATTTATAATTATGAATTATTTTTTGAGTAGTAACTTGTATCTCATAAGTTTTGATAAACAGTGTTAGCATAATTGTTTTCCAGCTGGTAGTTGCAATGTTATTTTAGTTTTGACTTCAGCTTTATTTATGAGGGCATTTAAAATTTCCCAGTGTTGGGGCTTCCCTGGAGCTTAATGGGCTAAGCACAGCACTATGGAACAAATGCAGCCTCTGCAGCACGAGTTTGATCCCCACCTCTGGCCAGGGAGGTGACCCACATGACATGGCTAACCTTTCCTGTCTCGCCCGTTGCTCCCCTCAGCAGTAGATTTCAGTCGATCTGCCTGTTCTGCCCCCCACTCTGTCTCTGGTGAATCTTCTCATCCCCCCACCCCCACACCTCTGCCATATACCCTGTTCTTGTATGCGCAAATAAATCTTAAAAAAAAATAAAGTTTCCCAGTGATATTTATTATTTTGCAACCCGTTTCCTGTTTTATTGTACTGTAGTATGTGAATTGTCAATAAAATCCTACTTTTATATGAATCATAAATCCAACCTATCATATCATCAGTTTAAAAACTTTTATGAACATTTGCGAACAATATATTCGTAGAATATTCTGTTTCTCTCTCTCATATATCTATCACCAATATAGGACTCAGTTCCTCTGCTTCCTTCTTTGATCTATCAAAGAAAGAGAATTGCTTATGTTAAATCACTCTTAGCAACAAAAACAAAAATAACTTGAATGTAAATTGCATACATTAAAGTGTACCCATTTTAAGTGTTCCTCTGCATCACTGGGACCCACGCCACAGTCAAGACAGAGGACGTTTCTGTCAAGTCCAGAAGTTTTCTTATGGCCCTTCCAAGTCAACTTCTCCCCAGAGAGCCAGTCTCAAGCAGCAGCTCTTCAAATGCCACCGTAGGGCCTCCCTGGTGGCGCAGTGGGTTAAGCAACGCACTATGAAGCAAACTGCAGCAACTGCAGCACGAGTTCGATCCCTGCTGCCGGCCAGAGAGGGGACCCACATGGCTCAGCAGACCTCTCCTGCTGTGCCCGCTGCTCCCCTCAGCAGTACTTCCGTTGATCTGCCTGTTCTGCTCCCTGCTCTCTGTGGTGAATCCTCTCACCCCCCTCCCCACACCTCTGGCCTATACCCCAGTACTTGTATGCATAAATAAATAAAATCTTTAAAAAAAAAAAAACAAATGCCACCCTAGATTAGGTGCGACTCTTCAAAGTTCAGAGGAGCTAGGACCATCAGCACACAGACTGCACTCTGCATCTGATTCCCTTGGTTAACACAGTATTTGGGATTCACCCATGGAGTCGCTAATGTCACTAGGTCATTTCTTGGCCACTGAATTGTGCTTCATTGTATAGACATACCACAAGCAGTTTATCCACTCACCAGTTGCTATTAGGATTTTTTCCAGTTTGGACATTTGAGAATAATATATTTGTAGAGTATTCTGTTTCTCTCTCTCATAATATATATATTATTACTACATATATACACACATATATACACATAAATATATTTGTGTTAAAGTCTTCATGTAACATATGGTTTCATATGACTTATATCATAAGTGTGCTTCATTTCATAAGTAGCTGTTAGACTTTTTTATATTAAAAAAAAAAGGAGGGCCTCCCTGGCGGCGCAGTGGGTTAAGCAACGCACTATGAAGTAAACAGCAGCCACTGCAGCACGAGTTCGATCCCTGCTGCCAGTCAGGGAGGGGACCCACATGGCGCAGCAGACCTCTCCTGCCTCCACCCTGCTGCCCTCGCAGTGTGTTTTGGTTGGTCTGCCTGTTCCACTCCCCGCTGTGTCTGGTGAATCCTCTCACCTCCCGCAACTCTGGTCTGTACCGCAGCTCTTGTATGCATAAATAAATAAATATTTGGAAAAAAATTAAAAATTTAAAAAAGAGGTGTGGCCTCCCTGGTGGTACAGTAGGTTAAGCAATGCACTATGAAGCAAACCTCAGCCACTGCAGAACGAGTTCGATTCCTGCTGCCAGCCAAGAAGGGGACCCACATGGCGCAGCAGACCTCTCCTACCTTGCCTGTGGCTCTCCTCAGCAGTGTGTTTCAGTTGATCTGCCTGTTTGCACCCTGCTCTGTCTGGTGGATCCTCTCACGGCCCACACCTCTGGTCTGTACCCCAGCTCCTGTATGCATAAATAAATAAATCTTTAAAAAAAAAAGTGGCTATATATTTTACATTCTCATCAGCAACCCAGGGATTTCACTGGTCCCTCCCTCTCTCTGATTTCATTGTGCTAAAGGTTGACATTAAAGGGAATGTGTTTCAAAGTCATTGTGGTTTTCATTTACATTTCCCGGATGAATCTGATGCTTGCACATGGACATTTTGTATCTCTTGTGAAATTATCTATTTGTCTTCTTTTTTTATGATTTATTTATTTATGCATACAAGAACTGGAGCATAGGCCAGAGGTACATGGGGGTTAGAGGATTCACCAGAGACAGAGTGGGGAGCAGAACAGGCAGATCTACTGAAACACACTGCTGAGAGGAGCAGTGAGCAAGACAGGAGAGGTCTGCTGTGTCATGTGGGTCCCCTCCCTGGCTGGCAGCAGAGATGGAACTTGTGCTGCAGTAGCTGCGGTTTGCTTCATAGTACCCTGCTTAACCCATTGCGCCACTAGGGAGGTCCCAGGTTTTAATATTTAATTAGTTATATTTGATAATGCTATTTGATCACATTTTAAAATTTGTTTCCTGTCTTGTTATTTCATGTATTTAAGAAAGTTATTGATTTTTAAAATAGTCATCATGCTAGCCAGTTGGTTATTGAACTTTTGTATTACTGCTAATAGTGGTTTAGAGCAGTACCCTGGATATTCAAAGAATATAATCAAATCACCTGTGAATGAAGCCATCTTTCTAATAACTATTTCTATGGTTTCTTTTTCATGTCTTATTACATCAACCAGATTTATCAATATAATATTAAATAATAATGGTGATAGAGAGCTTATTTATTGTGTTCTCCTTTCTAATGGGCAAATCTCTAATGTTTTCCATTAAAAAGGATGCTGACTTGGTTTTAAATGGATTCTTATTATGTTAAGGAAGTGTCATTCTACTCCTATTTTTAAAAATGTTTTGACATCTATTGAAATGCATTTTTTGGCATCCATTAGGATGATCATATGGTTCATATTATTTAATCTATTGATCTGATGTGTTGTATTAATAGATACCCTTGTGCTGAACTTTCCGTGCGTTGCTGGAGAAACCCTTTGTGGTCATGGTGTTTTAGCCTGTTAATGTGCTGCTGAACACTATTTGCTGGGACTGTATTCTCAAATGATATTGGATCCTGTTTCCTTTTAAAAAATTCTGTATCAGGGCTTAAAATCAGGACTGCATTTGCCTTGCAAAATGAATTAGCAGTTTTTTTAAAGCCATTTTTCCTATGTTAAAGAATAATTTATGTAACATGGAAATGCACTGTTCTGTAAAATTTGGATAGATTACTCCAGAGACTGCAGGGTGAGTGTAAATGTCCTTTTCAGGAGTGGGGAGGGTTGTTCTTTAATAAGTTTCTCATTCTCTGAGTTTTCCCTGCTTGCTAATCTAACCTACATTTCTTGTTGTATCAATTGGATTATTTTATATTTTTCTAGTCTACTATCTGTTTAATTGGTAATTTCAAACAAATTTGCTATAGAATTATTCACAATGTCCCCCCTCAATATGCTCAATCTTTTTGATTTGTCGTTATAATCACTTCCTCATTTCTGACTTCATTTGGGTATCTTTTTTCTTGATTATATTTACCAGAGGTTGGTCTTTTTTATTAGCTCTCTCAAAGAACTCAATTTTATTTATTGATTCCTCTGTTTTTGTGTTTCCTAATTTGTTTATTCCTACTATTATCTCTCATTCCTGCTTGCTATTTTCCTCAGGGTTTGTATGTATTGTGGGCTGGAGGAGGGGAATCTATTTCCCAAGACCTAAAGCAGTAAAATTTAGTTCATTGGGTTTTAAAAAAAAATTAATATAAAAAGGATCCAAAATAAACTTTGCTTTATAATTGATTTTCTTTTCAATCTTGTAAAAATATTTTAATCAAAGTACACGGTTAAATACATGCAGTTATTTCCATGAAAATCATTCTAAGAAGGAATCTGTCCTTTCCGCTGGCCCGGACTGCCAAGGGGGTCCGAGCTCACGGATGGGCTAGGAACTCCATTCTAATGCACGTGTGGGGCCAGGGCTCTCTGGGCCCTGTGGGGTTTGGGGCGCATAACCAGGATATCAAAAGGTTTCACCATGACCCAAAAGGGGGTAGTGGTGGGGAGAGGCAAAGGGAGGGGGCTTTCTTCCAAATTCTGCTTAAAAATACTGTTGCTGCTTTCATTCTTTTCTTTCAAAATGGACTGCCTGGGGAGTCCCTTCCCTTGTGCAACTAACAAGACCGCAGGGAGTCGCCCTGAGACTCCATTTCTGCCCCTGCCTGCAACCTCTCCAATTAAGTCAGGGTCCTCATAATAAAAGAGATCATTTTGATGCAAATTTGTCTCCTCTTCCCGTTTTATGGGCAAGCTGACTTCTCAGTTCTGCTAATTTGGTGTGTCTCGGCAGGGGTGGTGTGTGGTAGGTGGTAAAGAAATCGAAGGTGGTACAGGGGTTAAAGACACAGTCCTATCAAGCTTTCTGCAGCCACTGCAGCCCAAGTTCAATACCCAGCCAGGGAGGTAACCCACGTGGTGCAGCAGAACTCTCCTGCCTCACCAGCTGCTCCCCTCAGCAGTGTATTTCAGTCAGTCTGCCTATTCTGCTCCACACTCTGTCTCTGGTGAATTCTCTCACCTCCCCTACTCCACACTTCTGGCCTGACCCCAGTTTTTATATGTATAAATAAATCTTTTTTTTTAAAAAAAGAAATAGATGTTAATTTCAGAAAATGGATCTGAAAGATTTGTTCTCTGTCCCTGTGGTCTCAAATGAAATCCCTGGTATTTGTATAAACCTACACAAAACTCACTCACTGGGCCCCTCCTTTGAGGGATTTATCCCATATTACAGATAAGGAAACTGAGATCTCAGATGTCAAGTGAACTCTTTCAAGGCCACACTGCTTGCTCGCCTATGAAAGAGTTAGGTGTTAACTCAGCTCCTCTGGCTCCTAGTGGCTCCTTTGCTGGAAGCTTTCTGTAAATGTTAATGTTCTCTAATTGTACATGTAGCACTGTGATTGTGGGAATTTTTCTTCATTTTCAACATTGCTCTATTCTTACTTTAAATAGGACACTCCACTATGCTTGAGGCTCTTCTAGGTAATGGAGATGACACCCACCAATCTTCTACTTTAACCTGATGTGTCTCTTCTGAGCTCCAGGGAAAATCTGCAAATCTAGAAAATTCTCCCTTTGGAACTATCTTTTCTCATAGTGTCAACCTTTTTAATGCTACGGGAACTTTTCCTTAATAGTAATAGTAAAAATAACAGCATGCTTCATGTATTTGTTTCGAAGTTTTAATTGCACACCTATTATGCACCAGGTATTCCACCTGTAAGGATGAGCTCCTTGCAGAAAAATTAGCAAATTCAGAGAAGAAACCCAGATGTCTGTCCACAGCTCTGACCATATGCAAATCAAGAATACATTTCAAAAACAATGTTGATTTAAAGACAAGAACACACCTGATGAAGGACAAAAGAATAGAATAAACTAGAATAGAGGTACGTTAAGACTGGAGACCTGAAGGTGGGGGTAGGAGGGATGAACAACCGTTAACCCAAGCAAATATCTCTGAAATACCTTGTGGATGCTAGACCCAAAGTAAAGATAGAAGACGGAGCTCTATCTCTGGAATCCACTGTCATAGCTCCAGAGGGCACGTGCTTGTAGAATCGCCTCAAGCCCCTCCCTACCAAAAGAAGACTCTATCAATGTAGTCTCTGCATTGGTTCTGGGCAGCCACCTCTGCCCACCTGTGACTATGCAGGTGCTTCTCCTCACTAACTCTCCTCTGCAGGGCAGCAGCCTCCTGCCTGCTTGTGACCTGCACCACGCTGGGACTTCCCTTCACTGACCTCCCTCAGTGAAGGCAGCCCTCCTCAAGGCCACCACCTGCAGCCATGCAGGCCTCTCTCAGCACACCTGTCCCTTTTGGGGCAGCTCTTCCTGCCCACTTGTGTCTATGCAAGTGCCCTTTACTCTTCTGTTCCTTTCCCTAATAAACCCGCTCTTTAAAAAATTTAATGTCTCTGTCTCGTGGAGAAACTCGCCTGGGAACTCGCCACGGGCTGCTGGACAGGGAGCTGTGGTGAAACCTTCCCAGGGTGAGCCCAAGAACCCCGCACTCCAAACCCACAGACTCCAAAGATGACTTCACACCTCCCAAACACACACCGTATAATGTCATTCATAAAGTTTCAGAAATAGGAAAAACTGTTATTTGGGGGTGCCTAGTTGGGAAGTAAAATGATGGAAAATAAAAACAAAGACTTACTGGCCCCAAACCGCCTGCCACGGATTAGGAATGGTTTTGTTGCAAAAAAACGATCAAGAGGCTTCCAAAGGGAGGCAACAGTTCCGCCGACGCTCAGTCTAGGGTTACTCACTAACAGTCGACGTTTGTGTTTCATGCACTCTTCTGTCCTAGCTCATAGAAACCAAATAAAGGCTAAAAATTGTAAAGAGGAATACAGAGATCCACGAAATGCTGCCCTTGACCGTGAACACTTTGGATTTACCCTTCCAGCCACTTTTTTCTGTATTATTTCTCATCATTAACATGAGAGCACACATAATAAAGTGTTGATTCTTTTTCCTTTTTGTGCCTTTACATTAGAGACTGTCAAAGAGGGGTCACCTGTGCTTGTGTGGGTCCTCATGGTTCCACTCAGCTCATCATGACTCTGCCAGTAGAACAAGAGGAGATGGACTTCCAAGGGCTTATTTTGCTGTCAAATAACTGCCTTCGGGATTTTTAGATGAGCTGGAGCCTCCCTCCTACATTCTACAAAGCAGAGACCACCTTGGGCCATGACCCCGTTTTACAGGTGCAAGAACTGAGGGTCAGAGAAGCGAAGAGACTCAGCCCAGAGCATGCAGCATGTGGGGGTCGAAGGCACCCACTTCTCCCGTCTCACTGTCCACCCCCTCCTTATCCTGTGTCTGCCCGTTCTGATCCAATACCTCAGTTCTGAGCTCCGGCCTGAACAGTGAGGCAGCCCCCTTGAGGGGGTGAGGACACTGCCCCAGGGCCTGAGCTGTGCCGCCATCACTCTGGGAGGGAGTGGGATAGCTCCGGGCTCCAGGATGCCGCCTGCCCTGGCTCCCAGCACAGTTGATTGCATCATCACTCACGCCTTGTCAAGTCTTATTGCTCCAACATCCCCTAAATGACAAAGCTGGATTCATTAAGTGTAAATTCAATCAAACTTGAGAGAGAGAGAGAAAATAAAAGTGACGCGAAATAAGAGAAATGGAAGCACTGGTAAGCGGTTGTTGCTTTTCTTAGAAGGGGCCCCTCGGTCTCCTCTGTGCACAGGGCAGCCAGGGGCAGGCGGAGAGTCAGAAGCCTCTGGGGGAACTGATCCTGGTGCAAGTATTGACTCCAGCACTTTCTAGCTGTGAGGTCTTGGGCGAGTCACCTTGTAACAGGGTCATCCCCAGGAAAGGGGGAAGTTCCAGAATCCTGGTTCTGCCCTAAGTGGGTGGAGCTGAGCAGGAAAAAAAAATTCTGCAGAGAGGAGGACAGAAGGAAGGGAGGAAGAAGGAAGCAGAATGGAGAGCAGCAAGGACACCTGGAGGAGGCACATGGAGCAGAGGGACATGTGAAGAAACTGCGTTGCTTCTTGGTCCTGGACTGGTTGGAACAGATGTGGGGGAGAGGCCCGTGGGGAGGTTAACAATGGCAGCTTTCATCTTGATTTTGATGTTGCTCTTTTCCTCCCAGATTTGTCTGACTCTTTCTGACCCTCTTCTATGGGTCTCTACTGAAAGGTCCTTTGGATGTGTGGCAGGCTTTTGGGCCTTGCTTTGGGCCAATCGTGTTTGGCTGGACTTTTACCCTCAAGGAGATGGGTCACTTTGGATGCTTCACTTAGTCACTATGTTCTTTGTCCTTTCTGTATTGTACTCTAATTGTATTGAAGTTCCTTTCCATTAAAGGTTTTATATGTTTGTCTTAATGCAGTGGATGGCAGAACCCATTCAGAGAGGGCAGGTTTGGGGGTTCTGGGGTGCTCCTCTCCCTGCCCTCTAACAACATCATTTCATTCGTGGCTGGGGCACTATCTGCTACCTGTGATTGCATTAGAGATCCAAAGACACTGCACACACTATAAGCCCATGAAATAGGGAGGGGTGGGGTGGAGGAGCCTCCCTGGTGGCACAGGGGGTTCAGCACTATGAAGCATCTGCAGCCACTGTGACACAAATTGGATCCCCAGCCAGGGAGGGGACCCACATGGCACAGCAGACCTCTCCTGCCCAGCCCGCTGCTCCCTTCAGCAGTGTATTTCAAGTAGATTTTCCTTTTCTGTTACCCATTCTGTCTCTGGTGAATCCTCTCACTCCTCACTCCTCTGGTCTGTACCCCAGTTCTTGTATGCATGAATAAATAAAAAAAATAGAAAGTCCTATATTCAAAAATATAAATAAAATAGGGTTAAAAAAATAATGGGGTGGTGATGTGAGTTTACTAACCTCTCCTGTTACTGAGGCAGCACATTGTTGAAAGTAGAAATGTACCCAGGTAGGGATGTGGAGAAGCTCCAGCGTTGACTTGTAGATGTGAAGATGGCAAAAGAAGAACACTGAGGTGGACTTATCCAGAGAGGGCTTCTCAGAGCTGTGAGATGTGAAGTACAAGATGAAATGCCTTTCACAGCAGAACCCAGAACACACACACACAAAACAATTAAAAACACATTTAGTCATACTCTTTTGTACTATTTTATGAGTAGATATATCCTAGTATGTTTTAAATTAAAAATTTTTTTTTACAATTAAACATCCACTAAATTAATTTCATGACCTACTAATGAGGACCAAGGTCACATAACAAGCTAAAGGTGATCCTGGGGCTAGAACAGCTGGTCTCTAGCCCACGGGGGTGTTTTTCCTCACTTCTGTCACTCGGCCTGTTTAGCCCAGGTAAGTACTTGGCCCACTGAGTCGAGTCCAGGAACTAAGGGGAGGTGACGGCTATGGAGGTTGGATGGCAGATATGGAGGTTGGATGGCGCTGGGAACCCCCAAGCTTGTGTAATAAAACTCAAGGGAAAGGTCTCACACAAGCACTTAGACCCATGAGGAGCCCAATAAATAGAGGCTGAATGAAGGAAGACTTCCAGAGACCTCCCCAACCTGAGTCTCATCCTGGCTCTGCCACTGTGTTATAGTGGCTCCTTGGAAGTGGGACTTCAGCTCTCTGACCATCACTTTTCCATTCTGAGATGTGTACATGTGTGTCGGTGAGGGTGGGGGGAACTAGGGGGTTAAGGTTTCATCTAACTAAAGAGGAAGAATAGGAAGTTCCTTTAGGCATCCCACAGGCTGCTTTGAAGCACTGCCACCTACTGGTCACTCCCTCTCACTACACCCACCCCCCTGCCCAGGGCTCTATCATAGTAATAACCTCTTAAATGCTTGATTCTGTCCAGAGTTCAAAACCCACACATGTCGTACAAATTCTCTGAATTCTCAAAAAAGCCCTGTGAGTAAACAAACAAACAAACCATATTCCTATACCTGTCTTTTGTCTTGGATGTGAGGAAGTTGGGGGCCAGAGAGGTTAAGTGACCCACTCAAGAATACACAGGATCCTCAAGTCTATGTCCTGAGCCCGTATCAAGGAACAAACCCCAGCAGACTGGTTAGCAGAAGGCTTAGAGAGGAGTAAGGGTACCAATCTCTGACTGGCCAGGAGGCAAGGGGCTAGGAAAGCTTGTTTGGGCTGTCTTAGGAAATACTACCATGTGCAGTATATCTGTACCACTTAGAGTGTTCTGCTTGGACAATCCAAAATAGAGGAGGATAAGAATCCAAATAGAGGCGTGAATCTAAAGAATGATGCATGTGACTTCATTCTATAAGAAGTGGTTTGAGGCTATGACAATCACTGGGTGAATTTGGTCCATGCAGGCAACCCAATTGCCTGCACAGACCCTGGCAGAACTGGATGTTTCCTCCCACAATGCACCAAGCAAGTAGAGGTGGAAGGGTGTGATAGTTAAGAAGGTGGTTCTAGGACCACACTCCCTGGGCTCAAATCCCATCCCTACCATACCATACTTACCAGCCACATACCCTTAGGCAAACTCCACAAGCTCTGTGTCAAACCGGAGCTCTTAGTTTATCAGCAAAATGGGGATACCTATAGTCCTTTAACTCATCCTAAGGATCTGAAGAGTTAATGAATACAGAGCATTAGAGAGTGCTTGAAACATGGTGAGCACTTAATAAATATCAGATAGTTTGAAGACTCAGAGGAAGAGTTAGAGTTACACTGACCTGGATTAAAACCAGTAACTTTTCACTGACTCATTTTGCTCTGTGGACAATCCCTTTTCCCCGAGGACCTGCTCCACCCGGCGACTGGACCACTGAGCAGGTAGGGCTGCTCCCCGGCTCCCAGACCTGCTGCGTGGTGACCGCATCACATAGAGACCCACACTCAAGGTCAAGTGGGCGGTGGGTTCGCTGGCTGGAGGAGGCTGGGCGCGCCGGACACATCTGCTCCCTTGGCTAGAACTGCGCTCTTTTATTTCCCCCCTTGGAACTATTTTATGCAGCAAGGTCAAGCGAGCCGGACTACAAATCAATTTAAACAAAAGCGCTGAGGCAGATACCCTTGAACTTCAGTGACTTAAAATAGCCTGGTCGTCATCCTTAGCCAAACACTCAGTACCTGACTTCACTTAGCCTGTCATCGCCAACTAATAAACCGTCCCCCTCATGGAAACCGACCAGGATGAAACCTTTGAATCAAAGTGGATTCGAGGCTTGCTTGGATTAATAGAGCTGCAGCTGCCTCCCTCCATGTCCTGGGATTGCTCGCGAGGTTGATGCATTCTTAGAAAATGAATATCTTATTCATTAATATCAGGGAAGACAAGCCCAGCCTTCTTGGTAATGAATGACCCTGACTGCTCTGTGGGAAGCCACCAGAGCTTCTCTGTGAAATGCCTCAAAGTTCCATCTTAGAAACTAGACTGGAATTGCCTATGGAGGGTTAATGGCGGTCGTCACGAACGTGACGTGACGTCACTAACGGTCATGGGAAACGGCGGGGGCATTTATTTGAAATGCAGAAAACCCCGAACCTTTATTAGTCACATAACTAACTGCCTAGCACCGTGCTAGGAGCGTTAGAGGCAACGATTCATTTCATCCCCACAGTTACCGCACATGGTGGATATTTTGATACCAGATTTTAAAATAACAATTTTTCTGAGATATAATTCATATACCACCCATATCAGTTAGGGTTCTCCAGGTAAAAAGAACCAGTAGGATAGACAGAGATATAGATGTGCATAGATAGTAGATACATTGTGTGTGCGTATTTAAGAAACAAGTGCATGTGACTAGGGAGACTGAGAAGTCCCACGATGGGCCATCCACAAGCTGGACACTCAGGAGAGCCAGTCCTGTTGGTCAGGTCAAGTTCAAAGGCCTGAGACCAGGAGCACTGATGGCGGAAGTCCTGGCCCAAGGGCAGAGAAGGCAGGTGTCTCAGCTCACAGTCGGGTGGAGAGAGTGTTTTAGTAGGTCCTTGAATGAGTTGCACGATGCCACCCATGCTTGTGAGGGCAATCTGCTTTACTCAGTGTATCGATTCAAATACTAATCTCGGCCCTCTCTGGTGGCACAAGGGGTTAAGCACCACACTATGAAGCATCCGCAGCCACTACAGCAGGAGTTCAATTCCCCGGCTGGGGAGGTGACACACGTGACGTGGCGGACTGCTCCTGTCTCACCCGCTGTTCCCCTCAGCAGTATATTTCAGTCACTCCGCCTTCTCTGTTCCCAACTCTGACTCTGGTGAATCCTCTCATCCCCACACCTTCGGCCTGTGCCCCAGATTTTATTTTTTAAGATTATTTATTTATGCATACAAGACCTGGGGTACAGGCCAGAGTCGTGGGAGGTGAGAGGAGTCACCAGAGACAAAGTGGGGAGCAGAACAGGCAGATCCACTGAAGTACACTGCTGAGGGGAGCAGCGGTTGAGGCAGG
This sequence comes from Galemys pyrenaicus, assembly GCA_019455555.1. Classification (NCBI taxonomy): domain Eukaryota; kingdom Metazoa; phylum Chordata; class Mammalia; order Eulipotyphla; family Talpidae; genus Galemys; species Galemys pyrenaicus. The sequence goes on from JAGFMF010011623.1 coordinate 6,899,904, forward strand.
AGAGGTCTGCTGCGCCATGTGGGTCCCCTCCCTGGCTGGCGATCGCACTTGCACTGCTGTACCATGGATGCTTCATAGTGCAGCGCTCAACCTGCTGTGCCACTAGGGAGGTCCCTGTACCCCAGATCTTATATGCATAAATAAATGTTTTTTAAAAAGTAAGAAACTTAGTTTAAAAAAAAATTAGTAATCTCATCCAGAAACACCCTCCTGGATACAGTCAGATAATATTTAACAGAACATCTGGGCACCTGAAGTCACAGTGACATGTAAAATTAACCACCATCAGTTCACCTTTGCCAAGCTTTGAAGTCTGTTGCTTTAGTATATTTACCAAGTAGACTACTATACCATTATCTATTTTCAGAATATTTCATTACTTATACCCATTAACAGTAGTAGCTCTTCATTCCCCAGCCCTGGCAACCACTAATCCCTTATATCTATATGGATCTGTGAACTCTAGACATTTCATATATATGGAATCATTTACATGCAGCTTTTGGTAAAGGATTTCTTTCACTTAGCACGATGCTTTCAAGGTCCATTATGTTGTCGTATGAATCGGTATGTTATTCCTTTTAATGGCTGAATAATACTCATTGTATGACTATAACTGTTTGTTTATCCAGTTATCAGTGGATGGATATTTGAGTTATTTCCATTTTTTGTCTATTATGAGTAATGCTGTTATAAGCATGAATGTGTCAATATGTGCTTTATCTATGCATTAAGTTCTCTTGAAATTGGGAGTAAGTTTGCTGAGAGTGGACTTGCTGGACATAAGATCCCCCATTTGACTTTTTGAAGAACTGCCACTCTCTGAGGAACTTTATTTTCTATTTTTGCTACCAACAACATATGAAAGTTCCAGTTTTTTCATGTTTGAACAATAATTGTTAGTGTCTGTTTTTTTACTTATTATGGATTTGAGGTGGGGTCTCTGCAGTTTAGATTTGCATTTGACACAACACTTAATGAAGTTGAGCTCCTTTTATGTGCTTATTGGTAAAATGTATGTCATCTTTTGAAGACATTCATGTTTGAAAGTGTATATTTAACTCTGATTAAAAATCAGATTTCAGCTGGGTCATTTATATCTTTTGTCATTAAAGATTTCTTTATATATTTTGTATCCAATTCCCTTATTAGGTTTATGATTTTAAAATATTTCCTCCTAATCTCTTTATAACTTTCCTTTTTTTAAAGATTTATTTTTATTTATTTTTGCATACAAGAGCTGGGGTATAGGCCAGAGATGTGGGGGTTGAGAGGGTTCATCTGGACATAGTGGGGAGCAGAACAAGCAGCTCTAATAAAACATACTGCTGAGGGGAGCAGCAGGCGGGACAGAAGAGATCTGCTGTGTCATGTGAGTTAGCTCTCTGGGTGGGGATCAAACTCAGGCTGCGGTTACTGGCAATAGCTTAACAGCACTGAGACTTTAACTCCTGGGCCACCAGGGAGGCCCTCTGTAACTTTCTTGACAGTGCCCTTTAATCACAAAATTTTTTAATTTTGATGAAGTTCAGTTTATTTTATGGCACTTATGGTTTTGGTTCTATTTCTAAGAAACCATTGCCTAATCTAGGTCATGCAAATTCACACCTATTTTTTTAAAAAGATTTATTTATTTATGTATACAAGCACTGGGGTAACAGGCCAGAGGTGGGGGGGTGAAAGGATTCACCACAGAGAGCGGGGAGCAGAACAGGCAGATCAACGGAAGTACACTGCTGAGGGGAGCAGTGGGCACAGCAGGAGAGGTCTGCCGTGCCATGTGGGTCCCCACCCTGGCTGGCAGCAGGGATTGAACTTGTGCTGCAGTGGCTGTGGTCTGCTTCATAGTGTGTTGCTTAACCTACTGCGCCACCAGGGAGGGCCCACACCTATGTTTTTAAGGGTTTTATAACTTTAGACTTATATTTGATCTCTGATCCACTCTCAGTTAATTTTTGAGTAATTAACCATGAGGTACTAGTTCAAATAATTCTTTTACATGTGGACAGTCAATTGCCCTGTTGCCTTTAGTGAAAAGACTATTCTTTCCTCCATCTAATTTTCTTGGCATCCTTGTTGAAAATCATTGTTTTCAATGATTTTTCAAAAAAAAAAATCAACTGGAATTGTTTTTCTAATTTTCTTTGGTGGGGCTGTATGTGTGTTGGGGGTGGTCCCTGGTGGTACAAGGGTTAAAGTCTCAGAGCTATCAAGCTACCACCAGCCACTGCAGCAGGAGTTCGATCCCTGGCCAGGGAGCTGACCACATGGGGCAGCAGACCTTCCCTCAGCAGTGTATTTCCATAGATCTGCCTGTTCTGCTCCCCACTCTGTCTCTGGCGAACCCTCTCACCTCCCTTCCCTCTGGCCTATATCACAGTTCTTGTATGCATAAATAAATAAAAATAAATCTTTAAAAAATTGCCTCTTTATATTGTACAGTGCTAGTGTGCAGAAATATAATTGACTTTTGTATATTAATCTTGTATCCTGCAACATTGCTATTGATACTATCTTACAAGATGAGAATCAGATAAAGTGAGTGATTGGCTTAAGTTTATATGCTTTTTTTTGTCTTACCAACCCCCTTTTCTTTGCACAACTATTCCCTGCTACATGGAAATCTTGCTCGTTCTGTGCTCATTCTAGCTGGTCACCTGCACCCAGGACTGAGTCATGCCATCTTTTTCCCTCCACCAGTGAAACTCTGCTGAAGAATATAGAGAAAATCGGGCCCGCCCTGGTGGCGCAGTGGATTAAGCAACGCACTATGAAGCAAACTGCAGCCACTGCAGCACGAGTTCGATCCCTGCCGCTGGCCAGGGAGGGGACCCACATGGCGTAGCAGACCTCTCCTGCCTCGCCCGCTGTTGCCCTCAGCAGTGTGTTCCTGTCAATCTGCCTGTTCTGCATCCTGCTCTGTCTGGTGGATTCTCTCACCAACCCCACACCTCTGGCCTGTACCCCAGTGTTTGTATGCATAAATAAATAAAAAGAATATAGAGAAAATCACAGCTAAGAGTTGGAGAAAGAGTTCTGTTATCATAATTGAGGACTTGGGTGTCAGTCCCTCTATAGTAGTAAGATACATTGGCTAATGCTTCCTTTTAGCTAAGAACATTTTAATGGTGTTTCTGTCATATGTTACATTCCTTTGGTTCACAGAATCATGACTTACACATTTTGGAAAGGACAGAATATGGGTTTGGATCTAGTCTGCACCATTCTAAAGTGCTTACTCCGCAGACTCTACACTACCTTTCCTGACAATCAAATGGGTTGAGCGAATGCTTGAGTGGTTTCTGGGGAAAGTAAAGCTTGCAATAGAGAAGCAATATGGAGACACTGGAGTTCAAGACTATAAGAACTTTGGGTGCAAGGAAAGTCTTGGGAACAAGAACACATGGGGTGAAAGGCAGACCCCTAACTCTTCTTGACTATGGGGTCTTAGCCAGACCCAATCTCGATGAAACATGGTTTCCTGGACTGGAACACCCTTTTCTGATTGTTTTTCAGACCCATCCCAGGCTCATGGGCCCAGAAGAAATTGTGGCAGCTTCTGAAAAGTACCTGCCCATCATCTCACATAGTTTCCCAAGAGCTCTGTGGGCTAGCAGGGTGGGATGATCTTGGCCACTAGATGGACAGGGAAACTGAGGCTAGGCAAGTCTTCAGTGACTTATGTAAAGACTCCTGGCTCCTGAAAGACTAAGTGGAGCCCAAGTCTCCTGTCTTTGTGCTTAATATTCTCACTGTAAACCAGGGGAGGTGGCAGTGCCACCTTGGGATTTGCCTGGGGCCTGAGATTTCCCATAATCCAATTAATAAATTGTCCAAGTTGGAGGGCCAGCTCCCAATTAGTTCCCCTCCCTCCCTGGTGCCTCTCTGAGCTTAGTGGGTAGCAACTCCCTGGAAAGAGAAGAGAAGCCCCCACCTTGCACATTCCCTCCTTGGGAATCAGGGGTCTAGAAATTAGCTGATTCTTGATAAGCCCTAATTATAAATTAGGTCTTATTATCTGTGGCTCCTGAAACTACGCTGGATGAATTAAAACTCTAGGAAAAGGAATATTTCAATTAACCATATGAACTCAGGTAATTGCCTACCGAGGAAAAGCCCTTCCGAACGAGTCCTGCAGCAGTTATAAGGACATCAGAAGGGGAACGCAGGGGCCAAGGCGTGCAGGGCCTATGGGAGACGGAAATGAGGGTAGGTCCCTCACTGGCTGCTGCTTTCGGAGGACTCGGTCCTGAACGGCAGGACAGCAGACGGGCAGTCCGCAGCACCTTGGCCTAGGGTAGCGGACCAGGCTGGAGTCCTCTCTTCCCCATCGACAGACTCAGAGACTCCAAGCCTCAGTTTCCTCACCTCCATGGGCAGTTAGGTCAGATCAGATGATGGGCATGAAAGGGACCTGTAGGCCAGAAAGTGGCACACCCACCAGACAGATGGCTTTTGGTTCAATCAGACGCTCCCAGAGCATGGAGAGAGGGGAGAAGAAGGGGATCAAAACCCTCTGCACTAACTTCAGAAGGCAGGAAGCGGTGGCTCAAAACAGCTCCAACCTCTGCCGGCACTCATGCATATACTCATTCATTCGCGCCAGGAACATTCATGGGTTTACCGTGTGCTCGGTGCTGAGCTGGCAGCTGAGGGCACAAAGAGTAGAGAAGTCACAGTCTAGAGGGAGAAAGACAGGACAGCATGTGGGCAGGGCATTCCTCAAGAACAGGCCCTTCCCGCAGTGACCTCCGTGGGGAGATGCTGACTGCGGGACACCAAAGCCCAGGTGAGTCCACAGCATGGGGCACGAGCTTCTCCCCAAGTGGACTCTCCTCTGTAGTTTATGCACATACCAGGAGCCACAGAGTCCTCAGCTTTCTCTTGGAATCCCTGTAACCTGCTAAGACACTGATGCACAGATGGAAGCAGCGGTGACAGTGCTGTGTCAAGGTCACTCCTGTAGCAAACGGAGAAGGGACTCACTCCACTGAGTCCTTCTCATTGCTCCTCTCTACTTTCTTTCCCCACCTTCTGGACGACCCTCTTCAAAACACAGATGAAACTGCTGCCAACTTGGGGCCTCCCTGGTGGTGCAGTGGGCTAAGCAACACACTATGAACAAACCGTAGCCACTGCAGCACGAGTTTGATCCTTGTCCCTGGCTGGGGAGGGGACCCACATGGTGCAGCAGACCTCTCCTGCCTTGTTTTCTGCTCCCCTCAGCAGTGTATTTCAGTTGATCTGCCTGTTCTGCTCCCCACTCACTCTGTCTGGCGGATCCTCTCACCTCCTGCGATTCTGGCCTAGACCCCAGCTCGTGTATGCATAAATAAATATTTTAAAAAAGGAAAGAAATTGCTGCCAAGTCTCCCTGAGCTTGGGAAGGCCCATCAGAAGAGCAACAAGTCTGAGCTGGAGCAAGTTAAAGAAGATTCAGCTGCATCACTGTGACATCTCTACAAGGACCAGAAGAGACCCCACCACATTGCCAGGCCTGCATGAACGAGTAATTGGAAAAGAGCAGAATGGATGAGTCCTCTAAGAAGGACAGATAGGTAGCACTAAAATCTTATAAACTGGTGAGGGAAATCCTCATGGAATCTTCCTTGTAGTTCATGCTAAAAGATGCCCCCTTGGGGCCTCCCCATTGGCATGAGGGGTTAAAGTCTCAGCATTATCAAGCTACTGCCAGCCACTGCTAGAGCCCTGGCCAGGGAGGGACCCACATGGGGCAACAGACCTCTCCTGCCTCACCTGCTGCTCCCCTCAGCAGTGTGTTTCAGTCCATTGGCCTGTTCTGCAGCCCGCTCTGTCTCTGGCGAATTCTCTTACACCTCCCACCTCTGGCCTGCACCCCAGCTCTTGTATGCATAAATAAATAAAATAAATATAAAAAAAATAAAAGATGCTCCTTGGACCCTGACAATATGGATTTTTTTTATTGATGTTGGAATTCCCTTTACAGCTCATCACTTTATAGGCTATACTTGAATACCACCAAAAACGGAGAACTCACTACCACAAGAAGTGCAGTCTATTGCCAGGGGATGTAAGGATCATAAGTCTCCTCTGTAATGGGTTGAAATCTGACACTTGCCATATCTGTGCGGAAGGCAGGAGGGCCAAGACTGCTGCTGGATGAAGTCAGGGAGGCCTTCTCTTCGCCAAAGGAAAGTTCCTTTTTTGCTGGTGCAACCAAACATTCAATTATAAAAGCTTCTTCAAGGCAATAGATGTTAAAAATTAAGATGAATACACTCATTTTGGTCAATGGCACAAAGTGCTATTACTCTGCAAGTCCCAATTCATTACTGTATATTGTAACGCAACATTAACACTCACGTAACGACCTCTAGGCCTGTCTCGCATGCACAATCAGCACGCCCTGCCCACACGCCTTTATATCCAGGAAAGATAGGGGGAAACCCAGAAGCCCTCGCAAAATTGCCTTTCCAGAGGAAACATTGACAGAACTTTAATTACAGTAGCTCACCAGGCACAGCCTGACGCCTGGACTCAATTCCTAGGCCCAGCCAAATGACAGCGGGGTGGAAGGGGGGTGCAGCAGAGAAACGGGGTGGGGGCCTCCAGGTTCTCTAAACCCTGGGCCCAGCCAAATGACAGCGGGGTGGAAGGGGGGTGCAGCAGAGAAACGGGGTGGGGGCCTCCAGGTTCTCTAAACCCACTTACTGCCTTTCTGATGCTGAGCCCCCTCCATCCACTAGGGGGTGCCCGTGTCTCCCTGCCCGTAGGTACCTAGGAGAGTTGGCTAAAAGGCACCCAGGGAACATTTTCCAAGGGGGCCCCCACTCCCACGCCAGAGTGCCCAGGTCCTGGAAGGCTGGGCACCCTCACCCCCTCCTGAAGTGCTGCAGTGGCACCCACTGCCCTTGGGCTCAAACCCAAGTCTTGATGGAGACCCACAGACTCCGTGGGGTTCAGTCCCAGACTAGCTCGCCAGTCGCAGGCTTCCTTCCTGCCCTGTGGCCATCTTTTGTCGCTCTGAACCTCCCTCTGAACCTCTGTACCTGCTGCTCTCTCGTCCTCACCCCTGCCCTCACTCCTGGGCTGGCTTGTCTGATAGGGCTGCACGCTGAGGTCTCCCGAGAATGCGCCTGCGCGGTTGGCTCCTGTCCTTTTCCCACCTATGGGGGATGGGCCCCAGACCGCAGGGATACTGAAATCCAAGAACGTCCAAGTTCCTTCTTTAAAATGATGTGATAATTGCATCTAACCTGCATCTCCCCTCCCTATGCTTTAAGTCATCTCTAGACCACTTATAACACCTGCTACAATGTAAACAGCCGTTGTACTGTTTTGTCTAGGGAATACGGACAAGAAAGGCATCTGCACACGTTCAGCCATGGCGGACCTAACTCCGGAGTCTGCGTTTACAAGCCGGTTGGCTGACTTCACAGCAGGAGACTCAAGGATACGGAGAGCAACCAGTCCTTGTTCACTGCCTCATCCCTACAGCGCCCCATTCTGGACTGCCTCTGTACCCCCGCCTGGCCTGCAGAGTGCCTGAGCCAGAGGGGGCAAGCAGGACCCACTGGATGGATGAATGAGCTTATGACGCTCACTCAGAGAGCTCCAGAGCAACACCCGGTGCGGCCCTGACCAGCTCTGGCTCTCTCCTCCTGGCCTGGGCTCCACTCACATCTGCCGGTTTTTGGACGAGGCCAGGACGGGGTCCATCCCGCAGCGACTCTGTGGGGATGGGGAGCTGCTAAGATGGGTGACATGTTGATCAGGGGTCTCCAGAGAACAGAACCAAGTGTGTGTGTGTGTGTGTGTGTGTGTGTTTAGAGAGGTTTGTGCTAAGGACTTGGCTGACATGACTGTGGAGGTCGGCAAGCCCAACTCCTGTGGGCAGGCCGCAGCCTGGAAGCCAGGAACCATGGTCTTAGCGGGAAGGCAATCTGGAGTCAGATCCCCTTGTTTGAGGAAGACCAGTGGCCTCCTGGCTTCCTTCCTCCCTCCCTCCCTTCCTGAGCTGGGCCTTCCTGAGACAGGCCACAGTCACTGGAGGTGAGAGGATTCACCAGAGACAGAGTGGGGAGCAGAACAGGCAGATCGACTGAAACACACTGCTGAGGGGAGCAGCAGGCCGGGCAGGAGAGGTCTGCTGCGCCATGTGGGCCCCCTCCCTGGCCAGGGATGGAACTCATGCTGCTGTGCCATGGATGATTCACAGTGCAGTGCTCTGCCACCAGGGAGGCCCTGGCTTTTTTAAAAAGATTTATTTATTTATGCATATAAGAACTGGAGTAGGACAAAGGTCTGGGGGAGGGGGGTTGTTGAGAGGATGCACCAGAGACAGAGTGGGGAGAGCAGAACAGATAGATCTATGGAAGTGTACTGCTGAGGGGAGCAGCAGGGGAGGCAGGAGAGTGCACGCTGTGCTGCAGTGGCTGGTATAGCTTGATAGCACTGAGACTTTAACCCCTGCACCACCAGGGAGGCTCAGATCAGTGGTTTCCAGTTGTGACCTTCCACTGATTAGATGAGGCCCACCCCTGTTGTGGAAGGGAATCTGCTTTTCTCAAAGCTTGCCAATGTCAATGTTAATCTCATGGGAAAAAATACATTCACAGAGGCCTCCCTGGTGGTTCAAGGGGTTAAGTCTCAGTACTATGAAGATGTCCGTGGCCACTGCAGCATGAGTTCTATCCCTGGCCAGGGAGGGGGCCCACATGGTGCAGCAGACCTCTCCTGCCTCACCTGCTGCTCCCCTCAGCAGTGTGTTTCAGTTGATCTGCCTGTTCTGCTCCTCACTCTGTTTCTGGTAAATCCTCTCCCTCCACTTCCCCCCACCCCCTCCGCCTCTGGCCTGTATCCTGGTCTTCTATGCATAAATAAATCTTAAAAAAAATGCATTCACAGAAATATGTTGAGCCACATGTTTGAGCTTCATGAGCTAGCCACCTGCCGCCTACAAGGAACCCTCATAGGCTTAACCTGCCCAAGTTCCCCAGGGAGTGCAGACAGGGTTATGAGTAGGTTATGAATAGTTCAGCTTGGCCTGTGGGACCACTGGGGTGCCCTCTCTCAGTGGGCCCTCTAGAAGTCTTCAGGAGATGTTTGCTGAAGGTGGAGCCTCATTCCTTTCATTCCTGAGCATCCTCCATTCCCAGAGGCAAACCTGCCGCTGGACGTGGAAGGCTGAGCGATGGTCCAAGAAACCCCTAGGCTTCTCCCTCCACCAGCAGCCTGGAATGAGGACCCAGCTCAGGCAGAAGCCCCCAGAAACCTTATGTCTTCCCAGTGCTTTGGATACAGCACCCCAGGGAAGAATGGGGTTCAGCCATAACTGAGGGTACTAGTTGAAAACACCCCTACCTGCAGGCCTTGTCTCCTGTTGTTTGTTCTGCCTGGTTTACTCAGCCTCTTCCCCGCCCCTTGCTCTACCAGCTTTGGCCTGAGGACTTGGTTCAACATCACTCCTGCCCCACTCTCCACTAAACCCTCCTCCGAGGTCCCTAAGACGCTTGGCATTGCTTATTCATGCTGTGTCTCCCACCAGAACACGCAGCCTGCTTCCCTCTGCACCCAGCCTGTTCCCACCCAGAAGGAGCCATGAGTAGGCGGTTAATGAAAGAATGAGCAAAGGCATTACTGGGGCAGCAGGCTGCTTCCCCAGAGCTGGCACAAACAGCGGCAGCCAAGCCTAAACCCAGGCCTCCTCTCGCCGGGCCCAGGCCTCCCTCTCTCCTTCTGGACTGCCTTTGGCCCCTGCATCTACAGTGCTCATAAATTTTTTAGATATACTTTATATCATTCTTCATTTTTGTACAGTGTTTACTTCTCCTCTCAGGTGTAGTCCCCATGAAATTCCCGCCACCAGTTCACCCGTGTCCCATCACCATAGTCCCCTGTGCTCTTCTCACCTGTTTTGTTTCTTCTCTCTCCTCCTCCCCTGCAGAATGTCTCTGATTTATAGTTGTCGCTGATTGATTTTTAATTTATTATAATTAATTTTTTTCCCTGATCCCTTATTTGTTTCCTCTACATTCCTCCTCTAAGTGAAACCATCCGATATTTTTCTTTTTCTTTCTGGCTTATTGCACTGAGCATAATCCTTTCCAGCTCCGTCTATTGCCTTATAATTCTGAAATGACAGAACATTCCAAGTGCCGCGTCAGAAGGCTCCAGAATCTTGTTCTGAACGGAAAGTTTGTGAACTCTCCAGAGTTGATATGTTGAAGCCCCAACATTCCATGGATAGTATTTGGAGATGGGGCCTCTGGGAGGTAATTAGGGTCCGAAGGAGTCATGAGAGGGGGTCTTCCGATGGAATTTGTGACTTAAGAAGAGGGAGCGAGTGATCTGTCTTCCTGTGTGTGAAGACACAGAGAAGTTGGCCATCTGTAAGCCAGCAAGCAGATTCCCCTCTGGAACCAGACCTGCCAGAACACTGATGGTGTACTTCCCAGGCTCCTGAACCACAAAATCAACATCTGTTGTTTAAGCCCACTCCCCCCACCACCACCCCTGGACTAGGGTGTTTTGTTACAGCAGCGCAAGCAAACTAAGACAAACTCACTCAACGGAGACAGGCTGGCAGGAGAGCCCCAGCATGTGGGAACAGCAGATCCCCTCAGTCAACAGAGCTGGAGTGATGGGAACACAGCATGAGCCCCATTTCACTCCAGACTGCTCTAAATCCAGGCCAGTTCATCTCGTCAGATCAGCTGTGTGGCTACAAGTCAGGCTTCTCAAATAAAAGCTTTCTTAAAGATGTAGAAACCTGGGGCCTCCCTGGCAGTGCAGGGGTTAAAGTCTCAGTGTTGTCAAACTATCTTCAGCTACTGCAGCACGAGTTTGATCCCTGCTGCTGGCCAGGGAGGGGACCCACATGGCGCAGCAGACCTCTCCTGCCCAGCCTGCTGCTCCCCTCAGCAGTGCATTTCAGTGGACCTGCCTGTTCTGCTCCCCGCTCTGTCTCTGGTGAATCCTCTCACCCCCTGCACCTCTGGCCTGCACCCCAGCTCTGTGTGCATAAATTTTAAAAAATGCAGCACTCTAACCTCATGCACACCCTAATTTGCTCATGCATGAAGGAATGAGTCTGACAACAGGTGCCCCCGGTGCTGGGGCCGAGCAGCGGCCTGTGGTCACACACAGGACGAGAGAGGCTATTTTGTTTCAGGTGGGACAATGTTTTCCAGCAGCAATAAATAGCTTAGAGTAATATTTCCATTTATCACTTGACCTTTTCCCCATTTCAGTCAACTAGGGTGAATGTTTTCAAACTGTGAGGCATGCCCCATTAGCAAGTAATGAGATCAGTGTAGTGGGGGCTAGGCCCGAGAAGCAGAGAGTGTGGCAGGTCAAGTTCCCAAATGTGTGGGCCAGGAGCCAGAGGAGGCCACTGGACCCCCAGAGAGGGGAGCCCCAGTGTAAGCAGGGCCTCAGCTTTCTCACTGAGCTAGTTTGGCCAAGGGTGTGCAAATGAAGTAGTCCCTGAAGGTCCCTATGGAAAGGAAATGGTCCCTGGCACGGAGCAGTGACACAGGCTGCCATAGGGGCAGGAGCGGCAGAAGACACCAAAGGTCAGTTGCCCCTGACACCTCACTCCTACATAAGGGAGCATAGGAGCAGCCTCAGAGAAAAGAGGTGGCAGGGAATTGATGAGGGCTCAGAAAGAAAATTAAAGCTGGCAATAGGAAATCATTATTAATATATATATCCCATTAGCTATCAGAATATATGTGTTTGATGAAATACATATATATTTCATCAAAGTGCTCATTGCTTTGTATTCAAGGGACCCACACTGGTTATTCCAGGGCGCAGGCTCCTCTCCCGCTGCACTCCTCGCCCCTCTCCTCTCCGCCCTCGGTAGAGGCAGGGGAGCATGGCAGGGGACACTTGCTGAGGTTTTAGCACCAGCCTCTGTCCCAGGACTTCATCTGATCTAGCCCATTTAATCACCTAAGAACAGTCTACGGCTGTCACTTCGAGCTGCATTTCAAATCAGGGGAAACTAAATCACCAGCGTTTACGTGACTTGTCCAGGTCACGCCACCAGCAGACCTGAGTGTGGGAAGCTGAAGCTGGCGCTCTGGCCCCAGGGCCTAGGCTGGCACCACCTTGCCCCAGCCCACACCCGGCCTCTCCGACTCGCCCTCCTGCCTGAAGTCAGCGTGCATACGAGGCAGAGCCTGACCGTGTCATCCCTGCCACCGAGCAGCCACGTGACCTGCCCTACCACGCAGTCGTTCTGCCTCAGTTTACCACCTTAACAGGGAGCAGTAACCCCTACTCCTTAGGGTTGTTCTGGAAATTGAGCGTGACCTCGGACGTCAGCACTGAGAACGGTTCTGGGAGATAATTAGCTTCCAATAAATAGTGGCTAGCAATAATCATCGTAGCGATGACATTGAGGCGCAAAGGTCCTATGTAAACACCATAAAGCTTTCAGGTCTGGGTGAAAATGTGGTGACCTACTCCCTAGTTTGCCTGGGACGGTCCTGTTTTAATATTAAAAGTTCCATGTCCCTGAAAACCCCCCTGAGCAAACCAGGTTGCCCAACCACCCCACAGCCCCCTTTCTTTTAAATATATATTACATATATATTTAAATATTTATTTATTTATGGTAATACAAGAACTGGGGTGCAGACCAGAGGTGTGGGAGGGTGAGAGGAGTCACCAGAGACAGAGTGGGGAGCAGGACAGGCAGCTGGACTGAAACACACTGCTCAGGGGAGCAGCAGGTGCGACAGGAGAGGTCTGCTGCGTCATGTGGGTCCCCTCCCTGGCCTGGATCGAACTTGCACTGCAGTGGCTGCAGATAGCTTCATAGTGCTGTGACTTAACCCTTGCGCCACCAGGGAGGCCCAGCCCTGCTCCTTTCTAGCTGTGTGAGTGGGTTGACCACTTATGTCTCTGTGTCTTGCTCTTCACGGGTAAAGCTGGCCCCCTGCAGTACTGCTTCACTCACTTGTGCTCCTGGTAATACACTGCTTCACCTGGGATGTTTTAAAACAACACAAGTGTAAAAGGGTCCACTGCGAGGAGGAAGACATATGACCAGGGCTGATAAATTTGATTTCGTCTTCATTTTTAAGTAGGTAGGGGAGTATTGACATCACCCAGAGCACCTAAATTCTGATTCCTCCTTAGTCCTAGGATTTCAGAGAGCAGAGTGGCTGAACAGCTTCTACCAGGCCTTGATTGATTTAAAGGCTTTCCAATTTGTAAACAAATATATTTAAGAAAAGCCCCCTGGTGGGATAACTAAGTCAAATTCCTTTTGTCAAGGAAACTCTTGTCAGACATAATTTTCCTTGAGTTTCCAAAGCCAGACTCTTTGCCTGGGCTTTCAAGACAGAGTAGCTATCAGGGAACACGAACGCTCGTTTTCAAAAGTCCCAACCTTGCCGTCCTGGGGGAAGCTGGATTTGCCAGAATCACTTCTCCCTGTGTCACAGCCGGAAATCTACACCTGCTTCTCATCTTCCTGCCTAGATTGTCAGTCCCTCCAGGGAAGAGTCCACTGAAATACTCGCCCTTTAATAGCCCCCTCCCTCGTGCTGCCCGAGCGGCATGCAGCATACACAGCAGCGGCTGCTCGCTCGCTGGCTGGGAGGCAGCAGGGTAAATGAGGAAATCTGTGCCACATCCCTCGTGTGAGGCCTGGCAAAGGAAGATTAGCTGCCACTGGCTTGGTGACTTGGGGCCTGAGGATGACTCACCGCCCCTGTTTGCCTGGGACTGAGGGGGTTTCCAAGATGGACAGTCCTGGGCAACCCAAGACAAGTGGGTCTCCCTAGGGGTGGGGTGACTCATGAGTGTGACCTTCCAGGCAAGGTGCTGGGCAAGTCATGTGGATTATTTCTTTTAAATCTCACAACAGGCTATCAGTTTGTTGTAATTATTCCCATTTTTAGAGTCACAAATTAAAAATTTAATTCAGGGCCTCTCCAGTGGCACAGGGGTTAAAGACACAGACCTGTAAAGCTATCGCCAGCTACTGCAGCATGAGTTCAAGCCCCGGCCAGGGAGGGGACCCACATGGCGCAGCAGACCTGTCCTGCCTCACCTGCTGCTCCCCTGAGCAGTGTGTTTCAGTCCAGCTGCCTGTCCTGCTCCCCGCTCTGTCTCTGGTGACTCCTCTCACCCCTGCACCTCTGGCTTACACCCCAGTTCTTATATGCATAAATAAGTAAATCTTAAAAAATTTAATTCATATCCTTTTAGCTACTTGCTGCTTCCTCATCCCATACTTATTTTTAAACAAATAACTGAATTGTTTATTTATTGTACCATATAAATTCAATGTTTCACTTTCTCCCTGTTCTTTACTCTTCCCGAGTCTACCCCCTCACCATGTGACTTTGGGTTGACCATAAAATCAGGCTTGGTCATGTGACTTTGGGTTGGCTGGGTTGACCATATGACTGGGGGGTTGGCTATGTGCCTTGAATTTGGCCATGTGACTTTTTTAGCCAATGGCAGGTAGACAGAAGAACTGTATCATAGCCAACCCCAGATCTTCTTTCCATCTTTCTGCTCACACCCTTCAACCTCTCTGTCCCTAAGAGAAAGTCTTCCTCTGCCTGACCCGCTGCTCCAAGAAGCGTGAGAAGCACACACAGACCCACACGAGAAGAGGTGCCCAGCCATGCCGAGCCTGGCACAGCCGAACCCCAGCTGGTCAACTAAGTGATAATACTTGCTTAGAAGCTCCTGAGTCTTGAAGTTTATTGTGCAGCAACAGCTAACTGACTTATCCACCAACTTGCCACAATGGTTTGGGTGAGTAGACCTTATTGCTAAAATGACGAGCGAAGCTTGTGTATTAAGTCTGGCTAACTGCTCCTAACTGCTGGGCTTGTCATTTAGGGTGGGCGCCTGTTGCTTTCCGGGGTTGCTAAGGAAAGAGGGAAGAGCAGGAGAGTACTTACTGTGTACCCCGTGCTTGTGAAATATTTCAGTCACGCTCTCATCGGGTTGACTTATATGGGATCTGTTGACCCTGAAGCCATGTCAACTTCTTCTTCCTGAGAACAAGGACCTCAGGGGACAAGAAGTTGCCAGAAGGGGCATGCTTTCATGGACTCTGTGCGGCAGGATGGAGGTGGCACTGGAGCAAGGTTCGGGATGGTTCTGGGCAGATGGGTCAGGGAAGGAGAGTCTTGGAGCCCTCGGTGGCTTTTCATACTTTATTTAGTAGAGGTGGCCAGGTACATGGCAGGCATGGGTGCCGGGGGGCGGGGAGGCTGGCAGACCTCCCAGCCCCCAGCGCATCTCACCATTTTGGCTGCCTCTTTTCTCTGCCGCTGCTGCTGCTGTCGGGCCTGTTGGTTCCCTCAGTTCTGTTGGTCTGTCCTCGCAGTTCTGGCGTCCTCATGACACCGCCCATTTATGCCCATGTCCCAACACAGGTGCGCCCACTTGCGCATGCCCACCCTGGAATGCTCGCAGCACCACAGGTGTCCATCATCAGTAGTGGGAGGGTGGAAATACCTGATCAACCTTTACCCTACAGACGCCCCGTTTTCCATCCTCACTGGGGACCCAGTGGAAAGGGCCAGCAGCGAGGTACAGGAGCTGGAGAATCCAGGCCCTCTCTGGTGTGGGCTTGATGCTGGCCTGGGGCAAGCCCCTTCCCCTCGTGCCATGGCCTCCCCCTTTGCTAATTAGTGCTTGGAACTAGCTGTGAACTCTTCGAGGCAGCAAACAGCAGCAGTGGGGAAATAGTGATGCACGAACTTTCTGGAGTGAGACTTGGGCTTGTAGCCCGCTGCCCTAGTTGAGTGGTGCGACCTTAGTCAGGCCACTTTACCTCCCGACCTCAGGTTCCCTGGCTGTGAAGACCCGGATGCAATCAAGTGTTGGGCGGGCCCTGGGAGAGCCTCCACCAGAGGTGTTTGTTATTACTACTAATGCGGTCCAGCTAGTTAGTCTCCTGAAATCAGTCATCTCAAAATAGCAGTCACTTGCTACAGAGTAAATATTTTCCTTCTTCTGCCTCATTTCAACCATTCTGTCTTTCATTTTACAGTTGCATTTACAAAAGAGTTATTTACAGTGCAGAGGGCCAAGATGGGTTGCCTCCTTGAGACAGTTTCCCAAATCCCCTCTGCTTCCTGTGAAGATATTAGCGCCCAGTAATTGTCGCTCTCTATAAATGTGGAGTCTCGACTGCAAATGCACGCCCTGTAGTAATTGTGAGTTGTCTTGACGCTAATTACATAGGGGAGCCTGTTTAATTGCCAGTTAAATTGACTGTGTGTTTTCTCTAATCTGTGTTTCCGGGCAAGTTGGATGACATCAGCTCCTCGTTGGACTAGGCATGAATTTGGAAGAACCAAAGAGGCCAAGGCGGGTGAAAGAGTGGCCGGTGGAGGGCAGGTGGGGTAAGGCAGCCAGTGACAACGGGACTGTGTGCATGAAAGCTTCTAGGGTCATGATGTGCGGCCTGGGCCTCCTGAAGATGGAGAGCAGTGAGATGCCCTGGATGAAACTGGACTGTTACAGGAGGCGAGGACGAGGGCGTGGGCCTCTCACTGGGCCAGGCTCAGCTGAGCTGCACCTGACCCTACCCGGACCTCCACATCCCTGTGCTGTGGCCCCTGCTGTGGCCCCAGACCCGCTATTGCTGGCCCTCTAGCTGGCGCGTGGGTCCTAGTTGTCAGCCCCCCACCCTCCTAGCCCCACACCTGCGTATTGTTCAATGCCCAGCGGCCACACCATCTTCCCCATGAAGCTCTTTCTGATTGTCCAACTGGAAGAGGAGATCCAGTTGGGTCCAACCCCCAATGCTTTTCTGTGTGCTCTTGAACCCATGCTCCCCTGGTGTTTGGGCTAACCAGGAGTCAAGCTATGAGCTGTCTGAAGCCAGGTTAGGTCTTCTACAGAACGGGAGGTGGGAGGCAGGAAAGAGAAGTGCAGATGGAAGGAGGAGGAAGAGGTGGGAGCGTTTGGCGGGAGAGGAAGAAAGAGGGGTAAAGAGAATGGGGAGGAGAAGGAAGAGGAGGGAGAGATGGAGGGAGAGCAGAAAAGAAGAAAGGAGAGAAGGAAGAAGAAGAGAAAAGGAGAAGGGGCTGTGGAGGAAGAGAAGAGGAGAGGAGGAGAGAAGGCAGAGGAAGAGCACAGGAAGGAGAGATGGAAGAGGGAGAGGACTAGGTGAAGGGAGAGGAGGGGGGAAGAGAAGAAGGAGGTCAAGTTAGTAGCAAAGAAAGGAAGGGAGAGAAGAAAGGATGGAAGGAAGGGATATTGAGAAGCAAGAAAATCAACCAACTTCTTGAAAAGTTGGTGTGCGTGTGTATGTGTGTGTGAGCGTGTGTGTGTACACTAAGTGCTTGTGAGTACTTCATCCTTGCAAATTCATTCAATCTGCCCCACACCCCTGAGGTAGCCACCACTGCCATCCCATTTCACAGCCTGAGAACCTGAGGGCCTTGAGGAGCTTAGCCATGTAACTCATCACAGCCTGAAGCAGTAGATTCTGGATTCCAGCTTTCCATGGTGGCTAAGCTGACTGGAGGGAAGGCAGAGAGGCTGGGAGGAGGGAGGGAGGGGGGAGGGAGAGAGGAGGAGAGTTGAATTCTATAGCATGAGTCCTCCTGATGTTTAAAAACCTCTCCAGCCTTCCACTCGCGCTTTCTCCTTAGCTCAAAAGCTAAATTAGAGTGGATTGCACTCTCCTCACTTTAGTAATTTAGATAAAAGTAAAATTTTGTCTGAGAGCAGAAGCAATTATAGCGCGGGTTTTGTGATTAACTTGATTAACACTGTTTCACTCTAAAAATCATCCCCCCTCCCTTTGCTGGGGTGCTGTAATCAGAGTCGCGTCTTTCAACTCTGCTACAGCTGCTCCTTCTCCCCCCAACTCCCCGAAAAGAATTTTGACATAAATACTTATTAGGGAGGACGCTAGTCCTGGCTTGGAACAGTTGAGAGGAGGAAAATGTCTCTCTCCACATTAGCGTCAGTAGCCAGTTAAAAGGCTGTGGCTGGCTACCCCGTTCCCAGACAGAGATCCCAATTATGCAGCGATGAAATATACATACAGGATACAGAAGGGCTTATACATTTTTAATTTTTTTCAAAGAGAAAATGCTTGGAGAAAACTCTAATTAGAGATTTCGTTTCTCTAAGAGGAAAATGATATGTGGTTTCAAGAAAGATTACTTGGCGTTATCACCGGGCACTTGAGGATGGGCCCGTTCCTGCCCATGAGCACAGGACTCCAGCTGGCCGGAGCCCGGGGCTTCTGCTGCGGAGTCTGAGAGCTGGGGCCCAGGGGTGTTAGGCTTCCCGATGGCCCGGCTGGCCCTTTCCCACGGGGATGGGGACAGGACGCTCTTCTGGCCTTCTGGCAGTCCCACCCTCCTCCGTTCAGGTGAGCCTGAGAGCAGCCTCCTACCTGCTGGCCCCAGGCCCTCCTGGCCAGCTGCTCCTTCCAACACCCTACGCTGGCCAGCCACTCACAGGACCATCCTGGTTAGCAAAGAGCCAGCCTACAGGCAGCATCGGTACTGCCCCCATTGTCATAGACGGAGAGGTGAGCTCTGCGTGACGTACTTGCCCAAGGTCACGCACTTGCTGCGGTGAGGCTGGATGTGAACCCTTGCACGCTGACCACAGAGCTCCTGCCGTGTGGATGTCAGAGAATCAGAATGCACAGCTCAGAGGAACTGTGCAGCAGCGTGACCTCCGCCCACCCCCCCACCCCCCAGAGCAGAGGAAACCGGGGGCCACGAGCTGGAGGGGCTTGCCCAGGGCACAGGACTTTGTCTGACTGCCTTTGCACGGACCTCTTTATGAGCTGCACTGTGTCCCTCTCTCCCCTCCTACCCCACCTCTGAAGAATCCCTCAGCCCCAGCGTGACAGTATTTTGGAGTGAGGGTTTTAAGGAGGCAATTCAGGGTAAGTGATATCACGGGTGGGGCCACAAGCCCCTAGGACTAGTGTCCTCTAAGGAGAGGAGACCCCAGAGGTGCACGGCCCAGCGAGGCCGGTGAGGACAGGGCCAGAAGGGGCTTTGTACAAGCCGGGAGGAGAGATCCCACTTAGAACCAGCTGTTCTCTGAATTTGGATTCCAGCCTCTGGACGTGGGAAAGTACGTTTTAGTTGTTCAGGCCCTCCAGTCTGTGCCTCCTGCCCTGCAGCCTCTTCTGACTCATCTCTAAGACTTGCACCTTTGTGCGGGGTGGGGGAGGGGGGGTGTTAGCAGGGCTTAGCACCAGCAGAGGAAGAGACTCCGCCTCCTGGAATCCTCAGGTTTTCCTTGAGCGGCAACTGCTATTTCTGCGTCACGGCAGTAGGAAAGGCCTAGAACGTTCTGGTATCCTCTGATATCACTGCGTGCACAAAAGCCCCAGACATTGCGAGTCCCTCTTTGATGTCTCTGCAGTTTACTTAGAACTTCTCACTGAAATGGGTTCTTACAGACTTCACGCCACTGATAACCTCAGGCTGTTTTTGTCTGGTTTCCTGTCTTTCACTTTCCCTCCAAGGAGGCAACTGAATCTGGAAATCTAGAGCCTGCCCTCTCTGCCATTCCCACCCCTGTGCCCAGTGTCCCCTGGGGAAGGCAGCTGGCAAGTCACATCACGATGAATCATTGAGAAGCTATCTGGGACCAGACTGAGTTCAAATCCCAGCTCAGCAGCCTCCCTGGTGGTGCAAGGGGTTAAGTCGCAGCACTATGAAGCTGTCCCCGGGCGGGGGTGTGTGTCTGTGTGTGTGTGTGTGACCCACATGGCGCAGCAGACCTCTCCTGCCTCCACGCTGCTCCCCTCAGCAGTGTATTTCGGTAGACCCACCTGTTCTTCTCCCTGCTCTGTCTCTGGTGAATCCTCTCACCTCCCGCGACTCTGGCCTGTACCCCAGCTCTTGTGTGCATAAATAAATCCTAAAAGAAACAAACATCCCAGCTCAGCCCCCTCAGTCCCTTCACCAGTGCCAGCTGGGTGACCTTCACCATTTTCCCTGACTTCCCTGGGCCTCAGTTTCTCCAGCTATAAAACGAGGAGGATCGTGGTTTGCACAGGACTGAGGCTATGCTGGGATACTGGTTGAAGTCACACAGACTAGAGCCCCGAGGAAGCGCAAGGTTGGCCTGGTCTCTGTGCAGGCCGGGGTGGGGCCCTGGACGCGTCCTTTCGTCCTTCTGTAGGTTAAGGGGTCACGCATCAGCAGTTTCATGCTCCAACCCTGCATCTGCTGAGCACTGGGTCCTAGATGCTGGTTTCACAAACCCCTGTGCAAGAGCATGTGGGGCGCTTGGTGCCAGGAGAGGGCAGGTCCCACAGCTGGCACAGAGCAGAGATTCCAACAAGCCTCTGGCGCTCCTCTCCTAGACTCTGATCTCCATCCCTGAACCCCAAGTTGTGCTCTCTCTCCACTATACCTCCCTCCTAGTGCCCAGGTGGAGGCAGAAACCGGCGGGTGGAGAGACACAGACATACCCTCTCCCTCGCCGCCCCACCATGCTGGAGGGGCCCACGGGGGTCCATCTCCGCCACAAGGGCCTCCGGCCTCCATGGCTCCCCCCATCCAGCCCTCAGCTGGCCTCCTGATTTCCCATCCTGTGCCACCAGCCTCCTTCCTGCCTTTCCTGGGGCGGGCTCGGGCCTGGCACCACTCCAGAACGGCTTAATCAGAATAAATCCTGAGAAAGCACATGTATTATTTATTCCAGCAAAGGTTAAATAATTTGATGAATTTCTCAGGACGCTGCCGGAATGCTGATGGCCTCTTGGAAAACACACACACACACACACACAAATAGAAAACACAACAAATCTCTGTGCCTGCACCCTCCCCCCACAGCAGCAGTGTCGCTTGGCCGAGGCTGGCGCTCGCAGGCCGAGCACGCAGCCCTCCGTGACCCAGCGCCAGGGCCCAGGAGGAGACATAGATTTTCCTCCAGGCTGGCGAGGAGCCCGCCCCGCCCCCGGCCTCTCCTGCGTGATGCATTATCCTGGCTGACTAGGCCTTTGATTCTGCAAATGGCCACGGAGAGCCTATTGATTTGCAGGCCCAAATGATGGGCTTGTCTGGAGCAGGTTTGTTTATGGAGCTCCTGGTTCTTGGGGCAGTTGGGATCAAGGAAAGGTTGTTAGGGAGGCAGGGGGCTTACGGAGAAGCCCCCGTGTGATGACTGAGAGTGACGGAGCCTTCTTGCCCATCTCTGCCACGTAGACTGGCTCACTTCAGCAGGTGGCCAGGCCAGAAACAGAGGCGGTTGGAGCAGGTGATGCCCCCCCCCCTTTTCCCTCTTCTCCTTTCTTTCCCTCCTCTTCCACTTTCTCTTCTTCCTTCCTCTCCTTCTCTTCCTTCTTGCCCTCTGCTCTGTCCCCTGCTCCCCTCGCTCCTCCTCTTCTGCCCTCTCTTCTCCCTCCTTCCCTCCTCCCCTTCCCCCAGTCTTCCTCCTCCTCCTTCACACCCTCTTACTGGTGCCACTCACCGTGCCCTCACATGCGCCAAGCATGGAACCCAGCGTTCTATACAGCCCATGTCCTGAAATCCTCCCAGCAGCCCCGGCAAGCTGGGTATTTGCATTGAAATCTCCATTTTAGAGATAAATAGTCCCAGAGAGGCTCAGGGACTTGCCAAAGGGCACAGAACCATTCAGCAGAGCCAGGCTTCTCCCCGCCTATCTGGGCACCAGGCCTGCCTTCTTTTGCGCTGCCTGCAGACGAGCTTGGGCTCCGAGGCCGTGTCGAGTGTACGCGCTGCTTCTCTGCAGGCTGCCGTGAGTGCTGCGCCCAGCCCATGTCCGAGCAACGACGATGACCCAGTCGCTACCGCCCCGGGCAGGGTGAGGACTCCGTGGGTTCAGGCCAGGGGGTTGTTCAGTGCAGGGTACAGAAGCAGCGCCCACCTTCTTCCTGCACTGCTTCTAACCAGCGCCGTGCTGATGCTGTTGGACAGAAGTCACCGAAGGTAACGTACCCCACTCTTCATCCCCAGATTAAGGAAAAGAAAGTCAGGTCAGAGAGGTCTGGTGGAGGCTTTGCTGACTGCAGAGCACCCCTGGGGAGGCACAGAAGTGTGGATGAAGGTGCAGCTTGGGGTCACACAGACCTGGGCGAGACTCGTGCCTCTGGCAGTCTCGTGGTGGGATGAGCTCAGGCGCCAGCGCCCCGCCGTTCCTGACTCATCTCAGTGAAAGGGAGATGCAGCCTCTGTCTTAGGGCTGCTCCTTCCATGGCACTGGCACCGGGCTGGGCACTTGACCTTGGCATCACAACGTGCCTGGTGTGCAGGACGCAGCAAAGAGCAGCTGCTACAACCTCCGCTTAACTGAGCCCCTGCCCACCCTGAAGCTGAGTCTCCGCTGCCCTAAAAGTTAGCTCCCTCCTTCCGCCTTCTTGCTTCTTTGCGTCCTGCCTCCTATGTAACGTCCCCATCCCGACACACCAGCGCCCTGCTCCCCGTCCCCTGTGCACGCTTTGGACGTGACCTAGAGGCTGCGCTTTGGCTTGGAGCCTGCTGTCCTCAGTGTTACCACTCTGTCCCGGGCAGCAAGGGGATGAGGCTTCCTTTGGGTGGCCTGGGTGGGGCCAGAGTGGAGGCGAGTGGACACTACTGGGGCTGAGAGCAGAGGGCAGAGGCCTCATAAACTTCCCCACAATGGGTGCTCCTCAAGGGCAGGAAGGGCCCCGATCACCGATGGGCCCTCAGCACCTCCCATGGACCTGGAATCGAGCAGGTGTGCAGAAGACATTTGCCAGACCTCACACTAAGCCTAGATGCGGTGTGATTCCTGCAGCGGTGAATCTTCCTGAATAGCCTCGCGCCCCGAAGGTAGGGGATGCAATTCATAGACTCGAAAGTGTACACTGGAGCAATTTCAGGGTGTGGTTGCTCTGCGATTTTGTCAGTCACGAATATTTGTGAGAGCTGCTCATGGGTTGGGACTGAAAGTTAAGCCACTGACCATGCACTCAGGGCTGCAGCTCACGGAGAAGCACCCAGACTCTCTGCCCTCTGTGGAGGCCTCCCCTCATGGTCTCAGTCATCCGTGAAAGTTGAGAGGGAATGGTGGAGTAGCTATCAAGATGGGCAGGGAACCACCACGAAGAGAGCTGATCCATGGGCACTGCCCCTCGTTCTGCGTAAATAACGTGTATACCCAGCATGCCACCCACCCACCCATGCACCTGCCCGTCCATCTATCCATCTACCCTCCCATCCATCCAGCTATAAGACAGGTGATGATTTAGCCACAGTCCCTGCTTGCCGCAGGCCTTAATGTCTTAGTGTTTCAACAAAGATGATGAGACTCTTGTGTCACCTTGAAATACCACCACAAAAATGTCATGGTCTTAATGATTTAAATAAGAAATTAATTTTCTCATAGTTCTGGAGGCTGGGAGTCTGAGATCAGGGTACCAGCACGGTCAAGTTCTGATTCTCTTTCTGGCTTGCAGACCTTTCCTCTGTGCGAGTGGACGGGGAGAGCGACCTCTTTCTCTTCTTCTTATATACAACCAGATCAGCTAGGGCCTCAACCTATGATCTCACTTAACCTCACCTTCCTCCAAAAGCTCTGTCTCCAAATACAGTCACACTGGGACTTGGGGCTTCAGCGTATGAATTTTCAGGGACATTATCCATGACGACTCTTGAGAACTAAGCCACTTACTGGGTCCTCTCCCACACATATAGCCTAGCAGCATGCAGAGAAGAACATCCGAGTCTACTGTTGGACCTTGACCAAGTGCTCACAATTGGGCATAGGAAATGCAGGAAGAACTATTGGAACCAGGCAGATATGGGTTTGAGTCCAGGCTCTGCCACTCAGTGGGGTACAGGGCAGCCTTTAAACTCCCTGTGTCTTAATGTTCCTATCTGTAAAATGGGGATAATCGCAATATAGATTTTGTAAGAGGAACGCCTCCACCCAAGTGCATGGCCTAGCTCCTGGACAGAGTACCCAGGTCTAGAAAAACACATGCCATGAAGGTGAGAGGCAGCTGACTAGGCAGGGGCTCTAGAGCCAGACTCCCTGAGATTTACACTGCCTTTGCTCCCTCTGTCTCAAATGACCTAAGCCTGTGTCAGTTTCCGTATTTGGAAAAATGGAGCCAGTAGCCACTAACACATAGTGTCTTTGTCACTTAATAAAGTTCTTAGGACACAGTACAAATGTTTACAAACCACCCAAGACTATTTGAGAACAAGGAGTGGAGACTAAGCTTTAGGGGCATAATGCTTCCTGCTAGATCCACTTTGTCCATTTACAGTCATTTTGATTAACTTGGGGCTGGAGAGATGGGTCACTCCCTGAAGTCTAGAGCTGTGACCTCACATCTTTCCTGCCTCCTCCTCCCCCATGGGCACCTCTGCCCACAACAGGGGCACAGGCCCCAGGGCAGAACCCCTGAGTGCCCTGGATCTCCCGTCAGCAAGGCCAGGCCCCCGTGGGAAGAGCTGATTGGAGAGACGGCATGCTGTTCCCCCTTTTTAATTACCGCTTCCTTAATTGAGTCACAAGTGGTGTTTGTGTTGCCATCAAACCCACGAGGACCTTGTTGTTTATGTGAATGACTCTCAGTGGAGTGACAGCTCCGAAATGTGAGACGTTCTGTTTGTACCAGTTTTAACAAAGTGGTGGGCGGTGGCTCCGGATTGCCACCTAAACATGTGGCCTGGGAGCTCCTAGAAGGGGCTGGTCTTTCCTTGCAAAGAGTGGCATGAAACACAGGAGGGGACCCTTGGGGTTCTGGAGCCCCGGGACATGGGAGCCCCGGAAACTCAGTCTTCGAGCCGTGCAGGGCCTCCTATCTGCTGGCCCGACGCTGCTGGGGATAGTGAGCTTTGTGAGGCCGCTCATTGCCTGCTGAGACCACCAGCTGCTGGGACATCTTCCTCGCTCATGAAGCTACTCTGCATTTCCCTGATGCTCGCTGAGTCCTGGGAGGAGACATATCTGGACAGACAGCTGGGATGGGAGACAGCAGGGCTCAGGAGTTAGTCCCATGCTGCTTAACCATGGAGCTAGGCTTGAGGACTGGTGTTAGGTGACTTGGTGGCCATGTGAATGTCACAGAGCGGATGTTAGTCTCCAAACAGCGACGGTCCACTGTGCAGGCATGGTAGCTCGGGAGCGCCTCCTGGAGAGGAGCTGGGGCATCTGGACGTACTGTTGCTGTGCCGCGCGGTGTGACTGTAGGTCAGTAGGCAGTAGGAATTTGGGGACCACTGTCGCGTATGCGCTCCATTATTGGCCGAAACCTCATCATGTGGCACGTGGCTGGACCTCGAGGCTGCAGTTCAGACCGTCACCCGCTCTCTGTTAAGTCAGCAGCTCTATGTTGAGACTTCTGGCCTGAGCTGGTGCCAGCAGCGGCAGAGGACAAGAGGGGCAGCCACAGGGCTTTGTCCTTGAGAATTTCATGCTCGAACTGATGAGGGCTGTACCCTAAGACTCTGCTCGGCCCCAGCTCTGGAGGAGGCCGTGTCTGCAGAACTTCCCACTTATTTATTTATTTTTTCAGTGTATGAGAAGATAATTCAGGAGACATTATTTCAATCAGACCCCTATGCAGTTTAGGAATGCTAATGTTTCCTCTATTAAAAAGGTGTGGAATAATTAGGATGCTGATGAAGACTGGGGGCAAACTCTGGAGAAATCCATTACCCAGTGCTCAGTGCTTTTCCCGGCCCCTCCGTATCCCCGAGTGACAAATTAACACGTAACAGAACAACGGCTGCTAACACTTAGGGCACATTTAGCTCATATTGGAAGATGGTTTTTTACAAAATGAAGATTTTCATGGCTCAACCTTGGAACAATTTGGTATAGCAGAAAGGAGGCAGAAAAGGGTGAGCAGCGTGCGGGCAGGTGGGGGACAGGAGGCACGGAGCGTGAGGCAGCAAACCAGTGCAGACTTGGGGGAAAGGGGAAAATGGAGCCACCTTTGGTCCACTGAGGGCAGGAGAGGTCACCAAGCCCTTGCTCCTCCTCCTCCCCTACCTCACTGTGCTTACACCTCAGGGTCTAGCCTTGTGACTCCTCCTCCTCCAGGAAGCCTTCCCTGACTTCCTTTTCTGGTTGCATGTAGAACATGAGCCTTTAACTTTCTCCATGAACACCCTCATTGTCCTCTGGGTGCGTTGCTTAACCCACTGCGCCACCAGGGAGGTCCGCTCACCATTATTTTATGTTCTTCAAAGTCCTCCCTCATCTCCTCCCCTCCTGAGGCTCACTGCCTCACTGTCCCTCCACAGCCCCTGCAGCATGAGTTTGATCCCCGGCCAGGGAGTGGACCCACGTGGTGCAGCAGACCTCTCCTGCCTCACCCGCTGCTCCCCTCAGCGGTGTGTTTCAGTCAGTCTGTTCTGCTCCCTGCTCTGCCTCTGGTGAATCCTCTCACCCCCTGAACCTCTGGCCTGTGCCCAGTTCTTGTATGCATAAAGAGATCTTAAAAAAAAAAAAAGACAAGGGGAGACAGATGATCTATGAGCCAATGATTGGCCGAGGCTACCGGAAAGGAGAAGAGAGGAAAAGAGCAGGTTTTCCTGCCCAGCCTGCACCTGGATCTTGGACTTCCAGCCTCCAGAACTATGAGACTGAATTTCTGTTGGTCAAGCCCTCCAGTGTGGGGTTCTTTATTGTTGCAGGCCAGAAAACTGAAATAATAGGGGAAGGAGAGTTTTCAGTGGTCCAAGAAATGGGGGGCTACTGCCAGATTGCTGAGCAGAGGAATCACATGTGATGGGCATTTAAAAAAGGTCACTTTATGGGGCCTCTCTGGTGGCGCAATGGGTTAAGCAATGCACTATGAAGCAAACCGCAGCCACTGCAGCACGAGTTCGATCCCTGCCGCCGGCCAGGGAAGGGACCCACATGGCACAGCCGACCTCTCCTGCCTTGCCCGCTGCTGCCCTTAGCAGTGTGTTTTGGTCGGTCTGCCTGTTCTGCTCCCCACTCTGTCTGGTGAATCCTCTCACCTCCCGCAACTCTGGCCTGTACGCCAGCTCTTGTGTGCATAAATAAATAAATCTTAAAAAAAAAAAAGGTCACTTTGGTGATCTTGCGTGTCTGGGTTTTGTATACCCAGAGTCTTTTTTATTTATTTATTTGTTTGTTTTTATAAGATATGGGGTGCAGGTCACAGGTGGGGAGTGGTGAGAGGATTCACCAGAGACAGAGTGGGGAGCCAAGCAGGTGGACTGACTGAAGTACACTGCAGAGGGGAGCAGCGGGCGAGGCAGAAGTCTGCAACACATGTGGGCCACCTCCCTGGCTGGGGCTCGAACTAGTGCTGCAGTGGCTGCGGATGCTTCATACTGCTGAGACACAACCTCTTGTGCCACCAGGGAGGGTCCTGTACCCAGGGTCTTGAAGAGTGTAAGTACCCTCACCTGTGCGATGGAGCCATGGGGGCTAGTGGGGGCGGGGTAGGGGATTGGAATCGTGGTCAGGAAAGGGACAGTCCCTTTCTCAGAGCGGCCGTGATCATGACATTAAATTACTGCATTCACTCAATCAACTGCCAACTTTCATCGGTTCAACCCCAGGGGAGACTGAAATGTTCTGAGTTAATATCTAAAAAGAAAAAAAAAATGGAATTCAGGGATCAAACAACTTTTTTGATGAGGGAAGTGTTATTTCTACCAAGCTAAGACATCAAAGTCTGTGAATGGTGCTTTTTAGGGAATATTAAAGTGAGCTCTAAATAATGTTTGACTCCTCTCTGCTTTTACCAGGGAACATAGTCTATCCTAGAGGAAGAACTCCAAGGAAGCCCCGAGCCAGCCTCCTCTCCAGGAGCACATGTGGATTTTCCTGGGAACGCAACACTTGTATAAATATGGCTTAAGTTTCTTTTTGCATTTAGAAGTCCAAGCATTAAAATTCATTGTTCTAGGATGACATGTACTTCTCTAGATTAAACTGGCCCAAAGCCTGACAAACCGTTCAGTGCATTCTGGCTCTTCTATTCACAAGATGGCCTTGATCCATCAGGAGAGGGATCTGCACTGAGGCCAGTCACCTGTCAAGTGAGTTTCTGAACAGCAAATTCCATTTCTCATTGATTCTTATTACTCCGTGGTGATGGCTTTCTTCCAGCCTGCTTGTAACAGTTAGCTTTTGCTTTGTAACAAACCCCCAGCTCTAGGGACTTAAAGCAACAACCATTTTATTACTTATTAGCAGTCTGTGAGGCAACTGGGCAGTCCAATAATTAGCTGGTGGGCTGGCTGGGGCTGGAGACTGGGGAGCCTCACTCACAAACGGTGAGAGTAAGCCAGTCTGCCCATCCACCAGGCTAGGCCAGGTGTGCCCATATGCCCAGTTCAGGGCTCCCAAGTAGACTGCAAATCTCTGCTTGTACCACGTTTAGCCAAAGCAAATCACACGGTCACTCCCCAGAATCCTACGTGGAGAGACAGCCTCTGCCTGGAGGGAGGAGAGGTGATGTCACTTTGAGATATACCTGAAGGGTACACAGATAGACTTGCAGGGATGGGAAGAATTTTGGGTCAATTTTATGACCTCTTCTAAGAACAAGTTAAGGAGGCTAGCATAATCTGATGTCTGTGCTTGGCACGGTGCTAAGTTCTCCACACTCTGTATCTCATCTAACCAGAGAACATGTGCAAATTCCTCACGCAGCTCGTCATCACTGAGGCTACGATTCAGTGGCAGGACTGTCTGAGCCTAAGCCTGAAGCTATTTTCTACGACTCCTTTCTATTAGCTTTGGTAAAGAACTTGTCATTTGGGAGTCCCGAGAACAGTATTGAATTTTCACTGTATTCTAGTCAGTTAATTTCTGTTGTTTTCTCCATTTTTAGCCATTCAACTTTCCATACCTCCAGTGATGAGGAGCTCACTATCTCTTGACTGCCGAATTCACAGTTAATGACATCATCTATAAAAACTTTCATTTAGACCAAGAGAAATGTTAAAAGAAAACTGGGTGGGAATGAGGGGATTTGTTTGAGTTTTCTTTTCTGCTCTGAAATATAAAGTTTACCTTATTGAGCTGCGTGGTTTTGTAATCATGGTTCTTTTGTTATGTGGCAATTGCAACTTACACTGAAAGAATCAACACAGGAAAGTTTTGATTAAGTAGGAAAGGATTTTTTTTCTTAAAGAAAATGAAGATAGGGCCTCCATGGTGGTGCAAGGAAGGGGTTGAGCACCTCACTGTGAGGCCTCCGCAGCCACTGTAGCCTTAGTTCGATCGCCGGCCATGGAGGGAACACACATGGTGCGGCAGACCTCTCCTGCCTCGCCCGCTGCTCCCCTCAGCAGGGTATTTCAGTGGATCTGCGTGTTCTGCTCCCTGTTCTGTCTCTGGTGAATCCTCTCACCCACCAACACCTGTGGCCTGTTCCCCAGCTCTTGTATGTATAAATAAATAAAATTTTTAAAAAAACAAACAATAAAAGAAAAGGAAGATAAGGAAATAAATTTTTAAAAAATCCTTACAATACAGGAGCAATAATCATGACCTCCCTGGAGCTCCTGTTCCTTTGGGGTGGTCTCTGAGGGTTTGCATTCTGGGAAGGCAGGGGATGATGACTGTGGAGCCATTCATTCATCATTCATCAGACATGAAAAGAGTTTACTATAGTCAAACACTATCAGCTACTCTAGGGCGTACAAGGAATTGCATACAGCACTTACTCAAGCCTTCCAGCGGGTAGAAGGGGAATAAGGCTGATGAAACCGACCTGAGAGGAAAGCCTGCTAAAGGTACACAGCAGACGAGAGTGATAACTTCCAGGGAAGTCAGTTCTGGGTCCTTTCCATCAACTAAGGCAGAGCCTGTGAACACGCCACATGAGAAGTTAGAGCGCCTAGGGCACACTGGAAGGCCCGCTAACAAAACACATCGCATGAGGGTAGTTCCCATGCAAATCAAAATGCAAAAGGACCCAGAGCCCAGCGACCTGTGGCCAGCCTCCTGTGGATGGAAGGAGCGGTTCTGGGTGGTGGGGTGGCAGGAAAATCAGTAACAGAGCCAGCCCAGGAATCCCCCAGCTTCTTCAGCTTCCTCCCCACAGATGGTTTCAGATATTCTCTCCATAAAAATTACCACTGGGCAAACACAAATAAACTTAACGGATTTAACTGACAGAGTTAAACAAGCAGAAGATAGGATTTCTCTTAATGAGAATAAACTACTTGCATATGAAAAAGATTTAAAACTGAGGATCCAATAACTCAACAGAAACTTGGAACAGATTCACAGGATTGGGGGAGCAAACCCACCAGGCCAGAAAATTCCATCTGGAAGCTGGGCACTGTTGAAGGGTGAGGTCCAAGCCACGGGAAAGGCATGGATGATGGCGGGGAAGGTCCCCGGATGGACACAAGCCCCTGGTTGACTGGTGGATGCTGGTAAAGGGTTTTAAGCAGAGAGCAACTGAATCAAGTCTGTGCCTTTGAAAGCTGGCTCTGGTTCCCTGCACCAAAGGAGGCAAGGAAACTAGTTAGAAGGGGCTGTCATGGTACAAGTGGCACAGAGCTGTAAGTCACATTCAAACCTGGTTCTTGCCACTTTCTAGTGGGGTAAACTTGACCCTGGCCACATCATTTGGTGCTTCTGATAATAATGCCTCTCTATCAGAGTTTGTATAAAGATCCAAGTATATTCAAGTATTACTATTCCTGAGAACCTGCTGTGGGTCAGGTACTGCTTATTTCATGGGGGATGCAGCTATGAGCAAGAGTGAGATGGCTCAGTTCTTGTGGGTCTTAGATTCTAATGTGAGTGTCTGCAGTTTTCTGTTGCGAATACGCACATATTGCAATTGTCAGAATTGCTGGTTGCAATGAACAGTAATCCAACTTGCTCAGGAAATTAAGGATTGGTTGGTCCCCATCCTTTGATGCATAATGAGGTAGTCCGCTGGAGCTGAGGAAGATCTGTAGGAATCAGGAGCTTGGCATCTGGAACTAAAGATTAAATTGGGAAACACTACACCTCTCCTCTGCCTCTGTTTCTTGTCTCTGTCTTTCTGAATGTTGGCTTCTTTCTATGATTTAAAGAGGTCTTTAAATCAGCAGAAGCAATAATCATAAGCAGCCTCAGCTTATCAACCCCAGGAAAGAAAGTGTTCCTTTCTCTCAGCATCTGCATGGCAATCCCTGAGAAGTTCCCCTTAGACCCTTCTTGGGTCACCTCAGCTCTTAAACTAATTAATCATTGTTGCCAAGAAAATGAAGAAGCATGATTGGCTGGGCTTTAATCATATGACCAATGGTTGAAATTTTCATCGTGCACTGTAATCAGTGGCTCCACCAGAAACACAAGGAGAAGAAAAGGAACGTTCCCCAATAGAAAAGAGAAACAAGCAGGCAAAAACGACAGATTTCCTACCATGAAAGACACTTAGCCTAGAGCCTGGCAAGTTATAGGTATGCTAAAGGGTAGCTTGAAGAAGTGGCAGTATTCAATGAGCACATGGCCCGTCCTTCGTTTGTCCTCTTCACTGTTAACTCTCAATTCCAGTGTTCTACCCAACAGGAAAGTGTGCTCATTCTCAAAGCTAGAGAACATTCTTCTTGGTGGATGTCAGGACTATAAGCTGCTCTCCTTCAAACTTAATGTGACTTTCTGGGGGCTTTAATAGTGCCTATAATCCTGCCAAACCCCAAAGTGGGTAGCTCTCTGCATTTTAAAGTCCCTTGTATATAAACATATCAAGACAGTTATTGGGGGTACTCCCTGGTGATTCAAGAGTTTAAGCACCACACTATGAAGCTATCCGCAGCCACTGCAGCATGAGTTCGATTCCTGGCCAGGGGAGGGGACCCACATGGTGCAGCAGACCTCTCCTGCCTCACCTGAGGCTCCCCGCAGCAGTGTATTTCAGTCGACCTGCCTGTTCTGTTCCCCACTCTATCTCTGGTGAATCCTCTCACCTCCTGCACGTCTGGCCTGTTCCCCAGCTCTTGTGTGCATAAATAAATAAATCTTTAAAAAAAGAGAGACAATTATTGGAGGGTGAAGTTGATCATTGATTTTCCCCTTGCCTGAGGCAATGACCACGGGGACAATTACACCCCTGCTGATAATCAGAGCCACTCACCCACGGGCCTCGAGACCTCAGCAGACTCTGAGAAGTGAAGAGAATTCTTGTCGATCAACTTGATGAAGATCTTCACGGAAATCAGTGTAGCTGCAAGCAGTGGGGGCCCCGTGACAGCAGCAATTCGCTGTGGCTCGTCGTTCCTTTATCTAGACAGCTCCATGTGCTCTGAAACTGGACCAAAGTTTTGGACCCTGTTCCATCCCTTCTTCCTTCCTCTCTCCTTCCCACCATCCAGCCCTGACTCTTCCCATCCTTCCCTCCCTTTCTTCTTTCCTCTGTGAAAAAAAGTCTACAAAACAACTAACGAACAAACAAAAACCCCCCACGGACCCGTACCCACTGCCTAGAATTAACAGATGCTAACACTTTGTGGCATTTGCTTTGGATTTTTTAAAAGGAATTAGACATATCAGATCAAGCCGAAGCTCCTTTGTACTTCACCTAGTCCTGCTCGCCTCACTTCCTACCCAGAAATGACAATTATCATGAATTCAGTGTGCATCTTTCCCATCCAAGTTTACATACTTTAATACAGAAGTAGGTAACCATGAACAATGCAGAGAATTTTTGGTGGATTTTAAAAATTTATGTAAATGTCATCATACTGTGCTTATTCTGCAAGTTGCTTGTCACTCAATATTGCTTTCCAGATCAATCCATGTTGTGTTCTACACACACACAGTTAATTTATTTTAAATGCCGTGAGATGTTTCATCCAATGACTACACTCTGTTTATTCATTCCCTTACCAACGGACATTTATGTCATTTCCAATTTCTTGTTACTGCCAACAATGCTTTGGGTTTATTGTCTAGTATGAGTTAAAACTAGTATAAAGGGTACCAATCTGAAGGATTTGAAGAAGCATGTGCCTTTTTAGAAATTACATAGTGATAAGAAGGCTTCGCTGTGCTTATACCAAGCTCTTCAGTTTGGGAGGTGCTTTTTTGACTGCGATTTCATAATCTATACAATAACTCAGAGTTGTTGACAGGGTCAGTTTTCTTGATCTGTTTTGTTAATGGGGAAACTGAAGCCCAGAGAGGGAAGAATCTACCTTGGAAATAAAGTTAAAAAAATCCAGCTTATCAACTGATTCTCCCCCTGTAACTAGCTGAGTTACCTGCAGTGAACTACCACCCTCAAGTTTCTTTTTCATCTGCATATGGAGCCCTCAATAGCTTCCCAACGATGCTCATCTGGACACCAGAGGATTAAGTAAGATGATGACTACAGCACACAAATATAAGGCAGAAATTGAGTACTGGCAGCTGCAGCTGAGTCTGGTCCACAGATGTTTTGTTTGGCTCATCCAATGTTTTCAAAGAATAAAGCCAACATATAATAATTGAAAGATTTTACATAAAAATTACAGATTCCTGACTTCTCTTGAAAAAAAAAAATCTAGAGCTCTAACAACACTAGACCTGACTTCCCATGTGGCAGCAGTCAGTTGAAACAATTGCTCCTTTACACAGGTATAAGGCTTCCAGTTTACCGCAGTCCCCACCACTCTCTATTGTACCTACCACTAAAGCCAAGGCACAGTCACCATTTGTCATTGTACTTGAACTATTATTTTTCCTATAGTAGAGAAATACTTTGTTGGGTTTATTTCTTTCACATTGAAATACCAAATGGAAGTGAGGGATCATACAATTTTTCTTATACCCAGCCCCTCTAGGCATTTCAGTTTCTGAGTATTATTGTATGATTATTTTCATTAGATCATTATTTCTCAACCAATATAACAATAGGCAGGCAAGGCAGTAACCATGGAAATAATAATAGGAAGCATCTTCCCAGCACTTGCTATATGTCAATCATAATTTAAACCCTTTATATATGGTATTTCAATGAATCCTCAAAATAACTCTGTGAAATAGGTACTATTATTCTCATTCATAATGGCGAAGACTGAGGCACAGAGAGGTCAAGTACCTTCCACCAAGTTGACACTGTAGAGATTTGAAGCCAAATAGCCAGCTCCACAATCCAGTCTATCATTTCCTCTTTTAAGATTGTGGGTGCATAGGTGAGTGTGTAGGTGCTGTGAATGTGTAGGGGTAACATAAATAAGCACACCTGCGTATATACACACCTGTGTATATAAGCTACAGTGTTGTGAGTTTTAAGGGTATAACTTGTAACTTGCAGGATGACTGAATGAAAAGACCAAATACAGGGTTGAAAACTGAACGTCAGGGGCCTCCCTGGTGGTGCAGTGGGTTAAGCAACGCACTATGAAGCAAACCGTGGCCACTACAGCGCAAGTTCAATCCCTGCCACTGGCCAGGGGGGCAACCTACATAGCTCAGCAGACCTCTCCTGTTGTGCCCACTGCTCCCCTCAGCAGTGTGTTTCAGTGGATCTGCCTGTTCACTGCTCCCTACTCTGTCTCTGGTGAATTCTCTCACTCTCCACACCCCTGGCCTGCACTCCAGTGCTTATATGCATAAATAAGTAAATCTTAAAAAAAGAAAACTGAACATCACTTTGGAAAGCAAGCAGAATGGTTGAGTCTTGATCTTGAGTCTATTGCTGTCCTGGGTCCTTTCATTGATGTAGGCCTCCGCTCACCATCTCTAAAATCGGGCTGTCAATGACATGATGATGCTTAAACTGCCACCTAGCACTATTACTTTGTGGGGCTGCTCTCTCTTCGCTCTTTCAAACTGGTACCCAGAACAAACCATGGCCAAGCCAGAGTCCATATTGGTTTTAGGGAGCCCCAGTGGCCATTTAGAGTGTCCCAATGAACAAGTATGCCCTTGTGACAGGAGGGTACTGCCACTGCCAATTCTTCACAGCTGGAACCCGCAATAGCCTGCCAGCTTCTCCACTGGGATTCTCTCGGAAAGTTGAAAAATGTGTTTCTTCGCTAATTGGCTTCTGGATCCAGAGAATCTCCCCGATTTGGAAAGCGTGATGGGCTAGCAGTCTGGAGAGCCAAGACCTACTTCTGGCACTAGTAGGGCAACCTCATGCCCTGTCAATGTTCCCCTCCCCGTGTGAGTCTTCTTTGAACTGCAATTTCTTCACCTACCTTGCTCTGGTCATTTCAAAGCGCTCTACCAAATGGAGAGATGATTGGAGTTATTTGCACAGAAGCCAATTTCCCTTTTTCTAAATTATTTTTGATAACCTCACTTTTTAAAAAGATTTATTTTATTATGCATACAAGAGCTGGGGTGCAGGCCAGAGGTGTGTGGGGGGGTGGTGAGAGCACAGAGTGGGGAGCAGAACAGGCAGATCGACTGAAACACACTGCTGAGAGCAGCAGCGGGTGAGGCAGGAGAGGTCTGCTGCGCCATGTGGGTCACCACCCTGGCTGGGGGCTGCAGTGACTTCGGATAGCATAGCTTCATGGTGCTGAGACTTAACCCCTTGTGCCACCAGGGAGGCCCCCAGCCAATTTTCCTTTAAAGGGCCAATTCCCTAATTTGACCATGGCCCACACAGTGAGGAAGAGTGAAGCCAGGGGTGGGGGGGGGGGAGTAGGGGGGAGACAGAGGGAGGTCTGGAATAGCCCTTGTAGGAGAGAAAGCAGAGAGACGGCTGGGTTCCTACCATCACCCCTCAAAGAATGCTTCTCTCAGAACATTAGCCACACAACCCCTCACACCTGTAAGTGTCAGATTACAAGGCCAAAGGGACTAGGCAGTTGCAGGTAAACTTACAAACCTTAAAATAGGGAAACTATCATGGAAGCTGCAGGGGAACCGTTGAGTCATATGAGCCTTTAAAAGTGAAGAACTTTCGGGCCTCCCTGGAGGTGCAGTGGGTTAAGCAAAGCACTATGAAGCAAACAGCAGCCACTGCAGCACGAGTTCGATCCCTGCTGCCGGCCAGGGAGGGGACCCACATGGCATAGCACACCTCTCCTGCCTCGCCCGCTGCTCCCCTCAGCAGTGTACTTCAGTTGATCTGCCTGTTCTCCTCCCCGCTCTCTGTGGCGAATCCTCTCACCCCCCCACACCTCTGGCCTGTACCCCAGTGCTTGTATGCATAAATAAATAAATCTTTTAAAAAAAAAAGTGAAGAACTTTCTCTGGCTTCTCTGTGCAGCAGAAGTCAGAGAGGCTGGCAGTGAGAGGACTTGACCCACCATTGCTGGAAGCAACCAGATGGAAAGCAGCAGAAAGGAACACAGGCAGCTTCTGGCACAAAGACTGAACTGTGACTGACAGTCAATGAGGCAGTGGGGCTCAGTGCTACAACGGCAAAAAGCTGAATTCACCCAGCAACTCGAATTCTAGAAGCAGAATCAGCCCTGGAGTTTCCAGGCTAGAGGCCACCCCAGCACCCCGCAGAGGTGACCCTCAGCAGAGGACCCACTGAGTCCGGTTCTGCCTAGACACCTGCAGGACTAGTAACTTGTTATGGCAGAACTGGAAAACACAGACTTCTTGTTGCAGGTCAAGAATAAGAGAAAACATCGGTCTATGGCTTCCTGAAGTTCCACATCAAGTAGAGAAAAAAGTGTTCAGAAAATACCTCACCTACTGTTGGTGGGAATGTAGACTGACCGGTCCAGCCCCGATGGAAAACAGTATTAAGGTTTCTCAAACCATTAAAAATACACCTACCATATAATCTGGCAATTCTTCTCCTAGGTAGAAGAATGCAAAAACACCGATTCGAAGGAATAAACACACACCTATGTTTACTGCAGCACTATTTACAATATCCAACTTATAGAAACCATCTAAGTGCTCAAGGACAGAGGAGTAGATTAGAAAATATGGTGTGTATATATACAATGGAGTACTACTCAGCTATAAAAAAGATGAATGCTTGCCATTTGCATGGATGGAACGAGAAGGAATAATGCTAAGAAAATAAAAGAGGAGAAAGACAAATACTGCATGGTTTCACTTATACATGGAATATAGAGAAAGGATCGGACAAAACCATGAAATCTGACCATGGAATTGAAGCTACGAGACCAGGAGGGGCAGAGTAAACAAAGAGTGAAGGGAATGAAAAGGATTATGGTGAAGGCTGAGGGTACATTGGTGGTGGGTGGGGGTGGTGACTTGCATCTGAGGAGAAAGGATCCTGTGCCTCTGAATCACATACAGTATTGTAATCCAATGTTAATTCAAAAAAAAGAAAAGTCATAGACGCTGGCTTCATGGATGGTATCACTCAGGAGGAGAAACTTGAAGCATCACTCAGATTTGGAAATGTAAAAGGAGCGGGGAAGGGAAGGGGCATTTTTCCCAGTCCCCAGAAAGCACTCATGTTTAGTACCAACAAGTCCCTGGGTGCGGGGGAGGGGAAGAGTTTGAGCTGATCTTGCTGAGCAGAGAGAAGGGCTATGTCATGGGAGAGAAATCTTTACATGCTGGAAGCCTCTCCAGGCTCATGAACATTCCAAGGAATCAATACCCCTCTTCAATGACAATGATAAATGATTGCACTAGTATTTCACATTTTCATCCCCTTACATATTTCCTCCATGTTAGAAAGGCTATCGAATCAAAATTGGGAATGTAAATGACCAGAAAAAGGGGATGTTTGTGGGATGAAATGGTTCCTTCATAATCACAAAATGTGATAAATCAAATCCTCTGTCAATTTCTCCTTTGTTGCATTTTTATCCCACAATTCCAGAATGAAAGGGCTTTGACGAGGCAGAGGGCTATAGTCTTCTATGCGGACTCAGTTCAACCCAGTAAATATTTATTACACATCCATTGTATGCCTTTGCTATATGTGGGATGAGGAAGGAGAAGAGCTTTTAGAAGACGAAGGTGGAGCTGAGGTTTTGTGCCTGAATAGGGAACAGTTCCATCATGGACTTGATCTTAGCATGACGAGTGTGTCTTCAAAGTAATTAACAAGGGCTGAAACACACACCACTCTTCCTGGCAACCATCCCTTCATTTGTGCTGTCCTGCCCTCAGCATGCACATCCACTACTCACGCCTTCAGCTGCAACTGGAATCCAAGCTGTTGTAATTTGACAGTTTCAAGTCTTAACACAGTACTTACCCTTGGACTCTGCAATTTGACTTCAGAAAATTGATCGTTGCAAAGGAACAGTGGATGTGCACAATGCTGTGTCTCTAAAGCTACTCCCCACAGATTGGAAACCACCCAATACCCACCAGTGGAACATTGGCCACATGCATTATCACATATCCACAACACAGAATGTCTATGTTTCTGTTCAAGATTTGCAGTTTCCTATTTATTGTTATAGAAACAGAGTCATCTTGTATTACTGGAAGAAATCCAGTTTACAAAATAATATAATAGCATCAATTTTGAAAAGCAGTCTACCTACAGAAAGGTTGAGACTTGTGTACTCCAAGTTGTTAACATTTTTTTCTTTAGCCTATTTTATAAATTGAAACAATAAAATTGGATCCCTGTTAAAGTCAGAAGTAACAATAGACTTAGTTTTGAAAGCTTTTCTCTATCCTTCAGTGTCACCTCCTCAGGGAGCTTCCCCCCTTTGGTGACTGTGGTTTCCTGGGCTTAGCCCCTCTTGGGTCTATACTTTGTCAGTGATCCCTACTTGCCTTATATTTTTATCCTTCTTGCTTGCAAGACTGCATTCTCCTCCAGGGTCTGTCCATTTCTCTCCTGTGGAAGAAGATAAACATGGTGACAGTAAATTGAACAAGTTAACCACTGAGACATGGCTGTGAAATTGTGGATTGGAGTCAAGGTAATAACTGTCCCTACATCCCAAGTGTCCTGAGACCGATTCAGAGCATAGTAGCCAAGGGACTGAGCTATGATTCATCTTGTTGGCAAAGAGGCCTGCACGTCAAACAGGCATCCTCATTTCTCTTTCCATCCTTATGTCTTCAATTTGAATCAGTTTCAGTTTCTCTCGACTAAAAGCAAGGATAGCCCAGAGTTGAGTTGAGCATTTCTCCAACAAATTGAGATGGGGTTGGGGGTGGGGGAGGGAAAGCCCTGCATGTTTGTCTAATTATTTTCTAGTTACTAAGATACTACCTTGACTTTTAAAGTTTAACTAGACTTGGACCCAAACCTCACCTGCGATACAGCATGTGATTGATTACATATAGTTGGTACCCTTTCTGTGACACTGAGCTCACACCAACCAGTTGAAACCAGGCATGGCAGGGGCCTTTCTTTAGCTAGATAAACATGAGTAGAAGTGACATTTCTGAAGTGACATGAAGAGCTTTTATGTGGCTCATCATCTTCGTTTTCCCCTCTGAGTTACCATCAGCAATGTTCCAGGTAGAAGCTGCACATCAGCCCAAGTATCGAAATGAAGAAGCCTGACGCACAGCTGTAGAAAACCCACTACAGACACGCAGCACCAGTGAGGAATAAACATGTGACTGTGGCCCACTGAGAATTGTGAAAGAATCTTTTGTTACATCAGCATAAACTTTCCCATCCTGACTAATACACAGAAACAACTCCCGGTGTCCCTCCCAATATTTCCAGAGATTTTCAGAGGCTTCCTCCTCTAGTTCTATTTTTCAGCCTCTACTTAATTAAGCTATAACTCAAGTCTTATCTTCAG
Organism: Galemys pyrenaicus; assembly: GCA_019455555.1. NCBI lineage: Eukaryota > Metazoa > Chordata > Mammalia > Eulipotyphla > Talpidae > Galemys > Galemys pyrenaicus. The sequence continues at coordinate 6,939,458 of JAGFMF010011623.1, forward strand.
TGACAACCAGCTCCCTTTTCTTAATGCCAGTCCCCTCCCCTCCCCACCACCAAATCACCTACACAAATCTTTCATGTGTATAGAAGACTCTGATTTATGGTTTGACGATAAAGGAGTGCGCTTACAAGCAACATCACAAAGAACCTCACATTGGACACTAGCTTCCCTGGTCTTTTGGACACTTCACTAACAACTTTCACATGTTATGCTTCCCCATATTGTTTCCAGACTCTTGCTGTGAACCCTGAGTTTCTATCTTCTTTGTGGTCTCTGGTCTATCTTCTCACTATGCCCTTCTCTGCTCTCCATCAACTCAAAATTCTTGTTCCGTTTCTGATGCTGAATACTTAGTTATCTTTTTGAGGTAGTTTTCCAACTAACCTGTTCATGGTCCCAACATCTCCCTAAGCAGCCTTCTATGGCATTTTTCTCAAGATAAATAAGTTCCTTCTTTGAGTTGAACCTCAGAATTTGCTATTAATTTTTCCCTCCCAACATACCCATAAAGATAAATAGAATGATCCTTGCTATCAGGGTACTCCAGGCATAATTCTTTACTAGTTATTAAGATAGTAACCCAGGGACACACATTTTCTAGAAGCCAGTTGTAATTTGCTCACAGAGGAGAATAACTCCAAGGGAGTGAAAAGAAGTCTTTCTCTTCCATAGAGAAATATTGATCAATAAGACCCAACTCAGAATATCAAGTGTGTCTCTTGACTCACCTGGGATTTATAGTTTTCTCAGAATTGCAAAGATAGCTAATACCCAGGTAGAGTTTGAAAGAATCCTCCCACTAAAACTAACAGAAGTTTTGAAGTTGAATTTACTAGGGCGAAGATACACCGGGAGTCGCTTTTCTTGTGGTTTCAGAATTTGTCAATGAAAGGAAGAGAAAGGCAAGGGTTGGCAGTATCTGTGGCAGAGGAAAAGTCACAAACGAATGGGTCCCCAGACTAAGCGCATCTTTGGGGAAGACAATAGACTCAATTAAGAACCAGTCATAGAAGAACGCAAATCTCCCAAACAAAACATAATTGAGCAGAGAGATGAGACCTGATCCCATAAATAACCCACCATAATTAGAACATATCAACAGTTCCTATTAAAGAAACATCAGGCAGTCAAGTACTGGAAGTCTGGGGAAATTGAGTTCTTAATTAAATCCTCATCAGAATTACTAGTACCCATATCTTCCATATTCCATTTTCCAAGTCTCAAGTGTAGGTGCATCAGGAAATGGCTTGGTTCCGTGTAATCACATGAAATGAATTCTTCCCCTGTTCAGTCTTAATAAGGGCTGATACAGAGGTACCAGGATTTAATTCTTGAAATACTAACATTCAAAGAATTCTATCTGAATCTTGGGATTCCCAGAGAATAGCCCTACATGCAGTTGTATTTTTAAAAAATGTTTACTTTCTCTTCTTAATTATATTTCTCTACTCAACACCCTGCCTTGATTCCCTAATGTCCACAGGAGGTTGTAGGGATTCCTATGACTTGGAACTCTAGGGACCATAACTCTCTCTTCCCTATTCCTGAAACTCGGCTCATTCTTTATTACTGATTCAATCTCCTCAGCCTGCAATGTCCTTTCTTTCGATCTCTGCCCACCGAAAGCTCACTAGAATATTATGATTTTACTGGAAATATTCATACTCAAGATCACCTGCCATTCCCTTCTCAACAGTATTTGACCTGTTGGCCAGCTGCTCCTTCTGGAAAGGCTCCTCAGGTTCTGTGACCCACACCCTCTTAGTTTTGCTCTTATTTCTCTGGTCACCTCCCAAGTGCCCTACCCAACTCTTTGTCTTTTTTTTTTTTTTAATAGGAGAACTAAGGTATTATAGGCCTGAGGTGCAGGAGGTGAGAGGATTCACCAGAGACAGAGTGGAGAAGAGAACAGGTGGATTGACTAAAATACACTGCTAAAGGGAGCAGAGGGTGAAACAGAAGAGGTCTGCTGCGCCATGTGGGTCCCCTCCCTGGCCGGGGATCGAACTCAATGAGAGCATTGAGACTTAACCCCTAGGCTACCAGAGAGGTCCTCAACTCTGCTTTACTTAAATCAATCTAAAGGTTGCTGGAGTTCCCCTGAGTTCTTTCTCACCGCCTCAGTAATCACCTCCATACCCTACCTCTATGGCAATGATTCCAGTGATCTCCCTTCTGTTCCTCCATTCCTGTCTCTCTCCTCCATTTCAGTTCCATATATCCAACTGCCAAATGATGGGACCAATTGGGCATCCTTGCGCTTCTTAAACTCAAAGCATCCAGAAACTTTTCTAGGACTCCCTCTGCCCCAACTCGCCCCCTGACCACAGCTGTTCCCCCTCCCTGTGCTCTGACTCAGAGAGCACCACCCTACCCACTTCAGTCCAAAACTGGACCTCTTTCTTGATATCGCTCTCATGCCCATGCTCTCCATCAGGGCTCATGTGGCTTTTTCCAGAAGGACTAAATAGAACTATTTTAGTATCATGGCTGCCATTACTCAGTATCAGACGCTGCAGTTTTAAAGACCATCGCCGCTCTGCTGCTGCTGGTTGTCCGTACAATGTGATTTCTCAGCAAGTCATTTGCAAACAGTATATTTCTTTTAAAAATACTTATAGGTGCACATGATGCAAAATTTAAAAAATATAAAACATAAGTGAAAACTCTGCTCCAGCCATTTAGCCCTCTTCCCCAGAAGCCTACTATTGCAGTATCACGTGTAATTTCCCAGAGATAATATTTATGCACACACCAGCAAATATAAATGATAGCACATTATGTGCATGGCTCTAAATCTTTCCTTGTATGTATTTCTCTTAGTTTATCCTTGCTATCTACATTGCAATCTCAGGTGAACATTTTATTTTCTCTTCATTATTAAACTTCAGGGTTTTTCCTTTTCTTTTTTTATTAAAAATTTTTTAAGTATATACATTATTCAACACCTGAAAAAAATATCAGGTACACTCATATAACTACTACCCAGCTGAAGAAATTAAACATTGGCAATACAGTTGAACTGCCCGCCCCTACTATAAACCCTTCTAGAATCACCTCAGCCTTCCTTCTTCCTAGAGATAGTCCCTTCTCTGAACTTGATATTTATCATTCCCATGCGTTTCTTCATACATTTGTTATGTATATTGTGTCCCAGAGCAGTGGTTACTATTGTTTCGCATGTTTTCAATCTTCATAGTATCATTTTATGTGAATTTTTCTGCCATTTTCTTTTGTCATCTTAAAATTATGTATGAGATACTCATCCAAGTCAATATATGTAAGTCCTGGCTCCTTGATAGTCACCATGGTATAGTATTACACTGTGTGATACTTTTTATCTTTTTCCAATTGATAGATATGAAGTTGCTCTTGCTAGTTTTTGCTATCACAACATTGCCGTGACGATCTTTGATATGTGTTTCTTAACACACAGAAGTAGTTTTTCTAGGTTTACATCTAGGAATGCAATTGCTGGCGCAGGGAGTACACACATTTCCAACTTTCTAAATATTGCTGATTGTTCGCCAAAGCACTTACACCACTTCACATTCCTGCAGCAGGCTATGAGTTCCCATGGTTTCACCTCCTTGCCAGCACTTAGTGTATCAGGCTGTCTTGGCAAGAAAGATGACACACTCCAATGGGATAATTAAGGAGAGCTTAAAGAAGGGATTATACACATAGCTGTGAACCAAAAAGAGATGGCGGGGAGCAGAAAACATTCCCTGGTCCAAAAGCGAGAAGTGAGAGTGTTACTGGAGCTGCAGAAAGCTGTAAGCACAGCAAGAGCTGTGGACGCCTGGACATTAGCACAGCCACTGTCAGCCCTAGGAGAAGCAAGCAGGGAGGCAGGAAATCACCCCAAACTCACACTCCTCTCATCCCCCATTTTCTGGACAGAGAAGGATGGAGAGTGGACCTGGAGGGGAAAAACAGTTTCCTTGTCTCTTGGAATAGTTAGACTTTTAAATTATTGTTAAATTGATTATATCAATTCGTATCTCATGGTTTTACATTTTTTTTATATTCAATGAGATTATCTTCTCATGTGTTTACTTTCCACTTTATATTTTTCTGTAAATTGTCTATTTTTTGTTTTGCACATTTTTTCTATTGGGTTGCTTTGATAATTGATTTGTTAGATGTTATTTATTCTGGAAACTAATTCATTGAATGTCATGTGTGTTGTCTTTTTACCCTTTTTATAGTGTTTTCCATGAAGAATAGTTTAAAATTTTTATGTTGTTGAATCAAAGTTCTTTCCTGATAGACTATTCTTCATTTATCTTGTTTAAGAAATAATTATTGTGAGTTCTTGGGCCTCCCCGGTGGCGCAGTGGGTTAAGCAACACACTATGAAGCAAACCGCAGCCACTGCAGCACGAGTTCGATCCCTGCTGCCGGCCAGGGAGGGGACCCACATGGCGCGGCAGACCTCTCCTGCTGTGCCCTCTGCTCCCCTCAGCAGTGTACTTCAGTTGATCAGCCTGTTCTGCTCCCGCTCTCTGTGGTGAATCCTCTCACCCCCCCCCCCACACCTCTGGCCTGTACCCCAGTGCTTGTACGCATAAATAAATAAATTAAAAAAAAGAAATAATTATTGTGAGTTCTTAAAAGTATTCCATATTTTCTTATAGCATTTAAAAATTTTTGCCTTTTGATGTGATTTTACTGTTTTACCAATGATCTTACCACCTTTTATTAAATGGTTAGACCCATTATTCCTTGCTGGTCTACACTGTCAGTTCTCTTATATATTAAGTTTCCATATAAATTTTAGTCTGTTTCTGGGTTCCACTATTTTTATTTATTTTTCTGTATCTGTTGGAAAACATTTCAATGTTGTAGCCATAAAACAAAACAGGAAAATTTCCACAGCAAATCCCTTTACATTGTTCTCCGTTAAACTCATGATAATTATCTGGCCCATTACCCTACCTTACACATTTTATTTTTTTTTAAAGATTTGTTTATTTATGCATACAAGCACTGGGGTACAGGCTAGAGGTGTGTGTTGGGGGGTGAGAGGATTCACCACAGAGAGCGGGGAGCAGAACAGGCAAATCAACTGAAGTACACTGCTGAGGAGAGCAGCGGGCACAGCAGGAGAGATCCTCTGCACCATATGGGTCCCCTCCCTGGCCGGCAGCAGGGATCGAACTCATGCTGCAGTGGCTGCAATTTGCTTCATAGTGTGTTGCTTCACCCACTGTGCCACCAGGGAGGTCCTACCTTACACATTTTAATAATCAGTTTGTTAAGCTCCACAAAGTAACTAAAGGATTTTCATTGGAAGTACAAAAAATTTGTAAATTTCATAGGGAATTATTATTATTGAGCTTTCTTATCTATGAACATGGTATATCTCGCCATTTTTTTAGATTTGTCTCTAGTTTCTTTCAATAAATTACAAAACATTTCTTCACATATACTATTTATGTATTTGGATAGATTTATTCCTTTGCTTTTTATGTCTTGGGATTATAAGTGTCCAAAATGATATTTCCTACTGCTTGTGGCTGGTATACAGGAAGTGAATGATTTTAAAATTTGAATCTTCAATAAGCAGAATTTCCACTAACTCATTTATAATAATTTGTTTGAAAATTCTCTTGAGTTGTCAAATTTAACAATAATTTACTCTGCACATAATAGAAGTTTTATTTCATCTTTTCCAAACATTTATTTTTTTTGCCTTGTTTGATGGGCTGGTTAGGGCCGTTAGTACAAGACTGAAGGGAGCTATACTAGTGGATCTCTTGCCTTTTCCTGAATTTAAATGGATTGTTTCTAACATTAAGCCATTTAATATAATGCTGTATGTGGAGTAAATATCCTTTATCATGTTAAGGAAGTTCCATATTCCTTCTTTCTCAAGATTTTTATAGGAATGATTGTTAAATGTTTTCAAGTGAATTTTTTGTATCTGTCAAGATATTTCTCCTTTAACGTGAGCTATCTTTGTATTCTTGAGACATAATCAATTAAATTATATTTATGCATAAGCAGTTATATTCATATATATTTAGTTTGTAAATATTTTTATGTTTTAAAATCTATATGAGAGTGGTGTGTAATTTATGTTTACCATGATGTTCATGGGTTTTTGCATTAAGCTTTTAGTAGGCTCATGAAAGGAATTGATACATGTTCCTTCATCTAATAGTCTCTCCAAGAGCCTGGGAAGGTTGAAATTATTTGTCATTTGACAGTTTGCTTGAACTCATTACTAATATTGCATAAAGCTGGTGTTTTGAAGGTAAATGTATTTTAAGCTACTGATTCATTTTTTTCAAAGGGAATAAATTATTCAGGAGTTCCATTTCTTTCTGATTCAATGATACATACCACTTTGATATTAAAATTTTCATTGCATTCAGGTATTCAAATTTCTTTGCACAAAGCTATTCATAGTATTCTCTGTTAAATTTGTGGCTATTCCTCTTTTACACTTATTACATTCTTTATTGGTGTTTTTGTTCCTTTTACTCCATCAGTTTTGCCAGAGGTTTTTCTCTAGATTAATCTCATCAATCTTCTTCAGTTTATTGAATTTTCCTCAATCTTCACAATTTTATTAGTTTTTGCTCTTTTGTTTATATTTCCTCCCTGCTTCTTTTTTCTTTCATATAATTTTAGCTTTCCTTTTATTCTGAATAAATATTAAAGCTATAAATCAACCTCCCTTTCACACACATACATAAAAGTTTTCAGCAGTTTTACTAGGATATGAATAGATGTGGCTTTACTCATATTCATCCCAGTTGGAATTCACTAAGATTCTTGAATCTGTAAATTCATATCTTTTCACCAAACTTGTGAGATTTTCAGTCATTATATCTTCACTTTTTTCCCTTCCCAATTTTCTCTTTCCTTTACTTCTAGGATTCCAGCTACATATAATATGTTACATATACGGTACAGTCTGATATCATATATATAGTCCTGATATATACATATCTGATATCACATATACAGATCTGATAAAGTCCACAGGTTCCTGAGGCTCCATTCAGTGTCTTTATGGTAAATCTGTTTTTTAAAACTAGCTTTAGACTTATCAACAAATTGTGAAGGTAATACAGAAAGTTCCCATCCACTCAACCTGTTTCCCTATTATTATTATCAATTGACACTAATGTAGAACATTTGTTGTAATAAATGAGTCAATGTCAATACATTATTTTAAACTAAATTCCATACTTAATTCAGATTTCTTATGTTTTTACCTTTTTTTGTTCCAGGTTCTCGTCCAGTATATCACATCACATTTAGTGATCAAGTTGCCTTAGGCATTTCTTGGTTATGATAATATTCAGGTTTTCTTTGTTTTTTTGTAACCCTAAGTATGTTGACACATACTGGTCAAGTATTTTGTAGGACGTCTCTCAATTGTAATTTGTTTCACTTTTTCCCATTATGTTCAGACTGGATTATACGTTAAGGGGAGGAAGATCACAGAGTTAAAATGCCATTTTTATGACATTATACCAAGGGTATATACTATCAATACAACTTCTTTAAAAATTATATTTATTTACATTGTTGTTCATTTTGTATAATGGTTGATTTCTCCACTCAGGTGTAGTTCCTGTACATTCCCATCACCAAATCACCTGTGAACTGTCACCACAGTCTCTTGTGTGCTCCTCTCCCATTTTGACACCTCTCCCTAACCGTCCCTGATTTATGTCTCAAATATAGTTTGCCTGCTACATTTTTTTCCTTTACTGACCCCTTGTTCACTTTCCTTATATTTCTCCTATAAGTGAAACCATCCTATATTATCTTTCCTTCTGACTTATTTCATTAAGCATAATCACTTTCAGACCATCCATGTTGCTGCAAATGACATGAGTTCATCTTTTTTGATTGCTGAGTAGTACTCCATTATGATATACACCACATATTTTTGATCCAGTCATCTGTTTTGGGGCATTTAGGTTGTTTCCATATCTTAGCTACTGTAAATAGTACTGCAAAGTCACAGGAGTGCAGGTTTCCTTTCAAATGAATGTTTTTGTGTCCTACAGATTCCAAAGAGTGGAATTTCTGGGTCATATGGTAAATCCATTTTTAATAATTTGAGAGTTCTCCACACATTTTTCCAAGTAGTTAGACCAGTTTGCATTTCCACCAGCAATGTAAGAGGTTCTTTTTTCTACATGTCTTTACCAGTACTTTTTTAAATGTGGGCCATTCTTAGTGGTGTGAAGCAGCATCTCATTGTGGTTTTGATTTGTATTTCCCTGATTAAAAGTAATGTTGAGCATTTTTTTTTTTTCATATACCTGTTGGCCATCTGCACTTTCTCTTTGGAGACGTGTCTTTTTAGCTCTTCTGTCCATCTTTAACTGGGTTGTTTATTTTGGTTTTGTTGAGTTGTGTAAGTTCTTTGTAGATCTTTGAGATGACTTCCTTATCAGTCATACTATCAACACACCTTATCACAGCTCACATTGACTTTAATCACTTGTCTGAGGTAGTTTATAGTTCCCCCACTGTAATGTTACTCCTCTCCTCCTTTCCATTCTGTTCTCTGTGTAAGGAAGTCACTATGCACAGCACACACTCCTTGAGAGTGAATTATCTACGTAAATTATCTGGGATTCTTCTGCCCAGGAGACTTGCTTTTTTTTTCTTCATTCATTAATTTATTCAAACATTAGTTTATGTCAAAAAAATCAACAGATCAATAGATTTTTATTTTATTCTTTGGGTTATGATACTGCTTCACTTTGTTCCTTAACTTGTTCCAGCTTTGGTCATTGGGACCACCAACTGGTTCTTGTGTCCATCATTGTAGGACACGTTTTTGCTTGTTTTGTTTTGTTTTCTTTGAGTACCACAAGCTTGTCCAGACTCAAATTATACATTTATCACCCCAGTTATACACTCAATCAGTTCTCCAAAGAACCCTGGTTTCTTTTATTGGAAGACAGTATTAGCAACTAAAGTCTGGGAAATATGTGTTCATTGCCTTTGGGGTGTCATTGCTTCTAGGGCTTCATACTGACAGATTGGGGAAATATATGGGTATAAACAGATATGTAAATATACATATCATAAATATTTATAATGTATCTATCATTGTATGTATCAATCATATTTAATAATAAAATATATTATTGAATATGAGTCAATACTGATATGTCCAACTCTGATACACTACCACATGGATCATTAGACTCCTTTTCTTGCTTACCAGTAAATCCCCACCCTAATAGTTAAACATGGCTCCCACCACCCAGTGATTTGATTATTCAGTCCCAGTGTGCATATATAGCAGTACCAGATTTGTGAACCCACACCCCCATGGGAACAATTTTATTAGCCAACATACAGTGTTTATGCACAGTTTTGTCTGCCTTTACTCTTACACAAACCACATCCAAAGTTACCTTTCCTCCTCACCCCTCCTTCAGTGAGTTTGTTTCATATATTTGTAATACAGTTAGACTTTTATTTTGCTCACATTCTGCATTCCACCCTGGGATTCCCTGACTCCCTAAATAATTTTTAAAAAACATTTTTTTTAAGTTTTACTCTTTGTGCTAAAAAGTTCTTTGGGTTTGACAGTGTCATGTATCCACAATTACAGTATTATACAGAATAGTTTCATTGTGCTAAATATTTCCCAGGGCTTCACTGATTTAACTTTTACTCCATCTCCCCAAACTCTTGACAACCACTGATCTTTTTATCAGTGCTGGTAACCTTGCTTTTTCTAGAATGTATATAATTGGGGGTCAAACTGATTTCTGTCTCTTAGTATTATGCCTTTATGCTTCATTGCATCTTTTTGAGGTTTAAGAATTCATTTTCTTTTTATTGTAGAATATTCTATTCTATGGATATACCACAATTTGTATATTTACTCACCTTGGCTTCTGTTTATTTTTTTAAATTATTTTTCTTTCATCTTCAAATTGAACAATTTTATCTATTAGTCTTCAAATTCCCAGACCCATCCCTCTGTCATCTCCATTCTGTTTCTAGGTCTATTCAGTGAATAAAGCTTTACATAAAGTGTAAAGATATTTAGAGTTATATTTTCCTTATGACTGAATTCTCTATCATTGTATCTTTTAATTCTTATTTTTAATGAGTCTTTTCCCTAAAGCCTAACTTGTTGATAATAATAATGTGTCTTCACTTTTCTTTTAGTTAGTATTTGCCTAGTATATATTTTTTATCACTGTATCTTCAACCTCCCTGTATACTTAAATTCTAACAAAGAACATAGATCAAAGTATTAAAATTCTGCATGATAATCTTTGTCTCTTGTGTTTTAATCTATTTTCCTTTACTTGCCATCTTAGTTTCTTCTTAATTTTCCTTTTTATCTGTTTCTTTTATTCTCTTTTTCTATATTTTTAGTTGCATTTTCCTTCTAATAAATTTAAAAGCCATAGTGGAGCTTGAAGCTAAAGAAAAACTAGTAATATGGATCTGGTCTTATTCCACCATACTACACTTGTTTGAGGAGCCAGATCAAATGTAGAGAAGGGCAGCATGAGGCACCAGCTCATCCGTGAACATCCCAGGAGGTGAGAGCAAACAGAGGTAGCCCGTTTCTGAGCTTGTCCCTAAAACCGCTACCCGCCATGACGGTGGCAGCAGCACTCTTGGTGACTCAGTTCGGCCATGTGGCTTAGTCTCTGGGGTCCATCCTCAGGTTTGCCTCAAGGTCTTTCTGTTTACACCTAGCTGGAAAGGATTTTATCCTCTGTAGGGGAGCAGTAACAGACACAGTTTGGAAGGCATGGGGAGCAGATGCTATGCCCTTTACTCTAGAGAAATTCAGATTTTGGCATCAAACAGAAACGGAGAAGGTGCAGCTATAGAATGACAACATCAGGACAAGGGATGTACTTGGGCAAGTGGTTTGAAAAGATTGAAGAGAATTAATCTTGCTGGCCTCAGCTTACTTATTAAATGAGGTGGTATTTCTGGTCTCATAGGGCTGCTGTGAAGGGCTTTTATTGTCCCCCATTACTGCTCCTGGTAGCAGGTCTCTTGCTGATATCTCAGAAAGGCCTCCAGTCTTTTGGGGCACTCACGCCTCTTAGAAGTCATTCTGGGTCCAAGCACATTTCTGGAGTCAGCGCCTTCCCCACCTCCCAGGAGGTGGGGAATACCATGTTCTTAAGCTCAAAGTTAACCCAGATTAGGTACTTAGTAAAAGTTATAGGAATTACAGTATTTGCCTACCTTACATTTGGCCAAAACCCTAACTGTTTATAATTTGGCTATTTTATTCCTTTTTGGTTGTTTTGATCATACTGTCTCTAGATAAAATGTCTGGAAGGTAAAATAACTGGCAAAAAGATTTTTAATATTAGAGATTATTTTTTAATAAGGAACAGCCTGATAAAAATCAAGAAAATTTGTGATAATGGGACCAGCTTATTGTGGTCAACGTTTATATGGGAGAGCGCTTATCAAATCATTACAAAATATGAGGGCATCAGTAGCTAGCATATCAGCCATTAATGATTTTTGTCTAGAAGTGTTTTCCATTCATTATGTCGGTGAAGCATGAAGGAGAAAAAAGGCAATTTTGCCAAAAATAGCATAGTTTGATTCATCATGTTTTTAGACAAATATGTAATGAAACAGGAAGTAACTTTGAAAGCCCTCTTAACTACACTGATATACATTTGTTTTAGCCATGGCGGGGGAGGGAACTAGGTCTAAGAAAAGAAATTTACTGAGAGGATATAGGGAAAGTCCACAGATCTCACAAGAGCCTGAGCCCAGAGCAGTGCTCAAAATCAGGCTGCAGAAAAGGTCCACGAAGGCACTACCAGCTCAGCAGCTGCCCAGGCCCTGCCGCTTGCACCACTGGCTCAGTGGCACTGGGTCCTCACATGGCTGTCACTGGGTCCCTAAAAGCCTGGTATAGCTACTGTGGCTGCTGCCATCTGCAGCCCTGCTGGATTTCTGCAAAGTCCCGAATTCCCTTTGCTGCTGGTTTCTAACTCAAAGACTAGGGTTATGTATGTGAGCATTAAAAGCTGGACAACACACTTGTATCTAGCTGCAAGGGAGGCTGGGAATGTAAATTTCCGCCAGTCAGTATTTTATAGTTTTGTTTTCTTTTCTTTGACACTGTAAGATGACCCAGGCTCAGATTACATATTGACCATCCCAGTCCTAAAATCAATCAATTCTCCAAAGAACTGTGGTTTCTTTTCTTGGAATATAGTATTAAAAATTAAGGTCTAGGAAGTGTGTGTTATGCTCCTGAAGTTAAAAACTCTCTATGTATAACAGGATACGGATTTCAATTAGGGCCCCAAACTGTGGGTGAAGAGTGAGCTTGGAGCAGTCTGAAGTCTGAAACACCAGGAACAATGGGGGAAGGAGATTGACAAGAGGGCTTATTTAAGAGGCAGTTAGACAGGTCCCATCACACCAGCATGGAAGCAGACTGGTTGGTAGAAGGAAATAAAAGTATTAAAATATTATGGTTTTTACCTAGTAGGAAGTACGATCCCCCCTGCCTCTCTGTCCATCTTTTGAGAAAGAACAGGGCAAGTCAGGGGATGAGAAAGAACACCAAGAAATTCACTCACTGGGATTAAGGGTGCCTGCAAAGAGAGACGGGCATCTGAAGCTCCCTCTTGGTGTTAAGTCAAGCAGAAGACTGGCTAATCTACCCTTGAGTCTATTTGAGCAGGAAGTGAAGTCTGGGTGGAGAGCAAGAGCACAGATTCCTGGCAGATCAGATAGATGGTATGGATGATGGCCTGGGTCTTGTTATCTTGCCTGGAGCCCACATCAGAGCTGTTCCCACCAGGCAAGGGAACCTCAGCAGCAGCAGGAGGTTGTGGGGGTACTACTAGGCGTCCAAAGGACTGAGCTGGAGCTAGATACGAAGCTCTCTGTGGAGGCCTCCAGGAAGCCTTACACGATGTAAGGCTGCTGCCCAGAAGAACATTGACCTTTATCAGGGCTCACCAGGGGAATCAGAACGGCCAAGAGAAGACCACAGCCAAGATTAGCATTCTCCTCTCAGCCTGCAACCCAGAGACATCAGTCTTTAAAAAAAAGTAGAAGGAAGTAGAAAAAGAAAATAGAAGAATCCTTAACCCTCCCCCCGCCCCCCAGCACCATGCAGGAGGCAAGAGCAGACCAGGCCTGCCCATT